>CM019167.2:73818950-73859747 GCA_009739505.2 Apolygus lucorum | reverse complement strand
CCCCAACCCCTCCAGCGTACAACTCTCCCTCTGCCACGACCCCTCCGTGCATACGTACGTACGTACGGTGGCGTGTTTATATAATTAGATAGATCACTCGTCTACAAAAATTACCAAACCATCCAATATAAAGAGAAAAAGAAAAAAAAAAAAAAAAAAATCAAAAAAAAATCAACAACAAAAAAAAATCAAAATCACCAACCATTGATTGCATTTCGGTCAGCTCTAATTTGAACGGAGATTAGGCCTCTTTTGCGATTCACACTCGTGTTTGATTTATATATTATATATTCAATATAAACCCTTAAATTTCCGGAGGGAGCGAACGGTTTGTCCTACAGAGCTCCGCGTTGGTCTCAAAAAATTCTAAAAAATTCTATAGAATCTTAAATTGAAGGAAAAACAATACCTTTATATCAAAATTTTTGAGTGAGGGGCGTTTTCAAATTGATTTTGGAACCCTTAGACGTAACCTAACATCAACCAAAATTTCGGGGGCACAACTAGACCCCAAATGGAATCTACAAACCAAATTCATCAAAATCGATCAATGCTAAGTGGCTAAGTGCCGCGTACGGCGGACGGACGGCCAAATTTTTATTCGATTTTTGGATTCTACGTACCTTGAAACGTAAACCATCAAATTTTGAGGGGGTGTTAAAAATTTTTTTTTCTTGGTCGATTCCAAAGGTTCATTATTGAAAATAATAAACCAATAGGTTTTCGGAAGTTGAATCAATCATATTTCCACATAATATGCAGACTTCTTTCATGCGGTTATTGGAGAATGATTTGATTTCTGAGGATTTATTGACATCATTTGATCGGACGAGAATCAATGAGGCCCGAAGAAAGAGTGCGGCCACTCGAATTGGAGGATGGTGCGGCCGTTCCGTTGTTGGAAGAACATTAATGGACCCCCAAGCAAAATTCCCTTTCTCTTTGATAGATACAATACTTATTGTACGTGTAAAATAAATTATCTGGTTAGCTTCAAAAAAAAAAAAAAAAAAAAAAAAAAAATGGGGCTCTCATTAAAATCACTTAAATTCATATCCAGCAAAGCAACAATGCAAAACTAAAATGAGAACCAAATAACAACCCCGGAATCGGCATCGGATTGTGTGGTCTGTTGCGGCTTATCTTCCCTCCACGACTCAAAAGGCAGAGTTCACGTACAACCCTTTTCATGTACAACCAGGCCCGCGATCCTTCTGGGTCCTCTCTTCACTCTCCGAGTCAGTCTCCTCTCATCTCTCGCTGAAACAGTTGTTTTGACATTTTATGTCTTTACTATGGCACATAAATGAAAAATCGTCACGCGGGAGCTTTACGAGGGGAGCGTTACGCGGAAATTTCTGATGATTTTCACGTACAACGTTCCTAGGGAAAACTAACTTCCTCCTTTTCCACCCCACAAAAATCGTTCACCACTCATTGGAAAGCTCTCATTTATTAAACATAGAACATAAATGTCTCTCGTGGTTGCGTACTTGTACGAAAGCTGTATCCACCGTTTGTTTCTTATAGTGTCAACAATTTGTGTTTTTCTCCTCGCCTTTTTATTCCACGTTTTCCTCGTCTTCGCCTCGAACCTCCAAGTCCTCGAGTTTGAGAACATTCATTCGTCGTCCTCCCTGGTTGGACAACTATTTCCCCGGATTTCCACTGAAAATCACATCCTGGATGGAAAGGTACGAATCGCCACTTCCGGATTTTCTATCAGTCTTTTTGAGAATTTTTCTTTATTTATTTATTTAATCTTTAAGAGTTCTTTCGCAGTGACAGAATTCCTTCAACACCTCAGTATCCACCGCAGGAAGGATTCAGTGCAACTTATGGTCACCATCGCCGA
The DNA here is from genome assembly GCA_009739505.2 of Apolygus lucorum. NCBI lineage: Eukaryota > Metazoa > Arthropoda > Insecta > Hemiptera > Miridae > Apolygus > Apolygus lucorum. Next base: position 73,857,892 of record CM019167.2, on the reverse strand, counting down.
GGAATTTATATACACACATTCCCGGTCAGATCCCCTCTTATTACTTTCATTTCAAAGATAAAATTAGCAATCAATTTTGAATCGTTTCTTCTCCAGTCTAGCCTTCAGCGTTTAAATTCTTTTTAATGTAAAGACGCTCTGTAGGTAGTTTATAATCCGTAGCTACCTATAAGATTTTTCCGATACCAATAGAATCATTAACAATCATTTTTAATTTACAGAAACCATACAGTCCACTATAAACATAAAATAAAACATTAATTCGATGATTAATTGGTTGTTCTTTACAAACACCCCTATTCCACGAAACATGGTCAATAAACCAAAACGAGACCGAGTCAACGACGAACAGCCTGAACGATGAACAGGCGACGAGAGCTTTCACGAAGTTTGCCGAAATGTATCGAAGTTCATCCGTAATGCGTAAAATATCTAATTTTTCAAACGATACACTCCGCTCCAAAAGTCTTCGTCCGCAAAAGATTGCTCCCCGCCCCTCAATCGGCTCCAGCCAATAGCATCCAATTACGCACTACGGATTACGGATACATTAACATTGGTGCATCCCAAACTATGTGTGGCTAGCTGGTTTTGCACATCATTCAGTGCCAAAACGTATGGAAACCTGGACTAGACTAATAACGAAATGAGTAGTTAAAATAATACCTTCAGCCAAAATTCCTCGTACAACGCACAGGCGATTAAGCATCGTTCGAATAGGATAACAGTTCTATGCATGTCACCAGTTGCTATTTCGAAGTCCAATAGTCCCTCCAACTATTCAGCTGTGCTTTTTCAAGTGGTTTAACATGGAAGTATGGGCGCTTAATCTGTAATCACAACCACAATCCATTAGTAAAAATTAATTAAATTAAAATATCATAAACTATGGAGTACATACTTTCAAACGCAATTCAGTGCAAATATTTCAATAACTACCTCACTACTACTATTACTATAACTGGGTAGGCGAGAAAATGAATTGGTACATTTTCGAATTTGGTGTTCAAACCAGAAGGAAGATAGATGTGAAGTGGACCGCCGAAAGTCTTTGAGAGTTATTTCTTAAATTGATACTCATCATCATTAAACAAAACCATGACGGTTGGGTTTTGTCAAAAATTAGGATTTTGAGACGACGCGTACAATTTCACGACTAACATTCCTATCAGATTCAATATATTGCACAAACAACAACAGCTCTAAATTTGAGCTTTAAACACCAGCTTAATCAAATCCATTTCAGACCAACAGCTCAAAACAAGCATGGGAAACCCACAAAAGTTGGAATATAACGTTCGTCGTAACACAAACCAATGTGACAGAATATAGGTAATTATTTGTCAGTTTATATTCCAATTGTTTTTTTTTTTAACTTTTAAGTGTATTGGCAAAAACAATAAGGTAAAGAGACTAATGTTCAAAACCTTAATTTCATCATGAATATCAAAAAATGGTGATTCTGTATATGGTGCATTCGCACAGTTTATAAATGCAACTAAACCCAAAAGTTCTTTTTTTTTTCAATATAACAAATTTGAAGTATCCACCAGAAAAATATGCAGAAATGATAATAAGAAATATGAAGAAATGATAAATCACGAAGATTCCAAGTCCAATCATCCCGATTTTGGTTACAAGAGCAGCCACCCTGTACTTCAGAGTGAGCAAAAATGGTTACCGAAGTTTGTGGCCAGTAGTTAATACTGTTCAACCATAAAATCAATCTTTCTTTTCAATCTAACCAACCAACTAATTTCTGAATCGATTTATACGATGCAGGTCAACATACCTGAAAAATTCCAAATTTCTTAAACAATTGGAATTTTACCAATGTAAAATTTAAAATAGTGATCAATTAACTGCATTAATACAAATCACCTGTTTAACCAAATTAGCTTCAGTGGCGTCAGGTGAGAATATTCGTCAGGCGAACAGGTTGAACCAGTCTTGAAGGAATAAACAATAATGAAAAACGCAGCAAATTATTACACAAAGGTTTATCTTTTCTGTAAAGATCAAGCGCCAGCAAAGAACATAGCTTTGCCATTGTCACTACCTACTAACCATGTTTTCGATTCATAATCGAGTTTATTTAGATGAAATAAACGCTTCACACTCCATTCGAAGAAATAAAGAATTCCTTCATTAACACTCTCAACGCGGATGATGTCATATGACATCATGCCTCCTTTTGCCCCTTACGGGTGATGTCATATGACATCATGGCCCTCCTGAATCAGGTCCCCATATTTTAGCCTCGTAGGAAATGTTCGAAGGGGTGTAGAGGTCTCGTAAGGGTTTGTTTTCGTTCTTTAGTTCCTCACCAACACCAGAGAGTGCGTCGTTTTCACATTCCTATTTCGGAGCGTTCAGTGTCAGTTCAAAGTCGTCAGTCGCACTAATACAAAAAATCGGACTTAAGCAGATCCCGTAGGAGGGTGTCAGCTGGTTTTTTGAGGCCGCGTTGAGAGTGTTAAGAAATTTGATCACTGGTTGCTAAGGAAGCGTAGCCCAAGGCTTAGTATCCATGGCTCATATTCAATTTCTCTGCTTTCAAGGCCACGCAAACAGCTACTCGATTGTTTGCCTTGGCTGATGCTATGGTAGTGGGGGTATAGCAATAATAGACCCTGCGCTGACCTCCCACTGATCGTCACCTGTCATCCAAAATGGTCCCGCAAAATTCATTTCTTTGAACTGTTTGCCTTGCATTGCCTGGCCCTGCGCTAGTTCGCGTATTGTAGTTACCATCTTTACTCAAGTTACCAATCTCTCTTGCCTGTTACGGGCTAGTATCCTAGGCAAAATACGAACTTATTCTATTTTCCTATTTCATCCGAATTCCTTGGTTATCATGAAACAGTCCCAAAATTGTATAAACAATTTTCCAAAATCGGCTGAATATTACTTGCGGAAATTGGAAATATAGGATAATCTAAACAAAAATCAATTTATTCATTTTGCATATTTTTAGTAAGGCAAACAGTGTTTGCTATGTTTGCCTAGAGGAGACGCCACCGATTAGCTTTAATAGTTAAATAAATTATTAGCCCGCTTTGATGTTCACGTTCATAATAGTATTAATAAATACTTTAAATAATATTTAGAAGTTAGTTTATTTTGAGCTGATTGTACTCGAAGAATCGACAAATTATTTTTTATACAACAAATCGAATAATTACTTTTGTTTAATTAACACTGTCGAATTGAATGAATACATTGACTCAAATATAACTCACCCCTTCTTCAAACTTCCACCTTTTACCAACTTCAGCTGCAGTATTTTTGAAAACTCGTTTCCTGATTGAAATAATTTTATCCCTCATGATTGTAGTTTCCTCGTCAACTCTCTGTAACCACAAGTGTATAAATTGATACAATGCAACATTAGATAAAATTGTTTAGTTACAGTAGAACGTAAATGTAATGACACATTGTGCTGGAAACCGCAAAACTCATCCGGTTGCAGGAATCCGCAAACAAGTGTTTTCTTATGGACGATGAAAAATGGGGAATTGCCTAACATTTTTTTTTTTTTTTCGAATGAGGGTTTATTTTTATGGAATAAAACCATAGTGAGCTGCTCGAAAACGCATCCAAAAAATTTAGAGAATTTAAGGAAGATGGAAATTTTAAATGTGGTGGCTATGTGTAAGAGGCAGCCATGTTTGAAACGTAACGGATATTCTACCAATCTGACTTCAAAGGAGGTTCTGTGGCGCTTACCGCAGAAGCGGAACATACACGAACTTTTAGCTTCAGAGTAGTGCGCACAAGAGTGCGCCGCGAACTGGCAGGAAGAACCCAGACACAAAAGTGACCAAAAGAAACAATATTACTCACTTTTTTACAATACGAATCTACCAACTAGTTTATCAAGCATTATTAGTCTTCATCTTCTCTTATTTAGTTTCAAGATTTGAATCACATTATTCGAGTAGCCATTTCACTGGATCGTTTTGTGTGGCGGTGCTAGAACTCTGTCTGTTGTCGGAGTTGTTTTCGCGTCGTTTTTTTTTTTTTTTTTTTCGTATGACGTCAACAATACTCCTCGATTTTCGCGGTGTTTTGTAACAGAGGTTCACTTGTTTAGTCATTTTCTCCTACGGTAATTTTTTCCCCTTGGTTATTCCTAGTGTTGAACGTTCCTAGGGCCCTATTATAGGATTTGACTTGAAATTCCAGAATCTAAATTGAGGCAAATTCCCCATTAGGAGAGCCGCACTCCGGCGACCGCGTCCAGTATTTTTCTGCCGCAACCTGTCGTCGGATTTCAAAAGTCTGCATCCCGCACTGCGGCGCGGTTTGGATGGGAAAACCCAACTAACAAGTACCTAGTGACGAATGGCCGGCAGAACCGCACGCTGCATCTTTTCATCTTTTGTCTACTGTTCGCTAATTTGTTTTTTTAATATTTTTTTTTTATTATTATTTTTTTTTGTAATGGCAATTAGAACAATCCTATAAAAGTTCATCAAATTAGATAAAATTTTTACTATTTATAATCTAGCGAAGTATTTCCTGTTTTTCAATTTATCAAAAAATTTCATTCTTTCATCAAATTTTTAAAATTAAAATTTCATTCTTTCATCAAAATTTTTCAAATTAAATTTTCAATTTTTTTTTCATCAAAATTCGGATGAGAAATGTAGAAGATATGGTTGTTTCAAGGAATTCACGTTTGCGCATGCGCAGTGGTTACCAGTCTGGGGGAAATGATTTTCGTAGGGGGACCATCTACTCGCCAATTATCCTACCAAATTTCATCAGATTCGAATGAAACACGTAGGAGTTATAGCTCTTACAAGGATTTAACGTTTGCGCATACGCAGAGGATAGTGTCAATTTGGGGGCCGTGGATTTCATAGGGGACCATCTACACCCCAATCTGCATGATCCCTGAAAATTACATCGAAATCGAATGGAAAGAGACGCATCACGCGATTCCCCACCCACCAACTACAACTCCATTGCGGTTTTCTGCACAATATGTCATGTAGCTCAAAACGCGGTTTTTAGGATGTCCCACAGTAAGACTTGGGCGTCCTTATGCGATCGATCTGGGGTGAAGGAGGACAACACTCAACAGAAAAAAAAACCACACACTAATCCGTTTTAGACCATTCTGAATCCAAATCCGCGAAAAAACCATAGGTGTATGTCTGTGTGTGTGTGTGTGTAGTGTGTGTAACAAAATCTTGTGTACTCTGCCCAGGCCTTACTTCTAAACCGATTTTCCTGGTTCTTTGTTTGTTCGACGCGGAAAACTATCTAGTTGTGCACTACGTCGCCGGAATTTCGAATTTTGCCTTTTAAGGAGGGGAAAGGGGGGGGTTAATGCTCAAAAAACGTGTGTTTTTGGGCATAATCTTGTGTACTCTGCCCAGGCCTTAGTTCTCAACCGATTTTCGTGGTTCTTTTTTTCCTCGACGCGGAAAACTATCTAGTTGTGCACTACGGCGCTGGAATTTCGAATTTCGCCTTTTAAGGGGGGGAAGGGGGGGTTAATGCTTAAAAAACGTACGTTTGCGGGCATAATCTTATAAACTCTGCCCAGGCCTCAATTTCCAACCGATTTGTGGGTTTCTTTTTTTTTTTACTAAAATAACTTCCGAGTTGTACACAATTTCACCAGAGTACCAAAATTTGCAAGAGGAGGGGATGGGTGGAGGAATAATATTCACAAAATATCCAATTTTTCAATATTTCGGTTCCTTTACTGCTCACTAATTGTATCCAAGCTTTGAAGATTGAGGAAAAATTCTCATTATACCTTAGGATTTGCATGAATTACTTTCTGTACCACCATGGAAATAAAAGTGGTGCCACTATGGTTGCCAGGGCACCATAAACCTCATATTTCTTGGGTTTTTTGGTGTTTCACCTTGAATACGGATGTGACATTCGACGTACTGCCTACTAAACCTAATAGATGAAAGTTCAATGTTACGACGTATTTCCGCTTTGGTGCCAGACTGACACCATTGGTGGTGGTGGGGGGGGGGGGGGGGTGAACTCGAATTCGCATGTTGGGTGTCGTAGATCATGGATTTTAAAATGCTCTTCAGATTCGAGGCTCCCACGCCGCTAGAAATGTTATGGTGCATGGAGGTGATGGGGGGGGGGGTGTCAGTATTTCTTCCCTAACGTAATAAATAAATTACATCGAGAGAAACAGTTTTATCGCTTAACAACTGGTTAAACTGATCCAATACTTATCCAATGGGACGTCCCCTGGAATGCATGCATTACTAAACAATATGTTTCGCTGCGGTTTTGCGGCTGCAGGGAACCACAAACCGGAGTCGCATATGTCATTACACTAATACAGTAAGAGAAAGAGTCGTATAAGTACATATCTAGAACTACGTAACCGTTCAAATACTTCGATTAAACAATATAGCCCTGTCAATTTATACAAAGAAAACCCTATCATTGCAATAGCGGTATCTACAAATTTTTTATAAGTTGTTAGGATCTGATCTCTAAGGGTAGTTTAACCCCCAACTTGCAACTCCAACAACCCTGTGCTGCTGACGTAGTGCGCTAAACACCATGCAACTTATGCACTTTTTCAGTTTTTTTAACTATAACTTTGAAACTATGATAATTTCAATAATTAATACCCCGTAACTTTTAAAGCAGGTTAAATTTGTTACAGTTTGAGACCAACATGAACTAAGTTGAATAATAACGGAGATACAGCAATTCAAAAATAGGCAATGTTTTCCTAAAGTGACATTTTCGAGCTAAGGACATGTTTTGAACCTACCCCTCGCAAAACTACTAATTTTTTCATAAGTTAACAGAGAGAGAGAGGAATTTAAATGAAATGTAATCAGCTTCAATTTGATACCTCGACCATACCTGTAGCCATCTTCTTTTCCTCAAAAATAAAATTTTTTTATTTAATAAAAACCAAGAAATCAACAATTCCGTTTCGGGGAAAAAATTAAGAAAAATCAACAAAACAACGAACATTGATATAGTTTAGGGAAAACATGGAACAATTTCAATGAAAGTGTTGTGTGATGAATATTTGATTACAAATTTTGATCATTTTCGTAATGAATTGAATTTTAGCACTTCGATTTATTACCAAATATATTGACTCAGATTAAATAAACGGGCGAGGAAAACCAAGTTTAACAAACCACATGTTAAGGTAATAATATTGCGAACGATTTCTAGGATTTCTAGGATCACCCAGTCGAGTTCATATGAAGTGTGAGGGGGGGGGGGGGCTTCCTTGTCAAGGGGACGTCCTTGTCGTATAGGTCGAGCATGACTGCCCACTATGATAAATGCATAGCACGAATGAAATATCCATAGGATCGAGATATTCAGCTTTACTTTCAAGTATATAACCTGGTGCTTACATTCTTAAACAAAGGTGCTTTGCAGCCTTTAAATGGGGGTAATCTGGTAAGGTTAACTCTGGCCGCTGCTAATGATTTAACAAAGCTTGTTTCGAACAGGGTGTTGAAAGATTCATCATGACCTCCATAAACATAAGCCACAATCTTCTCACCAGCAGTGGATTCCTCCTCCAGGCTGGAGTCTGGCTTCAAGAAAATTGTTGCCAGCTGTGCACTAGTGTGAACTGATTTCATCAAGAGCTTTGAATTGGAGAATGTTCCAACAGTTAGAGTGGGAGTGGATCCAATGTTATCACTGGGTTGAGATTTGATGAGATTGTTTTCTACCAGGTGAGAAGATTCTGGTTCTCTTAAAAGCAGAGCCGAATTACTATTATTACCGAAGTACTAAGCACATTTCATTCATGCTATGCATTTTGTGGGCAGCCATGCTCGACCTCGACGAAGAGAACGCCCCACAAGTAAAGTGGAACTTATTGACGAAGTCACCCTCCCCTCTTTCTATGACCCCAACTCCCGTTTATGTAATAACAGTAAATAAATTCGGTAATAAATCGAGTAAGTGCTAAGATTCAATTTATTACGAAAATGATCAAATATCCATCAAACTGTGAACTACCAATGAAATCGTTCCATATTTAGCCTAAAATGTATCAATGTTTATTATTTTGGTAATTTTTCTTAATTTTCCCCCAAAACAGGATTTTTTAAATTCATTTTTGAGAAACACACAGCTACACTTACAGGTGTGATCGCGGTTTAAAATTGAAGCTGATTACATTTCATTTAAATTCCTCTCTATCTCTCTCTCTCTTCACTTCTTTCAAAAATGAGTAGTTTTGCGAGTGAAAGGCTCAAAACATGTCCTTCACAAAAATGTCCCTTTTTGGAAAAAATTACCTATATTGCATATCCGTTATTATTCAACCTACAAAGTTCGTGTTGTTGGTCTCAAACTGTAGCAAATTATTGAAATTATCATAGTTTAGAAGTTATAGTTAAAAAACTAAAAAAGTGCAAAAATTGTATGGTTTTTTAGCGCACTAAGTTAGTAGCTCAGAGTTTTCGGGGTTGCTACCCATAGGAATCGCAGATAACCTGCAATGATAAATGTATAAATTAACTGGGCTAATAGTTATTCAGGGAAAATAATTCATGGCCATCTGCAATACACTATCGTGTTTGCAAGTCAATTTTCCACGTTAATCCACCAATGAAACTCACAGCAGGACTTGGTTCCTCTTCACTGGGGTCGTCACCTGGCGGTGGGGCGGCCGATGGGTCAGCCGAGATGCCCTTCTCTTTGATTTTCTGGACTGCCTCAGCTCTTAATTCCAGAAATTCGTCCACACCGAGGATGCGATTTGGCTGGTAACTTCGTACGAAGTCTTCAAAGCTGGAAGCAAAAGGCAATTACTATCAGCTTCTAACGTTTGGGTCTCCTGCTGTCTTTTATTCAAGCGGTCTTCGTATAAAATTATATTTATATTTTATCATAGTTCAATTTTACACGTTATGAATAAGAAAGATTTTTGAACGAACCAAACCCTCCAAGCAAAGATGGTTCCCACACCCTAATGAAATAAGTTATAGTCTCGCCAAAATCAGCCATAAGGCCATCTCGTAAATAAATAAATAAATGCCTACCCACTTGTAATATAAAGGAATAATTTTCGTATAGTACAAGTATAACAGTAGCTAAGGAGTCTTATAAAAGAAGCATGCAACGATTCGATTTATTGAAAAAAATATGAATGCCCTAGATCTGCTGATGTGGAAAATACCTAAAATATTTGGGATTCACAAACTTGAGCTCTTTTAACTCCTCTTGAACGACCAAACAGTGGGTTATAAAGTTCTTTAAAAATTCAAAACTAATAACTAAACTACATCGAAATCCCACCCAACGTATCAATCATTTTGAGCTAGAACTTTGAAAAAATCTATCCTCCATTTCCCACTTCTTGGAGATGACTGCCAGTAATGCCAAGCTGAAAATATGGCCTTAGGCCTAACTGAAACGTTTATTATTTTCAGTATTGAACCTTTGGGATCGAGCAAGAAAAAATGCACATACTCACAGCAGAGTAAGGATGTTGATGAAATAAAATAGTTTTAAGAGGCGGTATTCGTATTCACTTTTATTGTTCGCGGTTTATATTCGGACTACAACTAACGACATGACAAGACAACCCCCCCCCCCCCCCTCTCAAAAAGTTTAACGCTTCAAGGTATGTAGAATCTGAAAATTTAGACCAATTTTGATGAAATTTGGGATTTCCTATACTTGGGAATGGTTTTTTAAAAATTAATTTCTTGCTACTTTCTGAAACATAAAAGAGAATAATGAGTAAAAAAAGTAGACTCACTCGTTTATAACTTACTTTTCGAAATGAGTCTTGTACCCAAGAACTGGGGTCTTCAACAATCGATCATAGATGGCAAATACATTCTGGTGATTCTTCAAATCTGTTTCCCATTTGATATAGAAATCCCACAAGCGATCAGACCTGGAAGAAAAATAAATGACCAAAGATAAGACGACCAAATAATTACAGGAACCATTAACCGCTAGTATTGTTGAATCATCAAAAATTAACTTCCCTCGACCGGGGATCGATCTCCTATCGTCCGACTAAACTATATTTACACTTCTGAGTCGGAGCTCGTTACCACTGAGCTAAGGAAGCGAATGGACAGAAATGCGAAGAGGTCGCTGATCACAACATCTCCCCCCCCCCCCCATTAGGAAATCTCAGGTACTCCGTTACCTAGTCAGGGAGGTGAGGGGCAGCTTTGGCCGGCGTTTTCCAACCCAGTGAGAACGCGCTATTTTTGACTGGCTTTGGAGTTTTTTGTTATTGTTCCTTATTGACGGGGCAGGGGATCTGCTGACCTCAACGTTTGTCCGAATAGGCGGTGGCTCGACTCGTGTCTTGAGAGGAAGTTGTTTTGATGACCCAATCTTTTAATGAATTAATGTTTCTCTGAGAAATGCTAAGGAGACAATTCGTGTTCGGTATGACTGCGCCACAATGTTGAATCATCAAAAACTTCCCTCGACCGGGGATCGATCTCCTATCGTTGCGATTCTGAATCGGAGCTCCTACCACTTGAGCTAAGGAAGTGAATGGACAGAAAAGCGAAGAGGTAGCTGATCACAACATCTCCCCCCCCCCCCCTGAGGTACTCCGTTACCTCGTCAGGGAGGCAGCTTTGGCCGGCATTTTACAACCCAGTGAGAACACGTATTTTTGACTGGCTTTGAAGTTTTTGTGTTGGTGGTGTTGTGTTGCTGCTTTTCTTTCCTTGAACTTTTGAACGAGTTTTACCTTGAGATCTTTTTTTCTCGTCCCTCTCACTCCTTTATATCAACTCTACTACATTACTATTTCATATAATTTCATTTATATTATCATTATTATTTTTATCTGTTACATTTCATTGTTTTTTTTCTTTTTCACTCTCCTATTTTTCTTTTGTTTATTTCACCTTATTGTTCATTTGCACCCATTGTCATGGAGGGTGCAGCACGTTCCCGTCCTTCAGGGTTAGGCCGCATGGTTGATCACTTTGGGGCATTCATGGGGGTTACCAATTGGTCCAAGTCAAGAGGTACCTCTCCCCAATCACATGGTCTGAATGGACCATCGACTCCACCCCCTCCTGGTTACCCACCTATGTCAGATCATGGAGACAAAGACCTTCCACTGCATCCACCTTCACCACTTTCTCCCTGCTCCAACTTCCACCAGGGCATAGATTTGGATGGAGCTTGTTCAACTCCACGCCCTCACCGGGTGGATCCATTAATTTTTGCTGCTCCCTGATCAAACTGACTCTCCTTACCAATCTCCCTCAAACCAACGTACCACAAGCCCCTTAGCAACCTGTGTGAAATGGGCCATAGACGCCCAGCCATAGATTTAAGGCGCGCCTAGGCTGACCCGCAACACTTCCCGAGCCGCGCGGCCACATCATTCCGTTACAACAGAACTTCTTATTCGCCCAACTTCTCGAATCCATCAAAAAACGAATCTCCACTGAAATTTTCTTGAAGTTCTGACATGATTGAAGCGTGTAGAAAAATACACGACCATTTTCAACGGTATTAGTTCGTGCTTTTAACAAGATAAGTAATAGGTAGGTACAATAGTATGCAGAGTTGAACATACTGTTAAGTCCATTACTTTTTTTATTCGAAATTCACACCCACCATTTTTTAGTATAATGTTGAGGATATGTTACTGTAACATCCACCAGAGTTTAGAGCTATTTGAAGGTGACAATTTTTTGTAAAGTGCGAAGATGTTCGAAATTTCTACTAAAATCAGCTATCACCCAAAAACGGGCGTTCATAACTTTTCTCCTATAGATCCGGAATCGACCAAATTCCGGTATAATGTCCACCAGTTATATAAGAAACATATCCCAGAATTTCGTACATGTAGCTCATTCGTAAGTACCCAGCCATAGATGATTTGTGCGAGAAAACGTGTGTTGCGGCGTCAGAACAGGTGGCGCACCAACTTCATACATCCATTACTTTTTTCAAACAAAATTCCCACCCACCATTTTCAAGTATAATGTTGAGGATATGTTACTGTAACATCCACCAGAGTTTGGAGAGATTTGAAGATGACTATTTTCTGTAAAGTGCGAAAGAGTACGAAAATTCTACTGAAATCAGCTATCACCCAAAATCGGTCGTTCATAACTTTTCTCCTATCGATCCGGAATCGACCAAACTTCAGTATATTATCCACCAGTTATATAAAAAACATATCCCAGGATTTCGTGCATGTAGCTCAGTCGTAAGTACCCAGCCATAGATGATTTGTGCGAGAAAACGTGTGTTGCGGCGTCAGAACAGGTGGCGCACCAAATTCATACATCCATTACTTTTTTTTAACAAAATTCCCACCCACTATTTTCAAGTATAATGTTGAGGACATGTTACTGTAACATCCACCAGAGTTTATAGAGATTTGAAGATGACTATTTTCTGTAAAGTGCGAAAGTGTTCGAAAATTCTACTGAAATCAGCTATCTCCGAAAATCGGTCGTTCATAACTTTTCTCCTATCGATCCGGAATCGACCAAATTTCAGTGTATCATCCACCAGTTATATAAGGAACACATCCCAGAATTTCGTGCATGTAGCTCAGTCGTAAGTACCCAGCCATAGATTTAAGGCGCGCCTAGACTAACCCGCAACACTTACCGGCGTCAGAACTAGTGGCACACAAACTTCATACATCCATTACTTTTTTTATTCGAAATTCCCACCCACCATTTTTTAGTATAATATTGAGGATACGTTACTCTAACATCCACCAGAGTTTGGAGAGATTTGAAGTTGACTATTTTTTGTAAAGTGCGAAAATGTGGTTCTGTAGTAGTTGTGATGAGTGATGTGTAAGTTATGAACGCCCGATTTTGGGTGATAGCTGATTTCAGCAGAATTTTCGAACACTTTCGCACTTTACAGAAAATAGTCATCTTCAAATCCCTCCAAACTCTGGTGAATGTTACAGTAACATACCCTCAACCATATACTAAAAAATGGTGGGTGGGAATTTTGAATAGAAGGAGTAATCGGTCTTGGAAGTTGCGGAGGTTCTGTAATCACAACTACTACAGGACCACATGTTCGCACTTCACAAAAAATAGTCATCTTCAAATCTCTCCAAACTCTGGTGGATGTTAGGGTAACGAATCCTCAACATTATACCAAAAAATGGTAGGTGGGAATTCTGATTTTAAAAAGTAATGGATGTATGAAGCTCGAGTAACACCCGTTCTGAAGCCGGTCAGTTTTGCGGGTTGGTCTAGGCGCGCCTTAAATCTATGGCTGGGTACTTACGAATGAGCTACATGCACGAAATTCTGGGATATGTTTCTTATATAACTGGTGGATGATACACTGAAATTTTGTCGATTCCGGATCGATAGGAGAAAAGTTATGAACGACCGATTTTCGGAGATAGCTGATTTCAGTAGAATTTTCGAACACTTTCGCACTTTACAGAAAATAGTCATCTTCAAATCTCTATAAACTCTGGTGGATGTTACAGTAACATATCCTCAACATTATACTTGAAAATGGTGGGTGGGAATTTTGTTAAAAAAAAGTAATGGATGTATGAATTTGGTGCGCCACCTGTTCTGACGCCGCAACACACGTTTTCTCGCACAAATCATCTATTTCTGGGTACTTACGAATGAGCTGCATGCACGAAATTCTTGGATATGTTTCTTATATAACTGGTGGACATTATACTGAAATTTTGTCGATTCCGGATCAATAGGAGAAAAGTTATGAACGCCCAATTCTGGGTGATAGCTGATGTCACAAGAAATTTCGAACATTTTCGCACTTTACAGAAAATTATCATCATCAAATCTCTCCAAACTCTGGTGGATGTTAGAGTAACATATCCTAAATCATATACTAAAATATGGTGGGTGGGAATTTCGAATAGAAAAAGTAATCGGTCTTAGAAGTTGCCGAGGTTCTGTAATCACTACTACTACAGAACCACATTTTTGCACTTAACGAAAAATAGTCATCTTCAAATCTCTCCAAACTCTGGTGGATGTTACAGTAACATATCCTCAACCATATACTAAAAAATGGTGGGTGGGAATTTCGAATAGAAAAAGTAATCGGTCTTGGAAGTTGCGGAGGTTCTGTAATCACAACTACTACAGAACCACATGTTCGCACTTAACAAAAAATCGTCATCTTCAAATCTCTCCAAACTCTGGTGGATGTTAGAGTAACGTATCCTCAATATTATACTAAATAATGGTGGGTGGGAATTCCGAATAAAAAAATAATGAATGTATGAAGTTTGTGTGCCCCAGTTCTGATGCTAGTAAGTGTTGCGGGTTAGTCTAGGCGCGCCTTAAATCTATGGCTGAGTACTTACGACTGAGCTACATCCATGGAATTCTGGGATATGTTTCTTATATAACTGGTGGACATTATACTGAAATTTTGTCGATTCCGGATCAATAGGAGAAAAGTTATGAACGCCCAATTCTGGGTGATAGCTGATGTCACAAGAAATTTCGAACATTTTCGCACTTTACAGAAAATTATCATCATCAAATCTCTCCAAACTCTGGTGGATGTTATAGTAACATATCCTCAACCATATACTAAAATATGGTGGGTGGGAATTTCGAATAGAAAAAGTAATCGGTCTTGGAAGTTGCGGAGGTTCTGTAATCACAACTACTACAGAACCACATTTTTGCACTTAACGAAAAATAGTCATCTTCAAATCTCTCCAAACTCTGGTGGATGTTAGAGTAACGTATCCTCAATATTATACTAAATAATGGTGGGTGGGAATTCCGAATAAAAAAATAATGAATGTATGAAGTTTGTGTGCCCCAGTTCTGACGCCGGTAAGTGTTGCGGGTTAGTCTAGGCGCGCCTTAAATCTATGGCTGGGTACTTACGACTGAGCTACATGCACGAAATTCTGGGATATGTTTCTTATATAACTGGTGGACATTATACTGAAATTTGGTCGATTCCGGATCGATAGAAGAAAAGTTATGAACGCCCGATTTTGGGTGATAGCTGATTTCAGTAGAATTTTCGAACACTTTCGCACTTTACAGAAAATCGTCATCTTCAAATCCCTCCAAACTCTGGTGAATGTTAGAGTAACATACCCTCAACCATATACTAAAAAATGGTGGGTGGGAATTTTGAATAGAAGGAGTAATCGGTCTTGGAAGTTGCGGAGGTTCTGTAATCACAACTACTACTGTAACAGGACCACATGTAACAGGACCACATGTTCGCACTTCACAAAAAATGGTCATCTTCAAATCTCTCCAAACTCTGGTGGATGTTAGGGTAACGAATCCTCAACATTATACCAAAAAATGGTAGGTGGGAATTCTGATTTTAATGGATGTATGAAGCTCGAGTAACACCTGTTCTGACGCCGCAACACACGTTTTCTCGCACAAATCATCTATGGCTGGGTACTTACGAATGAGCTACATGCACGAAATTCTGGGATGTGTTTCTTATATAACTGGTGGATGATACACTGAAATTTTGTCGATTCCGGATCGATAGGAGAAAAGTTATGAACGACCGATTTTCGGAGATAGCTGATTTCGGTAGAATTTTCGAACACTTTCGCACTTTACAGAAAATAGTCATCTTCAAATCTCTATAAACTCTGGTGGATGTTACAGTAACATGTCCTCAACATTATACTTGAAAATGGTGGGTGGGAATTTTGTTAAAAAAAGTAATGGATGTATGAATTTGGTGCGCCACCTGTTCTGACGCCGCAACACACGTTTTCTCGCACAAATCATCTATGGCTGGGTACTTACGAATGAGCTACATGCACGAAATTCTTGGATATGTTTCTTATATAACTGGTGGACATTATACTGAAATTTTGTCGATTCCGGATCAATAGGAGAAAAGTTATGAACGCCCAATTCTGGGTGATAGCTGATGTCACTAGTAATTTCGAACATTTTCGCACTTTACAGAAAATTATCATCTTCAAATCTCTCCAAACTCTGGTGGATGTTAGAGTAACATATCCTCAACCATATACTAAAATATGGTGGGTGGGAATTTCGAATAGAAAAAGTAATCAGTCTTAGAAGTTGCCGAGGTTCTGTAATCACAACTACTACAGAACCACATTTTTGCACTTAACGAAAAATAGTCATCTTCAAATCTCTCCAAACTCTGGTGGATGTTAGAGTAACGTATCCTCAATATTATACTAAAAAATGGTGGGTGGGAATTCCGAATAAAAAAAATAATGGATGTATGAAGTTTGTGTGCCCCAGTTCTGACGCCGGTAAGTGTTGCGGGTTAGTCTAGGCGCGCCTTAAATCTATGGCTGGGTACTTACGACTGAGCTACATGCACGAAAATCTGGGATATGTTTCTTATATAACTGGTGGATAATATACTGAAATTTGGTCGATTCCGGATCGATAGGAGAAAAGTTATGAACGACCGATTTTCGGAGATAGCTGATTTCAGTGGAATTATCGAACACTTTCGCACTTTACAGAAAATAGTCATCTTCAAATCTCTCCAAACTCTGGTGGATGTTACAGTAACATATCCTCAACCATATACAAAAAAATGGTGGGTGGGAATTTCGAATAAAAAAAGTAATGGATGTATGAAGTTTGTGTGCCACCAGTTCTGACGCCGGTAAGTGTTGCGGGTTAGTCTAGGCGCGCCTTAAATCTATGGCTGGGTACTTACGACTGAGCAACATGCACGAAATTCTGGGATATGTTTATTATATAACTGGTGGATAATACACTGAAATTTTGTCGATTCCGGATCGATAGGAGAAAAGTTATGAACGACCGATTTTCGGAGATAGCTGATTTCAGTAGAATTATCGAACACTTTCGCACTTTACAGAAAATAGTCATCTTCAAATCTCTCCAAACTCTGGTGGATGTTACAGTAACATATCCTCAACCATATACTAAAAAATGGTGGGTGGGAATTTCGAATAGAAAAAGTAATCGGTCTTGGAAGTTGCGGAGGTTCTGTAATCACAACTACTACTGTAACAGGACCACATGTTCGCACTTCACAAAAAATGGTCATCTTCAAATCTCTCCAAACTCTGGTGGATGTTAGGGTAACGATTCCTCAACATTATACCAAAAAATGGTGGGTGGGAATTTTGATTTTAAGAAGTAATGGATGTATGAAGTTGGTGCGCCACCTGTTCTGACGCCGCAACATACGTTTTCTCGCACAAATCATCTATGGCTGGGTACTTACGAATGAGCTACATGCACGAAATTCTGGGATATGTTTCTTATATAACTGGTGGATAATATACTGAAATTTGGTCGATTCCGGATCGATAGGAGAAAAGTTATGAACGACCGATTTTGGGTGATAGCTGATTTCAGTAGAATTTTCGAACACTTTCGCACTTTACAGAAAATGGTCATCTTCAAATCTCTCCAAACTCTGGTGGATGTTACAGTAACATATCCTCAACCATATACTAAAAAATGGTGGGTGGGAATTTCGAATAGAAAAAGTAATCGGTCTTGGAAGTTGCGGAGGTTCTGTAATCACAACTACTACTGTAACAGGACCACATGTAACAGGACCACATGTTCGCACTTCACAAAAAATGGTCATCTTCAAATCTCTCCAAACTCTGGTGGATGTTAGGGTAACGATTCCTCAACACTATACCAAAAAAATGGTGGGTGGGAATTTTGATTTTAAGAAGTAATGGATGTATGAAGTTGGTGCGCCACCTGTTCTGACGCCGCAACATACGTTTTCTCGCACAAATCATCTATGGCTGGGTACTTACGAATGAGCTACATGCACGAAATTCTGGGATATGTTTCTTATATAACGGGTGGACAATATACTGAAATTTGGTCGATTCCGGATCGATAGAAGAAAAGTTATGAACGCCCGATTTTGGGTGATAGCTGATTTCAGTAGAATTTTCGAACACTTTCGCACTTTACAGAAAATAGTCATCTTCAAATCCCTCCAAACTCTGGTGAATGTTAGAGTAACATACCCTCAACCATATACTAAAAAATGGTGGGTGGGAATTTTGAATAGAAGGAGTAATCGGTCTTGGAAGTTGCGGAGGTTCTGTAATCACAACTACTACAGGACCACATGTTCGCACTTAACAAAAAATAGTCATCTTCAAATCTCTCCAAGCTCTGGTGGATGTTAGGGTAACGAATCCTCAACATTATACCAAAAAATGGTAGGTGGGAATTCTGATTTTAAAAAGTAATGGATGTATGAAGCTCGAGTAACACCCGTTCTGACGCCGGTCAGTGTTGCGGGTTGGTCTAGGCGCGCCTTAAATCTATGGCTGGGTACTTACGAATGAGCTACATGCACGAAATTCTTGGATATGTTTTTTATATAACTGGTGGACATTATACTGAAATTTTGTCGATTCCGGATCAATAGGAGAAAAGTTATGAACGCCCAATTCCGGGTGATAGCTGATGTCACTAGAAATTTCGAACATTTTCGCACTTTACAGAAAATAGTCATCTTCAAATCCCTCCAAACTCTGGTGAATGTTAGAGTAACATACCCTCAACCATATACTAAAATATGGTGGGTGGGAATTTCGAATAGAAAAAGTAATCGGTCTTAGAAGTTGCCGAGGTTCTGTAATCACAACTACTACAGAACGACATTTTTGCACTTAACGAAAAATAGTCATCTTCAAATCTCTCCAAACTCTGGGGTGAAGTTTGTTTGCCACCTGTTCTGACGCCGCAACACACGTTTACTCGCACAAATCATCTATGGCTGGGTACTTACGACTGAGCTACATGCACGAAATCCTGGGATATGTTTTTTATATAACTGGTGGATAATATACTGAAGTTTGGTTTATTCCGGATCGATAGGAGAAAATTTATGAATGACCGATTTTGGGTGATAGCTGATTTCAGTAGAATTTTCGAACACTTTCGCACTTTACAGAAAATGGTCATCTTCAAATCTCTCCAAACTCTGGTGGATGTTACAGTAACATATCCTCAACCATATACTAAAAAATGGTGGGTGGGAATTTCGAATAGAAAAAGTAATCTGTCTTGGAAGTTGCGGAGGTTCTGTAATCACAACTACTACAGAACCACATGTTCCCACTTTACAAAAAATAGTCATCTTCAAATCTCTCCAAACTCTGGTGGATGTTACAGTAACATATCCTCAACCATATACTAAAAAATGGTGGGTGGGAATTTTGAATAGAAAAAGTAATCGGTCTTAGAAGTGGCGGAGGTTCTGTCATCACAACTCCTACAGAACCACACTTTCGCACTTTTCAGAAAATAGTCATCTTCAAATCTCTCCAAACTCTGGTGGATTTTACAGTAACATATCCTCAACATTATACTAAAATATGGTGGGTGGGAATTATGTTTAAAAAAATTAATGGATGTATGAATTTGGTGTGCCACCTGTTCTGACGCCGCAACACACGTTTTCTCGCACAAATCATCTATGGCTGGGTACCTACTAATGAGCTACATGCACGAAATTCTGGGATATGTTTCTTATATAACTGGTGGACATTATACCGGAATTTGGTCGATTCCGGATCTATATGAGAAAAGTTATGAACGCCCGTTTTTGGGTGATAGCTGATTTTAGTAGAAATTTCGAACATCTTCGCACTTTACAAAAAATAGTCACCTTCAAATAGCTCTAAACTCTGGTGGATGTTAGAGTAACGTATCCTCAACATTATGCTAAAAAATGGTGCGTGGGAATTTCGAATAAAAAAAGTAATGGATGTATGAATTTGGTGCGCCACCTGTTCTGACGCCGCAACACACGTTTTCTCGCACAAATCATCTATGGCTGGGTACTTACGAATGAGCTACATGCACGAAATTCTTGGATATGCTTCTTATATAACTGGTGGACATTATACTGAAATTTTGTCGATTCCGGATCAATAGGAGAAAAGTTATGAACAGTATGTTCAACTCTGCATACTATTGTACCTACCTATTACTTATCTTGTTAAAAGCACGAACTAATACCGTTGAAAATGGTCGTGTATTTTTCTACAGGCTTCAATCATGTCAGAACTTCAAGAAAATTTCAGTGGAGATTCGTTTTTTGATGGATTCGAGAAGTTGGGCGAATAAGAAGTTCTGTTGTAACGGAATGATGTGGCCGCGCGGCTCGGGAAGTGTTGCGGGTCAGTCTAGGCGCGCCTTAAATCTATGGCTGGGCGTCTATGGCCCATTTCACACAGGTTATCCTGAATCCACCCCTACAAGCAACCCCACTAAGCGATACGCTACTAGGGGTAAGAAATACAACTACAGGAAGCTAGCTGGCCTGGAAGACAGTTCTGAAACTCCTTGACAATCTTCTTTTTAATTAAAACTAAATTAAATCTTACCACAATTAAAAATCTTTTACAAAATTTAAATTACCTAACCTGAAATGGAATCCGCATTTGGCCATGTACTAATGACTTTTATTTCCAGGTTACACTAGCAGCTCCTCACAATCAACATGATGCCACTGATGAGTATGTTCGTCATACCCCTGGTCCTCGTGACTGGTAGCCGGTCGTACCAGGGGGTGATATGCTGACCACTTATGTTTTTTTTTGTCCAATTGTGAATTTCATCCCAATTTTGTTGTGAATTTCATTCGCCATAGATTTTCTTTTTTTTTTTCAACTTTAGCCCTAAGATCTTGAACATTTTCCTGCTGACCACTTATGTTTTTTTTTTGTTGTCCAATGTTTTGTTTGCACCCTATTGCAGCTCCCACATTGCAGGGCTACACCGTCTACTAGTCACCAGGCGGTGACTTGATCAACTGCGTGGGGGGAGGGGTAGGCTGTTGGTATACATATATGTCCGTTGTCTAAATTTACCTTGCTTTGCATGCATCCCAGCGGATCCCTTCCTCACCCTATTGTAGATAAACTTCCTCGTAAGTGTCTTGTATATGTGTTGTCACCGGTGACCGCAGCTGCGTTAAATTATCTCTATTATTTGTAGGACCTATATATTATGACATAATATATACATTATGTTGTACTATTACCTTTTATTTGTATTATTTTACTATTATTTGTAGGACCTATATATTATGATATAATATATACATTGTGTTGTACTATTACACAAAAACTTACAGCAGTATTCATTGGTATGTAACAGAAATTTGAATTATTTTTGTGCGTCAGCGCTTGGCATCTATAATTTCATGAATTAATAAGTATAGAACAAATTCACAAGGCTTCAATAAAATAGGTAGCAGGTTTTTAGGTGTTTTTAACAATAATTGTTCAAAATAATTATGTTCAATAATAATTATCGAAAATTGTTGAAAATAATTGAATTGTTGAAAATTATTGAAAATTGTTGAATAAACGATTTCATCAATGAATTATTCATTGATTAAATTTCTCAATCTTGTCGAACCACCACGTGAGCCATAGGGAACCATTTCGGCCAGCTGTTTCAAAATTTTCTTAGCTTTTCCGTTTCAGGGACCCAGGTAACCGCCCACCTCGTACGATTTCCCTCCTGTAGAAGATATACATCTACCCCAAACCTACAGTTGGGTGACAGAACTGGAAGAGACAGAACGCCCCCGAGAGTGACAGACATAAGCCCGGAAAAAGCAACAGGATCCACCAGAGCTAACGCCTCCATCACCTGTTGTCTCCGCTTAGGACCAATGTGCTGCCGCGTCTGACGAGACCCAGTGCCTTGCAGACCCCGGGAATGTGTCCTGGCAGGCAACCACCATGGCAGGCATGAGGCCATACCTGCAAGTCAAGCCGAGGAAGATGTTGTGGACGGATAGCACTGTCACTCTTACAGGGCGGGAGTCTCGGAAAGGGACGTCACCTAGCTGCTGACGAGGAAGGAATGGAAAGTGGAACACGGACTGAGGAGGGGGGCGGCCCTGTGACGGGAACCCCTTGCGGGAAGACCCCCGAAAGCGTTAACCCGTACCCGAACAGTGTTCATCCCAAAGAAAGGAGGAAGTGGGCCTGGAGGCTATCGACCGATCTCTGTGTCCTCGGTAGTCTTCCGCCACTTCCAGAAAGTACTGACATCTCGCCTCCAGGTGGCTGGTGTCATTGGTGACGTCCAGAGAGCGTTTCGGCCAGCGGATGGCACAGCGGAGAACCTTACAGTTCTCCAAACTGTCATCTCGCTGGCCCGTATTAAACGCCGGCAATTACATCTCGCCGCTCTGGATGTCGCTAAGGCCTTTGACACCGTCAGTCACTTTGCCCTGACCAATTGTCTTCATGGTGTCGGGGCCCCAACTCGATTAATTGAGTATGTGGCCTGTCTGTACCATGAAGGCGTGACGGTCCTAGAGGCAGGAGGTGAGATGTCAAGGGATATAATGATCGGGCGAGGGGTACGCCAGGGGGATCCCCTATCACCACTCCTCTTCAACCTGGTCGTGGATACGGCCTTGGGTAAGCTGCCCACAGAAGTAGGGTTTGATCTCGCCCCTGGGGTGCGAGTAGGAGCATTGGCCTTTGCCGATGATGTTATCCTACTCGCAGAAACCCGTGAGGGCTTGCAGATTGCCCTCAACGCATTTGCTAAGCAGCTAGCCAGGTGTGGACTTGTGGTCAACCCCGATAAATGCGGGTCGGTCTCCTTGGTCCCGTCGGGTCGCCAACATAAGGTGAAGGTTGTGGATGGGGGTTTTGTCATTGGACAATCCCCCATTCCTTCCCGATCTGTGTTGGAGGTTTGGTGGTACCTTGGAGTCGACTTCATGGGGGTGGCCACCATTACTGCCAGCCGTGTGGACCTTGGTAGAGCGCTAGCTCGCGTTACCAAGGCTCCATTGAAGCCACAGCAGAAGCTGCGCCTCCTCCGCACGTACTTACTGCCAAAGCTAACCTATGGGTTAGTCTTTGGTAGGCTTACGGCGGGGAGGCTGCAGGAATTGGATCGTGAAGTACGCTCTGCTGTGCGCTCTTGGCTGAAATTCCCGCCTGGTGTCCCAAGTGCCTACATCCATGCACCAGTTAAATCTGGTGGGCTCGGTATTGTGTCCCTCTCAGCAAGCATCCCCTCTCTGCGCCGCCAGCGCCTGCTAGCCCTCCGAGGGTCGAGCTGGGGGGTCGCCCGTGCTGCTGCTGATCTTGATTTTGTCAGGCAGCAGTTAGCATGGTGCGACCGAGCAACACCATCTGCTCCAAAACCCAGTTCGTCTGCTGAGTTCGCTGCTGCGCTGCATGAATCAGTAGATGGTAAGGAACTCCGACAGTGCTCCGAAAGCCTAATATCTTCCCAGTGGGTAGTTTGGGCTTCGGAGGGCATTGGGGCCCGCGACTACCGACACTTCCACGCCGTCCGTGTGGCATGTTTGCCAACTGCGGTGAGGTGTACGAGAGGTAGTCGTGGGGCAACCCTACCCCTTTGCCGCGCCTGTCGGAGTCGAAGTGAACATCTTTATCATGTGGTGCAGCAGTGTCCACGAACTCATGGGGGCCGCATTCTACGTCATGATGCGGTCGCCAAGCAGATAGCAGGTGCCTTGTCATCTAGCGGCTGGGATGTTGAGAGGGAGAGGTTATACCACATGCCGAGTGACCAGGGTAAGAAGCCCGACATCGTTGCCGTCAAGCCCGACCAGTCTTGCATTATCCTGGATGTCCAAGTTGTCAATGGCAGCTTGGACATGGAGCAGACTTGGCGGGCTAAGATAAGGAAATATGACACGAATGATTTACGGCAAGCGGTGTCGGAGCTAAAAGGAGTGGCACCCAACAACATCAGGGTGATGGCTGCAACCTTGTCATGGCGCGGAGTGTGGTGCGGGAAAAGCGCCACGGAGTTACGTGAGTTGGGCATCTCAGTAGGCGTACTCCGTGGTATCACCACCCGCGTCCTGCTCGGCTCATATTTGAACTGGTGGTCGTTCTATAGAGGCACTTCCCTTCATCCCTCTCTCCCACCCCCACCATCCTCATCTTCCCTAATCCCGAGGGCCGGCGTCGGGTGAGTCCTGGGCGTCCTCCCCATTATATTTGATTTATTTATTTATTGTGTATTAATGGCGTGCCCCCTGCGTCTTTCAGGGGAGTTTCTTTAAAAAAAAAAAAAAAAAAAAAAAAAAAAATAGGCCCGTGGTGGATTCATTCGTTGTGTGAGTGACCTGATTAAAGGTACCATTTTTCCCACAAGTTTTCCGTGTGTCTTAGTTTTCCCTAAGTCCATAAAGAGCCTAGGAAAAGATACAAGATACAACAGTATTATGGCTGTAAATGTGAAGACAAAGACTCTGATTATTTTTCAAATGTTCTTGGCACGATTGACTACCATGGGGTAGCCTCAACTATTTGGTCCAGCTAAAGGTCAATGACTGCAGACCAGCCAGCTACCATGTACACAGAGTTAACACAAAACTCCAGCCCTTAAAACTAAGAGCAGAAGTTGAAGCTTGCGACTTTGAATGGAGACCAAACCACTGTGTCTATGTTTATGCCCATAGTTTCCTTCACCCATTGAACCATAAATCCTAAGAAGGCAGTAATGGAGGCGAGCACGCAAACCACCAACTGAGTGGCCTTGCACCCCCTTGACAAGTTGTCCCCGAAGAGGAACTTTAATGGTGGGACACCATTTCCAGCATTCACCCAAACTCTATTAGAAGCCAGAGAGACAAGTTAAGCATATCTGAGGAAATTGTGTCTGCTTGGTCAGTAATATTGAGACTGCTACCACCAAGTGCTGATATACGATACTTTCAACTGTAGAAAAAAAAGTGGCCATGGAAGAACTAATACTGATTTTCCATGAAGGTACAATGCAAAAATAGGACGGTTACCTACTCTCCAAAAAGTTGGGCTTGGAGGAAACACACCATGCATGAGACATTATTGCCAACTGTGGTGCAGTGCAGGTATTGACATACCTTTCAGAGTGTTAACGAACATCTCAACCATTTAGTGCAGCAGTGTCAAAGATCAACGGTGGCAGCATCACCGTGCTGCCACCATAAGATATAAGATGCTTGGCAATCTTATATCGCAATGCGATTGCCAAGCAGATAGCAGGAGCCTTGTCATCCTCTCGTCAGCAGGGAAGAAGAGAGGGAGAGACTGTATCACATGCTGAGTGACCAGTGTAAGAATCCTGACTAGTTGTCATCAAGACCGACAAGTCCTGCACTATTCTGAATGTCCAAGTTGTCAATAGCAGCTTGGGCATGTATCAAGGAAGAATAGGGATAAAGTTCAGCTCAATTCATTTCAACGAAGAAACTTACCGGTATTCTAATCCACATCGGTCGATTGCTCTCTCGAATTGTTCCCTCAATTGGCTTTCGTTATCCTTCATCGTTGATTTGCAGAAGTTCAAATAATGCAACCACAAGTCGACACTCAATGGAATGGCTCTCAAACCTCTTGCAAAGACCTGAAATACAGGTGAAATCATAAATTGTTACGAGGTATTAAATTCAAAATGTTAAACTAGGGGGGGAGGAGGGGTGGTCCCTCACACAGAGAAATCGTCAAAGGTTGGCTGCTGTGGAGATGGACGGGTTGCGACGGAGCTGCAGGGTGTCCCGATTGGGGAGGATCCGTAATGAAACCATCAGGGAAACAATCGATCAGCCAGAGACTGTAGTTGCACGTCTGGAAAGAAAAACCCTGAAATGGAATGGGCACCTCAGGCGGATGCCTGAGTCGAGATGGCCGAACAAGATGTTGAGCTGGTCGCCGAGGGGACGTCGAAAGAAAGGCCGTCCTAGAGTTACATGGAGAGGAGGAGTTTTTGGCTCTATGCGCAGGCTGTCTTTGGACGACGACCAGTGGCAAGATAGAAGATCTTGGAGTCAGGCGATAAGGGACAACCCCTGACAAGGGGAAAGGCCTTCAAAAAGTAAGTTAAACTAGGGGACCACAATGAACTATAACAATACTTCACCATTATTGGAAATAACGTCAGAGCATACAAACAAGATTCAGCCTTCACAAGTTTGTCTTAGAAACAGGTTAGATTAAAGATTCAGGGAATCGATGTTTGGGTAATTTTTGATCGAAAATTCCTCTTTGCAATTTTTTCAAACTATTTTGGTGTTTTAAAAAATGTAATTAACGTTTTTCTTTAATAAAAGTAAATTGGTTTCCTTTTAGAATAGGCACATTTAAGGTTTTTTTAGTAGTTCCCAATTTTAAGGTTTTTGGTAACATGGTGTACAAATTGAGGAAGAAATCCAAGTTATAACGGGAGATAGCATAAGTTTCTTGAATAAAATCCAGTGTTTACGGGAGTTTTAGGACATGACTGACCTGACTGAGACAAGTGATATATATTTTTTTGGAACTTTATTGTGATAATCACTATCAAGTATGAAACATAATTATTAAATATAAAACTTTCACGTGCCACATGAGGTATTTTATCGTTGTCCATCGGCAACGCAATACAATTACTATTTCAACAGTGATAACTGTAGTAATAAATATAACATCCAAGGTAATAACATTACTAAACAATGAAAAGAGCTCAACAAGAAAAAAGAGAAAACTGGGTACAAAGAAAAAGCGAGTATTGAGGATCATAATATTATTGTGTGTCAGTGTCTGTGGCATCAGGAACCCAGGAGATTAGAATGCCATTTTTGTTTTAAACGTCTGGAAGAGCAATCAGGTCTTGGACTGGAGAGCATATCACGAACAAGATAATTTGGATGGGAGTTGATATGTTCAGCTAGGGCGTTGTAGGATTTTGAGAGAGTCATGTTGACCGTGAGGACTGAGAGGTCATAACGTAAAGTTTCATTACGCACAAACCATGAAGCGCCGGTCAGTACCCGCAGTGCTCTTGTTTGAACGGTCTCAAAGCGTTTAATTTGTGTGATCGCATGCTGAGCCCCTAAGTTCACTCCCATGTATCCAGATAGGTCTTAGTAGCATAAGGTAGAGCAGACGCTTCACGTGAATAGGTAGTACTTTGCAAGATAACAGGAAGTACAGTCGAGGAACAACTGAGAAACAATCCTACCCAGCAGGGCTCCCGTTTTTTTAACCCATTTCCGGCCACTGATGCGTTTTCGCATCGTCATATTCTACGATTTTTAAAAAATTGAAAACTAGCTGAAAAGCCTGTTAAAAACAGGCAAAAATTGTAGATATGTAAAAAAAATTTGATGTCGCGGCCTGGAATCGAACCCGGGACCCCCACGTTCAGGCGACATACATACGTACGGTTGGGGTTTTATGTATATAGATAGTGGAAAATCTTAGCAAAATAATTTTTTCTCGTTTCTGCTGTTGCTAAAATTTTCAAAAAAAATTTGCTTTGACGTTCGAGAGCTGAATGCGATTTTGGAAATTTTTTGAAAATGAGGCCTTTTGGCCAAAGGCATAATTATGATGGCTGAAATTCGATTCTGGGATAAATGAAACTGGATAAATCATATCGCTTTGGAAAACTCTCAAATCTCATTAAAACGTAAAATTGTAACAATATAGGGTGAATTTCCATCTGTACAACAAATGAGAAATACACCTAATTGCCCATATATGAGACAGAGGAGGGTGTGACGACCCTACCCCTTCAAACCAATGATTAGATTAATCAGCCGGCCTGAAGAGAATATCGATTCATATCTCTATGAATCGGATATCCCTAAAGGCGTAGCTCCAACAAATCGGGAACAAACCAATTGGATTGTCCCTTATAAAAAAGTAGGATCGTCACACTCCTCTCCCTAAAACATACTTCTGGGTTTCAAACAGAAGTATGTTTGAAAACAAGTCAAAGGGACTGAAAAATAGTATGAAGCCCAGGAAAGGACGTCTGGAAGCTTCAAGGGGATTCCTCCATCATAATGGTACTATTCAAAAAGAAAAAGAATGCCACGAATGGGTCATTAATGCCACAAATGGGCCATTTATACATAAAAGAACAAATCAATGGAACTGAGGAGAAAGCAAACTAAATAAAGAATACGAACGACGAAACATTCAAGTGTAATGATTGAAAAGGCAAATGCAGAAAAGGCTTATATAAAAGAAAAACGTAATTGAAATTAATAAAATGCCAGATTGGCAAAGCCTAACAAGGGAATGAGTTTAATTGCCGGATTGGCGACTTTTAATGAATGAATTTAATTGCCGGATTGGCGAAGTATACTAAGGGAATGAATTTAATATAGATATTCCTTCTGGATATCTCTTTGGGTAATTCCTTCTGGAATACCCAAGAAAAAGTGGAGGGGAAATGATGAAATGAATTCAGTGCATTTCCACCTAACCACGCTTTTTCTTGTCGCTTTCGTCACAACCACGCTCTGCTACCATGTAACAATATAGGTTGAATTTCCATCTGTACAACAAATGAGAAATACACCTAATTGCCCATATATGAGACAGAGGAGGGTGTGACGACCCTACCCCTTCAAACCAGTGATTAGATTAATCAGCCGGCCTGAAGAGAATATTGATTCATATCTCTATGAATCGGATATCCCTAAAGGCGTAGCTCCAACAAATCGGGAACAAACCAATTGGATTGTCCCTTATGAAAAAGTAGGATCGTCACAAAATTCATAAAATATCGAGTATTTTTGCTCTCGATTGGTGAACAAATGATGCTTTATTTCGGCTGGCATTCTCTAAAACAGTTCATCCTCCTCTCGCTATTATTCAGTTATTTCTACCCTTGGCTTGAAATGGGTTAATGCGCTGCCAGACTCAATTCGGAGACTACCTGAGAAGCAGTTCGAAAGAAGAATTAAAAAGACACTTGTTGAGGCGGAATTATATAAAATCGAAGAGCTTTTTAATCTGATCTGGTGATTATTGGCGTTTAGATTTGTTACTTATTATTTGTTTAACGTTATTTATTATTATCTGACGATTGTTTTACCACTTGGTGGATTACGGCAATAAAAAACCTTTTGAATTTGAATTTGATGGATCCTCTCACGCACTCTTGTCACAATGTCACTGACGTGGGGTTTCCAGGTCAAACGGCTGTCTCGCCTAAGACCCAGGTACATTACGGAGTCATCATACCCTATAGGTTGACCAAGAAGGTGTAGAGTGGGCATCACAACAGAACGTTTGTATGTAAAGCAGACCATGCATGTCTTCTGGGCGTTGATTCAAATCCTCCACCGTTTGGTCCATACACTTGATGTGTTCATGTACTCTTGGAGTGTGTGACTAGCCTGTTCCCCTGAAGAGTGTCTAACCATAATAGCCTGATCATCAGGGTAGTGTGCAATTGTGGCATTTTGGCACCTTGGAAAGTCATGAGCGTAGATGGTGTATAGGATAGGCCCTAGAATGCTCCCTTGAGGGACACCAGCTCGAATGACATGCTAAACATAGTAAACAACAATTTCAGGTTGGATTTTCATTCCTGGCGTCGCGGAAGTCATCAGCTGTCTTCCTAAGGGAAGATCAGAATTTGTTCTGATGATTTCGCTCATGGCTTCCCATTGGCCTCACCGCCCTGGGTTGGGACGAGGGGAACTGCGACCGACTTGCCCGAAAATATCCTCCCGAGGCGAGCCCCGAACTCACGGCCCCTGCAACCGGTCCGAGTCTCTAATACCATACCTATCCTCCAAAGCTATCTCCAATGCCATCACATCGAACGTAGCACTGTTACTCAATCGAGCTATAATGGCCAGAGCTTGACTCTTGAGCAACGCAGTTAACTGAGTTTCTTGCTCACAGGTCGTCCAACCATTTTCCCTGCTGACCACTTGAAATTTATGAAATGATTTCCCTAGCTTTAGTTCCATTATATCACCCTGGTTTAACTTTAATTGGTCTTGACATGTTGGGTGTGTTAGAGTGAATTCTTCGATGCGGATGCTCGATGGGCTCATTATTTCCAAGTTGCAGGTTCCAGGTTGCCCCAGAAAGTGGTCTGGGGCAACCTTGTAAACAGGATGTATCGTAAAAAAGTGATGGATAAGTACCCAATCTTGACAAGTGTCAAGAGATCACTTTACAACCTCCATGAATGAAAGGGAAAGGAAGTTCCAGCCAATGAGAAATCGCAAGCATGTAGATTCTATACAGAACCAAAATGCCCAAAAATGATTCACTGGCAACTACACAATTTAGTCATAAATTACTGTTATAGACAATATGGAAGGGGATCTTGTACATCAAATATACTCTTACTTCTTCACACTTCGATTTATCTCCTTTGTGCTTTTCGTAGTCTGCATATTTTCTCCAATATCCGTAGCAATAAGGATAAATCCTGAGGAATGAGTCGTAAGCTTCTCTAGCAGCATCTACATCATTCTGAAAGTAGAAAAGTTGAATATGTACGACATTCTGCTTTATTAATACTCAAAAATCTTTGTAGAAATATAAATCGTAACAGCAATAAAGAATGAACTGACTTGCCAAAAGAACAAATGGCTGTGAACGGAATTTGGCTAAGGTTGACGATTTTTGACGACTACTAGTCCACTTGTACAAATTCAATAACCAGCTCTTTCAAAACAACCCAATATCAGTACAAACAAGTTTAATTTGTACAAAAAAACGCTGCAAATTAGTACACAATGGTTTATTATTTTTTATTTTCCTATATAGATCACTCGTCTGCAAAGCCACCAACCATCCAACATGAAGAAAAATATCTATCGCATTTCGGTCAGCTTTAATTTGAACGGAGATTAGGCCTCTTTTGCGATTCACACTCGTGTTTCTGATTTATCGTACGTCCAAACTTTAAATTCTCGTAGTGAGCGAACGGTTTGTCCTACAGGGCTCCGGGTGGTCTCAAAAAATTCTAAAAATTCTATAGAATCTTAAATTGAAGGAAAAACAATTCCTTTATATCAAAAATTTTTGAGTTAGGGCGTTTTGAAAATGTCAAAATTGATTTTGGAACCCTTAGAAGTGACCTACATCAACCAAACTCTTCGGGGCACAACTAGACCCCAAATGGGGCCTACATATCAAATTTCATCAAAATCGGTCAATGCTAAATGGCAAAAGTGCCGCGTACGGCGGACGGCGTACGGCGGACGGCGGACGGACGGCCAAATTTTTATTCGATTTTTGGATTCTACGTACCTTGAAACGTAAACCATCAAATTTTGAGGGGGTGTTAAAATTTTTTTTTTCTTGGTCGATTCCAAAGGTTCATTATTGAAAATAATAAACCAAAATAGGTTATTTCGACAACAAAAAGTTGGGTTATCTTGATATGAAGCAAACAAATTCGGATGCTTGTCATTCCGTATGAATTTCCCACAAAACACAATAACTAAATTTTTGCGAACCCCTAGTTATGACTGGTTATTTTATTATTATTTTTTTTAACCAACTCCCCTCAAAGACAAAATGTCTTTTGTGACGGAGGGGGCACGCCATAAATAAAAATAAATAAATAAATCAAAATTTGATTATATTTAATATAATGGGGAGGACGCCCAGGACTCACCCGACGCCAGCCCTAGGGATGAGGTAAGATGAGGAAGGTGGGGGTGGAAGAGAGGGATGAAGGGAAGTGCCTCTATAGAAAGACCACCAATTGAGATATGAGCCTAGCAGGACGCGGGTGGTGATATCACGGAGTACGCCTACAGAGATGCCCAACAGAATGTACGTATAGTACGTAGTAAATACGTAGCCCAACTATCGTAGGTGATAGCGCAATTTTGCGATAAAAAATGGATTCAGCGTGCAAAAATCTATCTGAAACCATCGTCATAAGTTGAAAAATACCAAGTTGAATTTATATTGTACGTGCTACTCTGATAGGACATAATTAGGTGCCTAAAGTGCCAGTGCCTACCTCACAAACGTTTTGTTCAAGATATTCTCAAAACATTGTTCCCGCTGATGGGTGGCTATTTCATTGACTTCGAAACCCCATATTGAACAATTATTATCAAGTTTTCATAATATTTTACCCTCTAGATATTTATGTACATTTAACACAACAGTAAAATACCGACAAAACAGTTAAGAGAGGGTTAAAAAACGGGAAAAA
The DNA here is from genome assembly GCA_009739505.2 of Apolygus lucorum. Taxonomy (NCBI): domain Eukaryota; kingdom Metazoa; phylum Arthropoda; class Insecta; order Hemiptera; family Miridae; genus Apolygus; species Apolygus lucorum. The sequence goes on along the minus strand of CM019167.2, from coordinate 73,825,964 downwards.
ACTTTTCCGGGTCTGTCAGACAAATGACACTGGGTCTGTCTGATGCACGAGGGAACAAATTGACATCTGAGAAACGAAGGAAAGGTGTACGAAACGAAAATTGTAAATAAATTTCAGAAAGAGAAGATTCAATAGAAACTCGGCGCTTTGCGCCTCGGCGGGGGGCTCCGCCCCCCTGCACCCCCCGGTTTATTTCTTTTTCCATACTCTGTATGAAATCATAGGAACACAGAATGTGTTTTTGCGATGCTAGTCATCCGTTAAATAAAAAACAACAATAATAAATGTGGAGTCTTTGGCAATAATAAAATAAATAATTGTTAGACATTTAATTTGGTCTAAAACCCTATAAATGTTATATAAATAAATATGTAATTACAAGAAAAATACTATATAAATTGAGAGCTTTCCAACGAATGGTGAACAATTTCTGTGCAATGAACACTGCGGGAGTTCTATTTCCTTACCAACGGCTTGGTTGCACGTGAAAATCATTATAAAAGGCGCGTAACGGTTTTTTCTGTCGCTTTTTCGTGACGATTTTTTTTCGGTAGGTCATCGCAAAAACACATTCTGTGTTAAAAAAATTAAAAAGGAATACTGAGCAAGAGGATTAAATGAAGATACACACCGCATAGAAGAACTCACCTCTTGATCGACATACTGAAGAAGGTACGTCCAGCCTGTGAAATCAGATGGATCATCGCGAACTGCTTTCCAATATTTTTCCAGTTCGGGTAACACTTTTGATTTCGCGTTACTCTACAAAATACGAAACCGTAAAATAAAAGTTATGATATTGAATTAAGTAATCACAAAACCTAACAAAACCCATAATTTATTTTGAATGTTTTTGATAGCACAGAATTTAATCAAATCATGTTTGGCTTATCCAGGAAAAAAGAATAACATTTCCAACAAAAAACCGGACCGACCTCAAAACTGATGAAGGGAAACACTAAAAAGGAGAACATAATAATTAAAACGTATTCAGATAGGCTAGTAAGCATAGAAGTCGCCTTCGTGCCCATCAGTAGACACAAACATACTTGAGAATCTTCTACATAATATTATTTTCTTCGCGAATATACCACATACCTACATCATGATCTCGATGGTTGTACATGCGACGTCAGTACAATACAGAACACACACGTACTTGATATAGTAGGTGGTTGAAGATGTATGTAATCGAAAGACGGTATGTATGATGGAATACTAACACTTCCTAAAGGAGTCTCACACTTACTCCATCTCCCATCTCCCATATCCTCCATCATACTATACTTGAAGGTTTTGGAACACATTTAATACCTGAATGATACATACTCTAATTCCGGTTTTGTATCACACTATCGACGCATGTATGACTAACTAGATCATGCGAGTATAGAAGTAGAATATACTTGCATATGTTTGTGTCTGCAGATGAGCATAGCAGTGACCTTTTATTCCGATCACCCCTCAAAGACTGATGGTCTCAAAAATGTGAGGGGGCACGCCAAAAAGTTTAAAAAATTAATGAATTAATCGAATTAAAGGGGAGGACGCCCAGGACTCACCCAACGCCCTAAGGATAAGGGAAATTGAGAGTCGTCCTCCTTCGCGCCTTGTATTAGATAAGATCATAATAACATCAATGGCTACTCCACAAAACTAGGTGGTAGAGGAGGTGGCAACTCACACTAGGCCCGCTGGTGGTAAAAAGAAGTTTCTCGCACGTCCAATAGAGTGCTCTGATTCAAATTACCTTGGAGAGATCACATCAACTTTAGTGCCAACTTTTTACATTTTTTCTGTTGGTGCGTGAAACGACTCTGGGTTTTATGGGTTCTTTTGTAATAGAAAAAGGGGTCTTTTCGACATTATCTCATATCAGACATACGACATTCAATTTGAATTAATTAATTGTTGAAAATTATCAATGACACTCGAAAAAAGTTGACGTGATCTCTCCAAGGTAATTTTAATCAGAGCACTCTATTGGAGCCTAGCGGGAGTTGCCACCTCCTCTACGGATACCGTGTAGTCTCCACATAGGTGTTGATATTACCCCAAAGTGGGAGCCTAAAAACAATTATTTTCAAATGAAGATACCAGTAAAGTAATAAAGTAAAGTGAACAATCATTTCAGGTTGGATTTTCGTCTGACTCCCGTTCCTTGCATCGCGGACATCATCAGCTGTCTTCCAAAGGGAAGATCAGAAGTTGTTCTGATGATTTCACTCATGGCTTCCCATTGCCTCACCGCCCTGGGTTGGGACGAGGGGGGCGATGAGAATACATGCATCCATTGATTTCGAGCTTTTACCAATGCTACTGGAAAATCCTAGAATTTTCTGGGAACTCCCAACATTTACCACACTTTGGGGTGTTACTGTAACATAAATATACAGGGTGTCACCCTAACTCGAGGACCAAACTTCAAGGATCGATTCTACAACTAATTTGCAAACTTTTTTGTCTCTTGACATTTTTTTTTTTAACGCTTTAAAATTATACTTTTTTCTCTTTTAAGATTTTTTTCGTGTTTTCGACCTTGAGCCATTAAAACGGCCATAACTCCCTCAATTTACTAGATAAACTCAAATATGAGTATACCGTTGGAAAGAGCGTTAAATTTCCGATCAGTTCATTAGGACACAAAACCTTTCGTATAGGTGAATAAATTGGTCAAAGTCAGAAATTTAAAACTTTTTCGAAAATCACCATTTTTCAGGCTGACTCTTCTTATGTAATAAACAGCCGTATCGTCGGGCACTCAACGGAAAAAACTTGCTCAGAATCTCAGCTTTTCAACGGTGTAACATTTTTACCTTTAATTTTGAATACACTCCATAAAATTACGTTGAAAAATAGGGATTTCTCGTTAAGGAGAGACTTGTAAGCTTGACGGGCTGGCGAGCTATCTTCCATTCTTCCCTCACTCAATCAAAACTCGCTTTGCCTCCAACTCCCAAATACAAATTTGCATCTCAGTCAAATATGAACATAACCAATCAGCAGATACTAGAGACAAATCATATCGGCCTCATAGAAGCCGAAATACTGGGTGTTGATCTTTAACCGAATTGTAATCAATTTTTCCCCTTTCGGAACCAAAATCTTTTGAATGGCTTTGAATTCTAATCTGTGAATCAAAAAGTTACGTGTGATCACCCTATGAGTTTGGTGAAAGAAGGAGAGTATTTTGAGATTGTAGAAGTTTACTTTTCGATAATCTTCCCTCTGGGCAAAGGTAAGTAGGAACCTAAATCTTTTGATTTCCAACTCGAGTACTCAATGACTGAACAAGTGCGATAAGAATGAGTTCATGACCTACCTACTACTAAATCTCGGTCGTCAGACAGGACCAAAGGTAACAAACTCAATGTTTTGGTTTCTAACTCTTAAGTTCACAATAACAGAATGTTCGAGCAGAATAACGAGCGTTCGAAAAACAATGTCAAAAGACAAAAAAGTTTGAAATTAGTTGTAGAATCGATCCTTGAAGTTTGGTCCTCTAGTTAGAGTGACACCCTGTATACATTACCTAACCAAGTCCTCTTATAGGGGACATAAACTTTCATCACCTGAGATTTGGATGACTTTGGCGACTTTCTTCTGGGACTTGAGTCTCTGCTTCCGTGGGATTTGCTGGAGGACTTAGATGACTTGTCATGCTTCTTCTCCTTTCCTCGACTACGGCTTCGACGACCGGATTTCTTCTCTGAATAAAAAAAAACGAAACATCATTAACACTCACTTAACTCCAACTAATCATAGAAATATATCGAAAATCAGAGAATTAATAAATAAAATTACAAGTTATGGGACATAAATATATACAGGGTAGGTATCATCTACAAACTAGTTGCTGAATATTATCATTTTCATTTAAATTCTACATAGGTAGTTTCTTCAACAGAAAGTTCCTCTTGGAATGTATTTCTCCCTTCGCTTACAAACATTATTCGCAAAAAAAAAACTCCTGATGCCTGATTTTTTAATGCTAAATGGCCACAACTGGCCGCCAACTTTTGAATGGTCCACGTACAAGTATCTTTTTCATCTTCAGGCTTTTTTTTAGCGAATTAAAAAAAAATTAAGCAATTGCAATGGACTCAAAATTTTCAACATTTTTTATTACACTGAAATCCGTTTTGGTACATTCAACAACGATTCGTTAAGTTTTTCCAAATAGTAATGTATGGTTTATTCGGATTCAGCACACAATTTCTGACAAAAATACCATTTCATAAATTAAAAATTTTTATATACAAACAATATTTATATACATGTGTATAATGATTCGTTGTGCCCAAAAATGGATTAGCCGAGTGGGTACTCTATGAGTTCGTGGAAACAAGAATATGGACTCTTAACATATTCAAAACATACCCTGTGCTTACAGTATGTTGGTATGGTATACAGAAAATATGAAAAAATAACAACTTACGTGTGGGTACTCTATGCATTTGGGATGACGAGAAGAGTGTTTTTGAGACTTTTTTGACTTTTTGTATAATTTTAACGATTATTGCTATGTGCCACTCCCACAAGACTGAATACTCTTTCATACAGCTATTATTCCGATTTTCTTAACCATGGCTTTTAGACTTCTTTGAAAATTCGCTCATTAACTTATGCTGCATGAAAGGACTTTTTAAATATCTCTTAATTTTTTTGAGCATAAAACTAGTCCTTATTGTCAATTTGGGAAGAAAATTTCGTACAACTTATCATCTAGTTTCAACTGAGGGCATCAGAAACACCAACACATGTAATGAGCACGCCATTTGGTTAAAAACCAATCAACCATCATATTAATGCCTGATGAGTCTATATTGATTAAAAACATTACTTGTTCGACCAACTGCAGCAAAAACTAGCATCTTTATGCGATTTATGCAAATTTTTCCTTGGTACTTAGAAGTTAAACGTCTCAGTACTGATTGCGCCAAAACCAATGATGACCCATGGAATAAGAAGGAATTTTTCATCTTCTACGAGACCCAGATAGCAGTTTTCCAATAGAGTGCATAAAAAAATATATAGGTACTACAAGAATCAAGAAACAGTGCCAAAATATCGCGATTTTTGGGCACTCTACAAGTTTCTGAGCGGTATTTGTTGGGGGAAAAAACTGGGCTTTGACACCACTGCCTCACGCCAATCAACTCCAAAAAATTTCATTAACTTTGCATTTTTTGAAAGCATCAAGTAGGTTCCTGTCGACTTGACTACAGCCTCCAATTAATAAAGTTGAGAAAGTGGTCAAAAAATACAAGATTTTTCCGAGGAAAGTTCAGTAAGTACCTTCGGAAGCACGTCGCCTGCGCTTCTTCTTTTTATCTGAAGATGAATGATCATCGTCTGAAAATTTACCAATACACAATATAATAAGTAGGTACGACTTAGATTAGAATTAAATATAGTACCTATATATTTTTTATCACAAAACATTTCCAACATTTATAACGAGGAATTTCACCGAATTCTGTTTGCATTTTTCCTGAATAGTTAATGGTGTGGGACGGGTTGATTTCGGAAAATTAGTCTCCTGTTATTTTTGGGAGACAATCAAAATTTATGATTTCAAAAAATAACCGGGAAAGCGGACCTTTTCAACGTGAAGCGGAAACGCTCGCTGATTGGCTGTTCGGATCGCCGTCTCCTCCCAGTGTTGCCCGATGGTACGACGAAATCGTGTTATTTAAGAGGAAAGTTATCAAACAAAAACAGGGGGAACCTAATTTTCCCCATCTTGCTTTTCTATTTTTTTTTCTTCAGTTGTTCGATTTCAAACATTACTGGTTTTGTGAAATGTTGCATCTGGGGACTAGAGATCTCAGCGCTTCAAGCGGCCGTAAATGAACTATTCCAGGTTGACGTCACCCTCCCACTTTTTAAAAACGTTCATATTTTCTACACTGTTTTGTTTATTCGTAAATTAGGAAGTTCGGGCTCAAAGTTTGTCGTAGGGGGTTTCTCGAGGTGCTGAATCCGATTTTGGGGTCAAAAATAGGAAATTGCGACATGGGGAAATTCCTCATTGAGTTTTTCCTCTATGGCACTGAGTCACATAGTGGGAGGGAAGAGATTTAGAAATATCATTTCATAATTTCCACTCGTCTACACAAAATAATCAATTCTTCGATGCTTATATTAAGGGGGTCTCAGTCGGTCGCCGTTCGTTCCTCGTTCTGGGTTAGTATTTCTCTAAATTACAGGGGCTCAAACTTTAAAAGTTGTACCAAAATTTGTTATTTTTAAGGATTTTCGAAAATCATTAGTGCAGCAGTCTAGAGAATTGAAAAACTAAAAGATTGCCGCTGGAATAATCAAAATCAAAAAGTTTGAGCTCCTGTAATTTAGGGAAATACTAAACCGGAACGAGGAACGAACGGCGACCGACTGAGACCCCCTTAACAATAAGGACACATGCTCCTGGTTGCAGAACTAATAAGTACTCATATTTGACTAACATAGTAACATGTTATCAAAATAAAAAAAATGGCTACCTACTAATTAATATCTTTAACTAGGGACTTATTTCATTCAATTCATTTTTAACTTAATTCACTTAATTCAATGTTTATAGGTTAGTTACGGAAGTTTATTCATGTAGGTAAGTGTATTTTTCTACACACAAAGTTAAATAATTTTTGGAAAATAAACCGTTTCAGCGAATATGCGAAGCAATTGCAATGTCTTAAAATTTATGGAATGAAAAATTATTTTCATTTTCCCCATCTTTTTTGGAACATGTTTTAAGCTTTTAGGGACGTTACACCCGAAAATCTAATTTTTAAAAATCCGACGTACTTCAACTCTTCACCATTGACCAAAATTGATGAAACTTTATAAATGAACTCCTTTTGGGGTCTAGTTCTGCCTCGAAGCTTGAACATTTGAAAATTTGTTAACAAATATTAGATCAACCAAACGATTAGGTAAACTAACCACTGCCAGAGTGCCGCCGGTGTTTCCTCTTCTTTTTGACAGGAGGTAGCTCATCATCTGAAACCGCTT
>CM019167.2:73769523-73818850 GCA_009739505.2 Apolygus lucorum | reverse complement strand
GCGTTGCAGGTTATGACCAAGTACCATGATGCTTATGAGAGCTTAATTCAGCAACAGTAGGTTTCTTCTATTCGGGTCATATTTCACAGCATCTTCTATGGTAAATGAGTCTCGAGCAGAATAGCAATATGCTTAGTAGAGCTTATATTAATTGATCTTACTAGGGCATCTCCTTTCACGTAGTGGTTTAGATGATGTTGTTATTAAATAAATTACTTTCGTATTGTCCTCATAACTAATACGTTCACACTCCTCTGTTTTCGCGTTTTTCATCAACAGTTATCACTTCGTCATTGTTATCAGTCGTGATGTGAACAATTTCGTGCTCATAAATGTTTGTCGCAGAGATGATTCTGTCTAAATCTGCCATACTCGATTTATATTGTTGCTACAGCTAACGAGTCGAGTCTATTTCGCTCTGGGTTCAAGTTTGTAACCCCGAGTTGGTAAACATTTCGCCCAAGCCCCTCAGCCGTAAATTTGAAATCTAGACAAATCGAGTTTGTGTGAAACAACTCAGTCGGTTGCATCTTTTGGAGTTGAGTTGGAAACGACTAAGTTGATAAGTAGGTTTTCGTATCATTTCTCCCCTTAAGAAGGTTCGTTTCTGCAAGAAGAATTCTAACCTTGTTCGAAAGGGAATAATTAGCTCATTCACCAAGTCTGTTCTGCGGAATTGAGCGATGTAGTCTGCCTTAGCTGATATTCCTTTCCATTAGTAAAAGTACCCACCAGCAAGTGGCGAGTAATAGAACATGCAACAGAGTAGTTGAGGTTGGAATACAAGGTATTTCACCTCTGAGACCCTCATAAGCCTCTGCAAGCTCCATCTGAGAGTAGTGTCGCCACAGCTAAACCAGTCACAGGAGCAATTACAGATAATGGCAGCAAAACACTTGTACACAAAATTAACGTGGGTTCTTTGAATAATCAAAAGGAACCGAATAATAGAAATATGTACGTTCATTTACATTTTGCTTGCTCAAAATTTTGTTGAACGACTTTTGGTTTGATTTTACATTTCAGATGTTGTGGCTCGAGCTTGACGAAGTGAAAAACCATGACTTTGCATATGATTACACAATGTGCATGCCAAATAGTAACTGTATAGAAGCGAAAAAATTGATAAATAAAGCTCTAAAGGGAACGCTGTCGTTGCAACAGCAACAACATCTTTTGAGTGAACTTGAGAAGGACCCGAAGCTAGTCTACCATATCGATCTTACTCCAGCAAAGGTAATTTTTTTTTTTTTTTTTAATCTCCCCTCAAAGACAAAATGTCTTTTGTGACGGAGGGGGCACGCCATAAAACAAAATAAATAAATAAATCAAATATAATGGGGAGGACGCCCAGGACTCACCCGACGCCGGCCCTAGGGATGAGGGAAGATGAGGAAGGTGGGGGAGGGAGAGAGGGATGAAGGGAAGTGCCTCTATAAAATGACCACCAGTTTAAATATGAGCCGAGCAGTACGCGGCGGGTGACACCACGGAGTACACCTACTGAGATGCCCAACTCGCGTAACTCCGTGGCACTTTTCCCGCACCACACTCCGCGCCACGACAAGGTCGCAGCCATCACCCTGATGTTGTTGGGTTCCACTCCTTTTAGCTCTGACACTGCTTGCCGCAAATCATCTCTATCATACTTTCTTATCTTAGCCTGCCAGGTCTGCTCCATGTCCGTGCTGCCATTAACAACCTGGACATCCAGGATAATGCAAGACCTGTCGGGCTTGACAGCAACAATGTCAGGCTTCTTGCCCTGGTCACTTGGCATGTGGTATAATCTCTCCCTTTCAACATCCCAGCCGCTAGATGACAAGGCACCTGCTATCTGCTTGGCGACCGCATCATGACGTAGGATGCGGCCCCCATGAGTTCGTGGACACTGCTGCACTACATGATACAGGTGTTCATTTCCACTCCGACAGGCACGGCAAAGGGTATCTGTCATCCCACGACTACCCCTTGAACACCGTACCGCTGTTGGCAGTGTTGCCACGCAGACGGCGTGGAAGTTCCGGTAGTCGCGGGCCCCAATGCCCTCCGAAGCCCAATCCACCCATTGGGATGAGATAAGGCTTTCGGAGCACTGTCGGAGTTCTTTACCATCTACTGACTCATGCAGGGCAGCAGCGAACTCAGCAGACGAACTGGGTTTTGGAGCAGATGGTGTTGCTCGGTCGCACCATGCTAACTGCTGCCTGACAAAATCAAGACCAACAGCAACACGGGCGACCTCCCAGCTCGACCCTTGAAGGGCTAGCAGGCGCTGGCGGCGCAGAGAAGGGATACATGCAGAGAGAGCCACAACAACAACCCTCCTGCATGCGCTAGTTTCCCTCTTTTAAGGACGTCCCTCAGTAGCTTCACATTTTTTATGCAAAACAGTGCAAAACTCAACTGAGAAAAAAAAACTCTCAAATATCCGTTTCAGACCATCCTGAATCCAAATCCACAATAAAGTCCATTTGTCTGTTATGTGATTAATCTTGTATATGGAGTCCAGGCCACAATTTCCAACACATCCATTTATCGACTTCTTCACTAAGACAGGGATTTCCAATTTGGACGGTGCGTATTCCTACAAGATTTTGTACAAACTTTCCATTTCTCAAATTCTCAATGAATTCATTCTGTTCGATTCATGATTGCCTATCCCTTTTTTCATATCAATATTTGAGAGGACGAATGGGGGGGGGGGGGGGAGTTGCTACCTATCTGAGATTCAATATTTTCGAGTGGATGTCAGTAGATAAGTAGGGCAGCGAGCCAAGCTACAATCCGCACATTTGTATTGGCTCTAGTAATCTGGGTGCAGAGTTAGTAGGGTTTTAAAATGTTCGTAACAAGTATAATTTACTATAAACATATTAAAAAATCGAATTTTTTTCGTACCCAACTCTTATAACACATGGGTCTAACCCAGGCGCCTGGAGTGATAGAATTCATCCCCCTCTCGGTCTATTCATAATTTCTTGGAACAGCAGGAGGAGAGCTTCCATTGTCCACTGACCACAAAAAAAAGGAAAATTGAGTGAGCACCACAAAATAGTTAAGAATCTCTTCCTCTTGCGCGTGCAACATCGACGAAACTTTGATTCCTGCTGCTTTCTGGCGAGGAGGTTGGGCATCGAAGTTTCGTTGATGTTGCACGTTCAAGAGGAAGAGATTCAGATTTTTTTGGGGTACTAACTCAATTTTCCATGTTTTGGAGTTTGGATGACTTTGGTTCTCAGTGTGCGATGTATGTTTTCTCTCCTTTCCACGCCCAATATTCAACTCCGAATCCCCTTCCAATACCTCCACCACCTCTGGATCTACCTCAATGGTATCCTACTGTAACACCCTAATAACACAGTTTACCCTGTTAATAATCTCATATTGTTACAGCTGCCTGATCTGGTTGAAAATAATCCTCTCATCGCTATTGAAGTTCTATTGAAATTAATGAGATCTACTCATATTACTGAGTATTTCAGTGTTCTTGTAAATATGGAGATGTCGTTACATTCTATGGAAGTCGTTAATCGGTGAGTATCCATCCAATCTTCTTGAATTGACAAACTGCAAATTATTATACAACGTTATTATTATTTTCTGTATGGATCACCCATTTGCGAAGATCATAGCTTATTCTTTGTCGTAATAATAACTACCCCAATCTTGTTAACTGGAGTATTAATCTGGAGAGTTAATCTGCATACTTTACGTAAAGTTCCGATAGTAATTATAAAGTGGGCATGGCGGGTAGGATCGTGTCGCACTATGCCTCACTTGGGAGTTTTAGAGTCGGATGATAAATTTTAGGGTTAGGTGGCATCAGTGAAACATGACGTTAAACATTTACGGAGAGGGTCTTTCGATGTTTGCGGTATTGGACGAAAAGGTGGATTATAAAGGAGGCTAACATTGCTGCGTACAAAAGGATTGACCAAAGGCTGGGAATTGCTACATCGGAGAGGGATATACTTTCAATTGGCCTCGCATCTTCCAGTCTAACAGTGACAAGTCTAAGTTCCTAAGGTGAATTTCGGTTTTGGGAAGCTGTTGGTATGAAATTTGAGGTTTAATGTTCCTTACTATGAGAGGCGTTCCTGAGACACTCCTATGAGCGGCGAATAGAGTACGATTATGATACGAGACATCCTTATTGCTAGGTTTCAGGAGGTACACTCCTTGTAGGTTGTACAGTTCTCTACCGTGTTCGGAGGTAGCGCTGAGTACGTCCCCGAATGGGAAAACGAGTAAGTACTGGTTTATGGTTGGTAACAGGGTAATATAATTCGATGGGATGGATAATTTTGTGTACTCGCATGATTTAGTCGAGCTCGTTTGTAGGAACTCGGTTTCGCATTTAAGGTCTGTTTCCGTAGTGAAGTGACTGGGACACAAATGGTAAGAATGGCTTGCTGGGCATATATCTTGCAGAGCGATTACGTCGTCCTGAGTTTTTAGAAAATAGCGGACTGTGGGGACAATTGTCATGTAATCCGACTCAAGATTGGTTGGCATGGATTCCAAATAGTACAGATCGAAGGATCGGGGGTCAACAATTGGGATATCTAAGAAGTATACTATTTCGTTAGTTCCTACGAAACATTGGACCTTGATGTGGGTTTGAATTTCGAATAGATTTTGGTCGGTGTGGTCTAGAAATCTGGGCCCGTAGAATTCGGTTAGTCGGTTTAATTCTGTTTGCAATGAATCTGAGTCGAGGATGCTAGGGTGGAGTTTACCCAATCCACAAAATGTGAGGGAATTTTCAACATCTTGCACTATGTTTAGCAGGAGACCTAAGCAAATTTGGAAATGTTCGAGCAGGTCATTGGTAGCTCGGATATGTGTGGTTTCTCCGACTTTCATGTCTTTGAGGGCCTCTAACTCTTTGGAAACTTGTAGGTTATTATGATTTATGACTTCCATTTTTTCACTAAAGTTTTGGACATATGCTTGGTTGATAGAGTACTGGGATTTAATTTGAGTCTGGAGGGTTTCTTGATCTTTTTGTAAGTGGTTGATTATTCTACTATACCTTTCATCATCTTTAGCGTCTAGGTTACCGGTGACGAATTTGATTAGGGAACCTAAACCATCGACAAGTCCTCTCCTCATTCGTTTCGTGTCACTCAACCTAAGGTTCTTGAGTTTACTATTTATGGTTTCAAAAGTATGGTTGATAGTGGTGGAGAGCATATCTGTTCTTTCAAGATAGGATCGTTCCAAACGGATAACGTTAGTCAAGGTTTGTTCGTATTGTTCACGAATGTTATGAATCTTTAAGGTCAGTACGTTTAAGTTGTAAAAACGTCTGCCAAGTTGGGTGGGCAGTATAGCTTCCTCACTCATTGTAACATGGACGTATAGAATCAGTTGGCGAAAAACAGGAGAGGAAATGGCCTTGGAGCTCACTCAGCTGATCAGTGACCACTCAGGCACCTTCAGCATTCTCCATTGACCCTGCCTCTCAAATTTCAGCTTCCTGCGTTCAACAGGAGAGAAAATGGCCTTGGAGCTCACTCAGCTGATCCGAAGGTGCTGAAATTTATAGGGGACCGTCTAGGACCTAACCCGCACAATCCCTGAAAATTTCATCAAAATCGGACCACAGGTTAGTATAGTTTTGCCCGGGACAAGGATTGACCACAGACAGACAGACCGACAGACAGACAGACAGACAGACACGGAACCAAAATTGTTCGGGAAGCTCTAAAACGCAAAAAGCAAGTGGAAATTTTGATTTTGGAGGACATTTTTTTTTTCACTTCTTTCACGAATACAAAGCTTCCCTACCTTCGGTAGTGAGGAAGCAAAATGTGTAATAGTGTGGTATCCGTCAACAATCCTGGTGGGTTTCAGTCGGACAAGGAGTAGTCCAGGGTTTGAGGTGATGTTGGTCGTATCCAGCCCCATTGATGACGATAGTACAGTCAGGGTCCTGAAACAAGTGTTAAAGTAGAGAACCCCTGAGGATCTCGGAGCACATTTGCTGACGTAAGTGGGGAATATCATCTGATGAGAATGAGAGATTTCCCCCTTGCGCTAAGATCCTCGCGAATTGACACAAATATACCCCACAATCGTCAGAGTTCGTTTGTTGAGGGACGTTTGTCAGATGTATTGTTTCCCAATTTTCCGAATCGAGCAGGATTCCCTGTTTTTCGAGGTACGCGAAAGCCAAGTAGGATTGTATGTTCTCTAGGATTTCCTTTGCATAGTTTTCTGCCGTCTTGTTTTCTATTCGTTTTTGAGAGAGAGAGTCCAAATAGAAGATCTGTTTTTTCTTTATGTTTATCGCTACTAAACTCCAGTGGTTTACCTTATGAATCGGTACGATGACTAGGTCTTTAAGGAAGATATCGGATCTCTGGGTGAATTTCCTTGCTTTGTCGTAGCCACCAATTTCCAATGCTGGGTACAGGAAAGAATTAAAACAGAAAGTCGAGAGGGACGATTTAACGTTTCTGTTCCTTTCGTCTATCAGTTCCATGTAGAAATTCACTATCATGTCGTCAAGCCAGTTTCCTGGTTGTAAAGTGAGGAGGTTTCCCCTAGTTATTCTGAGACCGAATTTGTGAGCAAGCGTAGAAGGGAGGTTTTTATTCCAAGCATTTTGAATTTTAGTTTCATAAAATTTCCGGGGAGTTTTAACGTTAGACATATGAGTTTTTTCCTTAGTATTGTGGTGACGGGGTAGTATCTTAATCGTTTTGAGGACGGGGTCAACTTCGGTAACGTCTTCCTTGTTGAATTTTATTTATGTTTTGCTTTGGCGTTGGACGTTTTTTATGAACACTTCAGAGGGAATATCTGGCGGGTCAATTCTTCCTGTGTTTTTGTTTTCTACTGCCTTTTCTTTTTGTTCTTGAAATTTCGTGGTCATATGTTCGTATAGTGCTTTAACTTTATCTTTATGTTGATTGAGATAATCATGGACGATTATCTTATTCACGTCAATGTCAGATAAAGGTCTATTGTTGATGTGACCGTAGAGTAATTCAAAAGGAGTTAGTTTTGATACAGAGTGGGTTGAATTATTGTAGGCAATTATGGCGTAGTTCATTTTTGCTCGGGTGTTGGATCCTTTAAACTCTTTTTGGTTGTTGAGGAGCCTCATATGTTCAATCAGTGTGGAATGGAATCTTTCGATTATTCCGTTGGACTCAGGATGTTGCGATGAGATGAAATGGATATGAATTCCATGGAGTGCTAAAAATTCTTTTACCAAAATGCCTTGAAATTCGGCACCGTTGTCGGAAACTATGCTTGTGGGGAGTCCGTGGTGTGCGAAAAATTTTGTTAGGCCATTCACTACTTCAATACTGTTAGAAGAGTTTACAGGATATGCTTGCGCATAACGTGAGAAAGCATCGATTATGGTGAGAAATTTAGAGTTTTCAATCGTGAATTTGTCAATATGAAGAATTTCTAGGGAGGAGTGACGTTGTATTTTATTTTGAGCGGCGTTCGTTCGTACTTACAGGTCAAACATAGTTCACAGTTGTTGATGAATTTTTGTATGCTTGTCTTTAGGTTGGGCCAATAGTGTTCTCGTTTTAGTCGTTCGTAAGTTTCTTCTATACCACGATGGTTCGTGTTTCCGTTATGATATTTGGAAATTAGGTTAACCTGTTCTGATTCCGACTGAATGTCAACTAATCGTTTGTCGTACTTAGTAAGATTGATTTCGGAGTGGGGGAAATGGGCGGTGACGACCTTCACCAGTCGTTCGTATACGTCTGTCTCAAAATATATGCCGTATTTTACTTTTGGATGGACATATTCTTTCACGAATTTGATTACTTCAGAATCAAAGGTCAAGTCGTGTAACCTAACCGTCGTTCGTGTTCTGGTGCCGAAAAGTTTCTCGATCTTAGGGGGATCCAAAACAGGGTGGTTTACTACTACTAATATAATTTGATTGATGCAGTGGTTAATGGGTGAGTCGCGGATGGGGATTGTAACAATGGTGTTCCCAAGGAAATTTGAGTGAACTGTTTGTCCAGAGATCGTATGTTCGGAACAGGTGGAGTTAGTATCCTCTCCCTCCGCAGGATCAACGTTCACGACTACTGAATTGTTGTCCTCTTCAGAACGGGTAAGGGTACGGACTGAATGTAGGTTAATAGCCTCATGACGTGGCTCTGGCTAGATTCTGGAGAGAGCATCGGCATTGGTGTTTAGGGCCCCTTTCTTATAAATTATTTCAAAATCATATGCTTGCAACTTGGTTTTCCAGCCGAACAGTCGCGAACTGGGTTCTTTATGAGAGAAGAGCCATTGAAGTGGGCGGTGATCCGAAAAAATGGTGAACCTACGACCGAAAAGGTATGGTCGGAAATAACCGACAGCCCAAACGATTGCGAGTAGCTCTTTCTCGATAGGGGAGTACTTTTGTTCTGAGTCATTGAGTGTACGGCTGGCATAAGCGATGGGTAAATCCGCGTTATCTGTGACTTGACTAAGAACGGCCCCTAACGCGAAGTTACTAGCATCTGTCGTGAGACGGAAAGGTTTGGAGAAATCGGGATACTGAAGGATGGGGTCGTTGGTTAAAAGATCCTTGCATGTCTCGAAACACTGTTGGTACTCAGGATCCCGTGTGTTGATAGCTACACCCTTTTTCAGACACTTAGTCATGGGTTTAGTTATGTGAGCAAAGTCTTTAATAAACTTGCGATAATAACCTAGTAAACCTAGGAATCCCTTGATTTCTTTAGTGGTAGATGTGATAGGGTAGTTTTTTATAGCAGAAATTTTATCGGGATTTGGTCTGACACCTTGGGGAGTCACAATATGACCGAGATAGGCCACTTCTCGTCTAAGGAAATCCGTTTTATCCATTTGGATCTTTAAGTTAGCATTCCTTAAGGCCATATCACACGAGCGATTTTTCAGCTTTTTTCCGCAGAAAAATCGCTGGAACGTGAAGAGGAAGAAGTACAGTGATTCAAGTATCCATGCAAGGGAAGAAGTACAGTGTTTCAAGTATCCATGCAGCGGGTTTTTAATTCCACTTCCCCACCCCCCCATAGCGCAGCCTGCACCCTGGTGGAGCGATTTTTCTAGCTTTGGAATATTTAGAACGCGTTCTAATTTTTCTAGTCCGCCATTTTGTGCGGGAAAAAAAGCTGGAAGGAAACCATTCGAAGGTTCTCCATCGATAAGTAATTTGTGGTTGTAGCATTCCTTGATCTACTAGTCGATGTCTGTTCTGAGAGAAAAATTAATCTGTTCTTCGTTCATTTTTAAACCTCCAACAAGTATGCCGCCGAAGGATATAGTGAATAGGTGGACAACAAGTGAAACTTCGCTTCTCATCAATTGTGTAGAGAAATATCAGAGAAAATATCAGAGAAATCACCACTAATGATCAAGGAAATAGGGTCCATTTTGAAGAATAATACGACAGGAGCACAAAAACTGAAGAAAACGTGATCGTAGTGACGCCATGGAGACAAGTAAAGTGATTACTTTTTCTGGGAGTGGGAGCGACGCTAAAACGTTGCTTCAAAATTCCACACTACTATAACCTGATCCAAAACTTGTAGTCACGTTAGAGTGAAAATCGCTGGCCGCCAGAATGCGCTCTATTCGCAGTTTTCTGCGGTTATTCTTCTTCAACTTCGCCTAACTTATTCTAACTTCCTCTTCACGTTCCAGCGATTTTCCAGCGGAAAAAAAGCCAAAAAATCGCTCGTGTGATATGGCCTTTAGGCGTTTGAAAACTGCCTCCAACCGGTGGATATGCTCCTGTAAGCTGGTACTGAATACAATAATATCGTCTAGGTAAACGCAACACTGTTCGTTGGCGATACCACGGAGGATATTATCCATAACACGTTGGAACGTGCTTGGTGCATTGCGCTACCCAAAGGGGACGCGTGTCCACTCGAGGTGGCGGGTAGGAGTACTGAACGCTGTTTTAGGAATGCTGTCGGGATCCATTTCTATTTGATGGAAGGAACTTTTAAGATCAATCGTGCTGAAATATTGACATCTCCCGAGTTTGTCAAGCAACTCCGAGATCTGTGGGAGTGGATACTTATCCTCTATCGTTTTTTGGTTAAGTCCACGAAAATCCACGACAATTCGGAAACTTTATTTGCCATTATTATCTTTCTTCTTTGGAACGATCCATATTGGAGCGTTCCAAGGACTCTGGGAATTTCGCACTATACCTTGCTGGAGTAGCTCCTCCATTTGTCTGTCTAGTTCGTTTAAATGGATTTCTGGAAACCTATAATTTTTTGAACAGACCGGTATTTCGTCTGTTGTGCGTATCACATGCTTAACATTGCTAGTGAAACTCAACGGTGAACCTTCCTGATGGAATATATCGGAGTATTTGGTTACGAGGTTTATGATGGCTGATTTTCTTCTTCGCTAATGTGACTGAGGGCCGGGGGTACAACACCCGTTTAAACGTCACTCATCGATTAAACTACTGTTTAAACGGAGAATGCAGTTTAGGGCTGGGGTACAAGTTCCTAAACTACGCTTTTAGTTCCTGATAAGAGCTAAACTAAGACTAAAGTTAAACGGTCGCTGATGGCCGTTTAAGCTGAGCTTAGTGGGTAATAACGAGAAATATTGTTACCAATGTGGTGGAGTATTTTGGTTGAGGTTGAATTTTATTAAATATATTGTAGTAGCTGCTCAACTATGTTACATTATTCACTGACGATTTTAGTGTAGAAGTTAGTCTGTACAAATATTCATTAAATTTAAGGAATACCTAGTCGGAAAAAGCATTCAACAATTTGAACATTAAAATAGGAAAATATTCCAGCGTTTTATTCAAGTTTCAATGAACTAAAGATAGTTATTTCAAGAACGGAATCAAGAGAGGTAAAGTCACAAAAATTATAAAAAAGGTACATTTGTGTATTTTTTGGAAAAAATATACAGAATATCTCAAAACATTATTGATTTGTGATAGGTAAAGTCATTTAATAAATAGATATCACTCAGGTCCTTCACTCAGTTACACAATAATTGATACCTACAGAATAACATTGCATTGATAAAATAAAATGGGAAAGTAGGAGGAAGCCACCATTAGGAATAGGGCAGCACCCTACGTAGGAGACGTATCTTCAGTTGAACATGGTAATCACCTGAAAATAAAGGAATGGGGGGTGATGAAAAGAGTTGTGAAGTAGGTAAGTAACTATGAAGAAGACGTGAGAAAGTACTTAAAAGAATGCATCTATAGTATTACGAGCAATTTGAGCTACATGAGTTGCTGTAGGTACCTACTTGCTGGTTTTGTAGGAGTGCTTTTTGGTAATACATTCTATCAGGTATTCTACCGATCGTTATGATTATTTACGTACATCAACCAATATTCGGAACAAAGTTGCTTGCTAGTGAAAGAAATAGTAGTTATCACTACTCACTTTCACATTATCGTCGGAAGTATTCGGCATGCAAAATTTCTTTTAATGATAAGAAATAGGATAAAATTAATATGTCGAAAGTACTCACCACATCTTCGAAAAACCGGTTCTTGGACGGGAAGACTCTTTCTTGAATAACCGATTTTTGGGTCGATCATGAAAGTTATTACGTCGTTTTCATCATTGGTTTGTTTTTATTTATTTTCCGACACTCCTTTCTTTCACCACTAGTGTATTACAATAAATAGAAACGCTAAAATGAAGGTTTTTGAGCCGATTGAAGTAAAAGTCGTCCGCACTTTTATTCTAGCAAAACTCACATTGAGGTTTTAGGTTATCCTGATTAACGTGAAGTTGATGTTTATTCCAACTTCTGCCTTGAAATTCATCAAAAATTTGCAGGTACGAACATGGAACAGCATGGAAACTTTATAGTTCCATGCCGTTTTGTTCTCTTCCTCTTCGTCTTCGTCGTCTCTGGATTCCTAAACTCCAGTTTCTTAAACTGAGCTGATAAGGACTTGTACACCCGCCAAACGGGATCTGTAGTTTAAACGGTGTTTCAAAATTAAGCTAAGCTTAGCTATGTCCCCGTTTAAACGATGACTTGTACCCCTGGCCCTGAGTCGAAGAAGACCGACATCGAATTTAAACTCAGGCTTCTCGAAGTTATTTAAATTTGGATTCTCTATGTTGGGTATCGCACCTATTTCTTCTACTATCACTGGGAAGGACTGGGTAAATTTGGCAGGGGATTCACTGGTGTTCAGGGCTTGGACGTAAGTTTCGAAATTTCTGACCCTAACTAGGCTTTGAGGGATTTCTATGGTACCTGATTGGTGGTATGGCACAATAGCGTACCCATTTTTCAGGTTATCAACTGTCAGGCGAATTTGTTGAATACACCTACTATCGATATTGTGTACTATCGAGATTCAGGAACTGAAGCGGGATTTGTACTAGCGGGGTTTTTAATAGATTTTGTTGTAAGTCTATTGAGGCTTCTATGATTTTCAGATTTTCTACTCCGAGGAGAAGATCAAATCTGGAGTGGAATTTAAAAACATTGAATCGTAATTGTACGTTGTTTATACGGAACAACTCACTACATGGTACCATGGCACTAGATGCAGCTAGAGATGTCCCATGTACAGTTGTGACTAAAAAGGGGTGTTCTTCGGGTTGAACGGGGAAATATTTATTGGCTACTCCAGGGTTAATGAAACTAGTGGAACTGCCTGTATCTATAAGAATTTTCAGGTTGAATTTTGACAAAACTATGTAGGGTAGTTCGCTACTTGGGCGACAGTTTAATGTCATCAGGTCGTATAAGATGGGTTGAGGCAGGTGTTTTTCTAAAAAATATTCTTGTACTTGGGGATCTGGGACCTGTGGTTGGTAATCGGTTTCTAAGATGTACTCTTGGGATTCCAAATTTTCTGGTTCTTGTACGAGTACGTCGGGTTCCTGCATGGGTTCTTCTGATTGTTCCGTACCGTTTTCTAAATTGTGAAGGTTAGGGTTTGTGGTCTGCCACGACATTGGTGACCACTGTTTCTGATAATTTTGCTGGGGATTTTTATTAAATTGATGGTTTTGGTATGGGCCCGATGGTTTTGGAGAATTTCCCTTATTTATTGGCCCAGAACCAAAACGGGGGTTTTGGAACTGATTCTGACGGGGATACCTGAAGGGATTGTTTTGTTGACTTTGGTTGTTGGAGTTCTGGAATGGAGGCCTTGGTGGGTTCTGGAAATACGTCCGGTTTTGAGCAGTTGATGGTTTTTGAAACGAGTTTGATTTGGGACGATAATTTGTAGCCGACAAGAGTTGGTAATCGTTCGTCATCCACCCTAATGCGGTGTTTAAGTCCGCCGGTTGTCGCGTTCGAAGGACGCTACCGAGGGGTTCCTTTAGGTGTAGTAGGAAACACCTCAGTGCTAGGGATTCGTAGTGCCGCGACATAATGACCGCATGACGAGGATCATGGGCATTAAGATGGGCGATGATCTTATTTAACGTTTGACGAACCCTACCATGGAATTTGAACGGAGTCTCTTGATCTGACTGCCGTAAGTTAGTCAGGTCAATGTTCAGGGTGTAAATATCCCTTTTGTCAGAGTAAGCGTTCAGCAACGCATCTCTTAACTGGGGATAACTCGTTATATTGACAGAGTTAAGCGTAGTGGAAGCTGGAGGATGGATTTTGGCTTTGATGCCTGCCAAGAGTATCACATTTTGGAAATCGTCTTGGTTCAAGTTATTGTAGAACCGGTCTTGAAGTTTTTTCGTGATGTCCAAGAAGTTACTGAGTTCCTCAGGTTCACCCGAAAAAACTGGGATCAAGTCTAAGTGCTCTTTCTTAAGGATTGGAGCACCTGGTCGATTTTCAGGGCCATCACCACCCTGATTCGCCAAACGCATCAGGTTCAGGGCGGCAGTGGCCTCGTTTATCCTAGCCTCCTGTCTAGCCGCTTGTTCGCTTTGACTGGCTATTACTTGGTGGGCGGTTTCTATGGTTTGAGTAAGACGGGCAATCAACTGTTCCGGGGTTTCAATTTGAACGTTCCCTCCTTCGGCCATGTTTTCGGGAAGGGTGAAAATGTTATCAAAATAAACTTCTGGGGTTTTGGATTGGACGTCCCAATTGAGGATTCCTAGACGATGGGTAATCCTATCGGTAACGTAACGTTTAAAATCTTTGGGAATTTTGAATGTTTAACTGATGCCTAATACACGATTTTCTACCTGTGATAGAATCTAAACAGAGACAAAATAAGAAGATGAATAAAATGTTCTTAATGCTAAGACAACAGAAACAACAACAAAAAAATATTGTAATATGAAGATCGTGGCGTGTGCTCGGGTCCTGTTCCTGGAACTGAGCTACGGGCGTCTCGGCTTCACAGGAGGAATGCCCTGAGTGAAGCCCTGAGTCCTCCTTTTATACTACTTCAACAAGGTAAAGGGAGAGTGGAGGAGGGTGACGTCAAGTGACGTGTTTGTCCCCCATACCTCACTCTACCTACCTGGCACGATGAGTCACTCAGGGTTTCCCTTGTGTCCTTTATTGGAGAACTAGCATATTCGAGTATATGAGTCATCACAAATAATTTAATAAAAAATTAGGCGGCAGAACAGTACTTTCTACAAAAAAAAACTCAGGTTGCACCTACATTACGTTACTGGCACCTACCTTATAGGTGTTCTTTACCATCACTCATTTCTACTTCACTTCTTGTGCCTTTTATTGGCTTGGCAAAATATTGGACGTATTTTTGTGTTATTGATTACCCAATACCTACAGAGTGTTGGATGTATGTTTGTGTTTCTTTTTTCAATAGGCTCACGACTACTGTGGATCTTCCTACCGAGTTTGTCCATTTGTATATATCAAATTGTATATCAACGTGTGAGACTATCAAAGATAGATACATGCAGAACAGACTAGTCCGACTGGTGTGCGTATTCCTTCAGTCTCTAATCAGAAATAAAATTATTAACGTTCAGGTGCGTATTTACCTAATAATTTAAAATCTGCAATTTTATTGAGTTATGTAATCGAACTTAGCGAATTGCCTAGGTATCTACTTAACCCCTTCAACCCTGAGCTTCAAAGGCAGTCTAAAAATGTAGCCTGTGCCTATAAACTTATGAACTAAACGGTACTAGAGCAACAAAAACCATTGTTGGGAGAAAACTGACTACACACACGAAAATATGGCCGATTCCCACCAACCAACTTGTCTTGGTCAAGAAAAGAGTACCTACTAGAAGAAAAAAAGACATTCCAAGTTTCGGAAACCTATTCTCGCTCATACCCGATCGTTTGAAGGAGATTAGAACGATTTCGATTTTCTTAGCCATAGATTTACAGAATTCTTTGAAAATTCGCTCATAAACTCATACTGCTTGAATGAACTTTTTTATTATTAAAATTCATCACGTATTGATGGAGGGGGGATTGGGATATTATCTTTTCCTCCAGATTCGATGGCCCTTATATTGCTCGAGTGATTTTGACTATGGGGAATTTGCCTCAATTTTAGATTCTGGAATTTCAAGTTAAATCCTATAATAGTATAACTTCTAACACCAGGAATTCCCAACGGCAAAAAATTACTGTAGAAGAAATTGCCTAAACAAGTGAAGTCTCACAAGTGAAAAAACACCGCAAAAATCGAGGGAGGCTGAGGATGTCACAACCCGAGGTTCCTCCCACAAAATGACGCGAAAACTAACTGAATTCAAACTGCTGTGCGCTCTGGCTAAGCGTAAAAGAAGTATCTCAGCAAATATTATCAAAGGACGTCAACAGGTAGAGTTGAAGGCGCCCTTGTGAGCACACGAAACGATCCACTCAAATAATGAAACCATCTGATGTAGAAACTAAATAAGAGTAGGCGAAGACTAAAAATGCTTGATAAACTAATAGGTAGAATCGTATTGTAAAAAGGAGTGAAATTGCTTCTTATAGTCACTTTCTCATCTGCGTTTTTCCCTCGCCCAGTCGTGCACTCCTGTGTTGACCACGTAAGCTATATGCATTTACGCTTCCAGAGGTAATAATTCTGTTGTAAGTGGCACAGATCCCCCTCTGGAGTCAGATTGGTAAGGAAGGCGGATACGTTGTAACATGGCTGACCCCATGTACAGATTGCCGCTACATTTAAAATTTCCATCTTCCTTTAATTCTCTAAATTTTTTGGATGCTTTTTCGAGCAGCACACAATGGTTTTCTTACACGATTAAAATGATCAGTTGAACATTAAACGCGCAGAGAAGAATCCAATAAAGCAATTATATATGAGCAATTCCCTACATCCTGCCCTACCACTCCTCAGTTACTGTATTCTGATTGTGGTTCTCCATTAAAAACAAAACTTGGATTATCCATTTTATGTTATTATCCTTAATATTTTTGGTTCGGCTAATTAAAAACTAATCGTGATCTTTTTCTAGGAGCTATTTATTGAAGTGCAAGCTTTCTGTATAGAGTTTAGCCGAATAAGAGAAGCTGCTGCCCTCTTCAGATTACTCAAACAACTGGAACTCGGTACCAGCGATACCTGCAATTTAACTGTTCCTCGTCCGTAAGAAATCATTATCTTAAGCGCTAACAAAGCTGCAACCTACGTGATTTTGTCCACACCAAAGGTTGTTTATCATAACGTCCCACAAATCTGAGTTGGTGATGGACGGACTAAATATTTTGTATTCTAGAATAGAATAGGTCCCTAGTCTCTCTAAAGTGGTTGAGTTGTTATCTATTCAGGGTGGCCACTCTTAAAACGTTCTTCTGTGATCTAAAATAGTTTCATCTATGGTCTGTTCGGAGAGGCAGTCCTGAACAGTTCGGAGGGGTTTGGAGGAGCCCGGAGGAGTCCATTCGCCTCTATCCCCTCCCCTTTTCAGTTCCGGTTTGGTTCCCAACTGGTTCCCGGCTGCCTCTCCGAACAGACCCCTAGTTGTACTCATCATTATGTTTCATAGTTGCACTCATAACTCATAGTTATTGGAAAAAATTCAAATCGATAACCTACTATTTCCAATTGAGAGCAGGTGCTGTGCATCAAAAATCAAAATGGAGATAGTAGGTATATTTCCCTTCATGAGTGTCAAATTTATCAGGGGTACGTACTGTTATGAAAAAGTACGAATGAGGAATGCATGCTAGTCTATTTGAATCCAATTCAATGCAGAACTTCCATGGAAACGAATTTTGCATTTTTAATTGATTTCAGATTGATTCGGCAAATATTAGCTTGAAATTAAGCCTGGTAAGACAATAAAAAGGGCTAACAAAATGAGAAACGTCATTTAGGTTACCATTTAGTGACATATGGTAACCAAAATGGTCCCATGGTTTCATGTCCTGTGAAGGTAGACAAGGTGTGACGTCAGTGAGGTTGAAATTGCTTGGTCCGTTTTCAGTTAATCACACGACGGTTACCTACCTTTCATGTTCATCTGAACCCCCTTACTGAAACCATCTGAGCAATATTGATGAAAGTAAGCACTCGTACATTCAGTTCGACTGGTATGTTTGGGTTTCTCAAGTAAACTCGTATGATTCGATTGTTACATCATCTTCAGGGATTTGTAGTTTCAAAACAGTTTCATACCACGCCTGACTTTTAAAGGTGAAAACTTTCAACAACCAAAATTCAAATGAATTTTGTATAGCAAATTATTTTCAATTTTCACAGTCAGAAAAATCGAGATCGAATCTCTAAGTCGCTCCCTTCTGGAAGTTCATAATAGTGATTGACTAATAATTTTTATCTCGCTTTGAGGAAGCGAATTTCCTGATTGTTCTTAAGAGGAGAAGCAGCTGCTGTTTCTGTTTTTTTCCTTGTACTGCACAAAATGTTTGGAATGGAATAGGTTCTTTCTGGACTAGTCAGGAGGGTGTTCTGAAACTAAATAACCCTCGTATCATTGAAACCCAAAAAATTTTTTTGTAGAGTTGAAGAGTATATTTTCTTTACAATATGCAATTTCATAGTTGAATGATTATTTTGATTGAATTGTTCATTATAAGGGTGCCAAACGGATTGTATTGGGAAATTATCTCGTCATTATCTAACCTGTCACTTGGCTTTTCCCCTGCAATTTTTGAATTTAAATTCAGTGAGTTAACAACTCATTTTGAACTCGATGTAGATTAACTGAAAATGGGGTTTTCAAGAGAGGCCACCCTGTGAAGTTGTGTCAATAATTATCTGCGTTCCCCAAGGATAGCAGCCAACAATGTTGAGTACCCCTGGTACCTATTCATACTCGGAACTTTATATTCCCGAGTATATGTGATTGACCCTACGTTCTTCACAGTTGTCAAGGAGTGTGATTGTGATCGGAATTTAAAAAATTGAAAAGCCGCCATACCATCGGGATGTAGATGAAGGGTGCATAAGGGCTGGTGGATTCTCACCTTCTTATTGTGGGGAGGCTGCAAGATTTAGACTGTAAAGTTCGCTCTGATGTGCGCTCTTGACTGAAATTCCAACCTGGCGTCCCAAGGGCCTATGTTCAATGACTGGTTAAAACTAGTGGGCTTGTTATTGTGTCTCTCTCAGCAAGTATTCCATCACTACGCCCTTAGTGGCTCGAGCTTGGAGATCATGCTGTCAAGCTTGTCTTTGTGGCTGAGCAACACCAACTGCTTCTTGAATCAGCTTGTCTGATGAGTTTGCTGCTGCTCTACATGAATCAGTAGATGGAAATAGCTCTGACTGTGCTCTGAGACCCCATATCCTTCCTGTGGGTGGATTGGACCTCAGTGAGCTTTGGGGCCTGCGACAACAAAAACATTCCCGTTCAGTTGGCTTCCCTAGCCATCCTGGTGAGGTGTACGAGAGGTAGTCGCGGGAAAGTAAGTACCCTTTGCCGTGCCTGTTGGGGTAACAATGAAAACCTATACCATTTGGAGCAGCTATGTCCACGAACTCATGGTGGCTACATCCTATGACATGATGCGGATGCCTATCAGGTGCTTTGTTATCCAGTGGGTGGGCGGTATGTTGAGAGAGAAAGATTGTATCACATGCCGATCTACTAGGACAAGAAGCTGGATATTGCAGCCTTAAAGCCACTGGGCTGAAAGCTGAATGTGGGAGCCCGAGAAGCATTCTGATTGGTGGAGCTCCAGGACGTAGTTATAGCGGAAAGCAACAGATAGCGTTCATGATCACTTGTTCCCAACCTCATCACAACAAGTCACCTTATTTATCACATATTTTTCTCCTTGGTGCGTTACCCGCTGCATCTAAGTAATTAATTTGATAACATTCAGTTATATTCGCGATATGTACGAAAAAATCGAGCGATTTTCAATAATACACTGGGTTTCAAACGTTTCTTTGGGTGGCAGTTGTCAATTGAATATTTGAACTACTGGCGATAGGGACAACAACAATTGCATGAGGAACTCTGAAAATACCTTTCGCCTCGATTGGTTTTTTCCAAGTAATTTTTGCAAATCTAAATGATGATGAAACGAAAAGTTATCAATTACTGGTCATTCGAAAGGATTTGAAGGAAGCGGTATGAAGAGTGTGCCCCCCCCCTCCCCACCACTTACGTAGTAGTTCCTCAATCCTTGCTGAAAGTAGATAATGCAACTGAGGCAGCCTCAAAAATGCTTGCACACCATATTAACGTTGGCTTTCTTCTCTGTTAACTTGTCTCCATTACTCTGTGCTTAAAGCCCAACGGGTCTGCCATAATCCTGGATGTTTAGGTTGTCGATCACAGCCTGAACAAGGAGTAGACCTGGGGGGCTAAAATAAGCAAATATATCAGACAAGATCTAAGGCAAGCGATATCCGAGATGAGAGGTGTGGCAGCCAATAACATCAAGGTTTCAACCTAGACATGGCGCAGGATGTGGTGTAAAAATAGAAGCTGTGGAGTTTCTTGAGCTGAGAATATTGGCGGGAGTGCTCCGTGGCACCGCCACCCGCGTCCTTCAGGGCTCATACAAGAACTTGTGGTCATTTCATAGGGGCACTTCCTCTCATCCGTCTCTACCACCCCTACCTTCCTCAACTTCCCAGAGCAGGCGTTGGGTAGTCTGGGGGACCTCCCCATTATATTTATTAATTTAGTTAGTTTCTCTTTCTTTTGGAGTGCCCCCGCCGCCTTTGAGGGGAGATTAAAGTAAGAAAAAGGTCGGCGATGGGAAGACTCAAGGTGTTCTCGCTCTCCCAGAAAACGACTACAGTTCTTGAATTCCATCCCCCCCCCCCCACTATTTATCATCATGCTCTCTCTCGATGTTTCTTACTACCTTCAATGCATAATATGCCTCCTTCATCCATCAGGGACTGAAGGTCAGTCTAAACAAGACTTCCAGTGGAGCTGCTTACTTATTTTCAATCATCTCAAAGTGAATTCTTAAGCAGGATGTGTTTGCTTCTGAGAAGCATTAGTTACTTGGCGAGATCTTTTCTTGATTTAAGTGGTTCCATTGGACACTCTCATTTAGGCTGACCTGTCCTTGTCGTGGACAGTGCATTAATACACTCCATATTAGAGAATAACAACGAACCATTCACAATACTTCCACCAATTAAAAGTACAAGGTACTAGGAGGGACTCAAGAGTAACGGGAAATAGTCATAACTCCTTTTATTTTTAAATATTTTTACACCAAATTTTGGTGGTTTGGGGACACATGCGTCAGTGTGTGAAGTTCGTGAGCATTTTTTGTACGTAATAACTTCCGTTTTGCAAAAAAACGTAGGATGAGAGGCTGCCGAGAGTAAAAGACTTTTGCAACTAGATTTTGTACATCGAAACTTGAACAACTAGGTACCAACCAAGTCCATGTATAGTGAACTGAAATTACCACAATTTCAGAACCAACTATTTAGTAGTGCAAACCCCGTTTGAGGAGTTTGATCACCGCCCTCCCCCCCAGCCCATGATCGCCCCCCTCCATATCGTAGAAACGCGGATCCGACGGCTATGATCAAGTTAGAAAAATTCCGCAAACGGATTCGTATTCTGATGGAGGTTCTGCAAGTGGCTATAAGGCCACTTTTTCAAAATGTTCAAAATTTGAACAAATTTTTGTTGGAACTGTGTGCAAAAAATTTTTTCACACTTTCTAAACCAATTACCCGGAATTCCACGGTGATCTTGAAGAGAAATCCGTTTGCGGAACTAAAATATCTCGATCCATTCTCAAATGAGGAGTAAACAAAATTTGGCCCCGATGGTGCTGCCATCTCTTATTTCAGAATCACACTAAAACATCGTGACATTTAGCCTTAAGCATTAACCCCCCCCCCCCTTTTTCAAGGCAAAATTCTGGCGACGTAGTGCTGAACTAGATAGTTTTCCGCCTGGGCGGAGTACACAAGATTTTGTCACACACACACACACCTAGGGGGTTTTTCCCGCAGATTTGGAATCAAAATGGTCTGAAACAGATTAGTATGTGGTTCAACTTCACCCCAGATTATTCGCATAAGGACGCCCAAGTCTTACTGTGGGACGTACTAAAAAGCGTGCTGGAAGTGATTGTAGTCAATGCTAATTACTTTGGAGGTGATCAAAATGTGGTATTAATAAAAAATCGTCCCATGACACACCGAATTGTTTACCTCCTCCCTCGCGCGCCTACGGCGCTTTAAAGTCGGTCAAAAAATTGAAAAATAAAGGAGTTGTGACAAACTTCCCGTTACTTTTGGGTCCCACCTCAAATTTTGTAATTTTTATTTGTGGAAATGTAGTGAGAGATAGAGGAAATGATGCGGGTGCGGGTGCCAGCACGAAAATTGATTGGGAATGCAATGTAGAGAGAGGAGTTCTGGAAAACCAATAACCAGCTGATCCACAAACCAACTCATAACATCCGATATGATGAGGCAACAAGACCTTCTTTCACGACCCCAATCACTATCCGTGACAACTCGGAACTTTATATAGATTAATTCGATTTTTTTAAAAATATCAAACTCTGTTGGATTTTCTGGTCATATTTGTCTTACTCTCATCCTTCATTTCATATTGTTAGAAAATGAATGTCAGTAGGTACCTCCTTTTTTCTTGATCTGCAAATTAGAAATGAAAGTATAGATGATCTAGCTGCAGTAGGCATTGTCTCTGAACAGCCAATCCGAGCACAGTTGTAACAAGTAGGTTTCAATGGGAGACAAGTTGAAACATGTGATACCTACTTTTGTGTTGAGCTCTGCGGGTCTATAGTTCAACTGGCTGGAGCCCTGGACAAGTAAACTGTAAAATGTGAATTGTAATATTCCTAAAGGGCCACATTTTATACCTTCAATTGTTACCCTGTGTTCAATGTAAATAAATATTTGTCTTTTGTCGAGTAGGTAGAGTATATGTCGGATCATAATTGTTAGTACCTAAATAAGGAAGTACTATGGTCCAAGTAACCGATCGAACAATTCTTATGGAATCCACACCGCAGTGCTCGTTCCACCACAATCATGATGAGTTTCTTATCGTTGAAAAGTGAAAATTGGAGAAAATTGAAGATTTAAACGTAGTACGAGCACAGTTCCAAACCTTAGCCAACTGGTAAATTCTACTCCCATCTGGTACTTGTTTGGGGTTGTCAGTAAAAATGGGTGTGATTTGGATAGCCGGCTCAGGAAAAATGAGCGAGTTGCATCAACAGCTTACTGTAGACTGCGGTAATTGCATGGGTCGGAATTTCCTATTTTTGACGTCATATTCAAATTTAACGCACTTAAAAACGTTCCTGTAGCAGTGTTCAGTTCGAAATTCCATTTAGTTCAGCCATATTCTAAGATCCCCGGGTGTCCCAAGTCGAATAAGCGATAATTCAGGAATCGATTCTACAACTAAGCACTTTATTTCAAACACTCAAAATGCTACTTTTTCACTTTTAAGTATTTTATCTCATGTTTTCGACTTAGCGGCACTAAAATGATCGTAACTTCCTTTTGGAGAACTTTTTTTTTTTCAACCTCGAAAAGTGAAAACAAAGCTTCGGCTACCTTGGTAGACTCGGAAGCAAAAACTTGAAAGTGAAAAAAGTGTCATTTTGAGTGGGTTAAAAAAATGCTGAGGGGGAAAAGTTGTTGCAAATGAGTTGTAGAATCGATTCCTGAAGTATTGTTCATTCGACTTGGGACCGCGTATAAGGAACTATTGTGTTGGTGAAAGAGCCGACAACAACTGTGACGTTACCTGGCACAAGGAATCTGTGGATAGAGCGTGTTGAGATCAGATTTGTGTCAGAAAAATTGAAAAAAGGATAAAAATAATGTTGATAAAAAAACAATAAAATATATTTTTCAGCCTCTGCATATTTGAATTTTAATTTTATTTCATTTCAATGAAGCAGTTTTTTTTAATTAGTGGTTTTATAGAAGGTGAAAGGTTGGGCCTACTGCATTCATTCGGTGATGAAAGTGAATTATCGTAGGAGGTTCGCTCTGCCCCGCAGGCTGTATGAACTTTCACCTTCCATCGGTTGCGCCTGCCGTGTTTACACCGCACTCAAAAGAAAACCCCTTTGACCAAATTTCCGAAAATTAACCCAACCCCCATCTGTATTTTCCAACTCCCTAAATTGCATATGAGTCGCCACCTTGTGAGCAACGTGAAAGTTGCTATTCAGTTTTGCTTCAGGCGTTGTCAAGTAAGGCGTGCACTGAGTGCAGTGTTTGGACAGCTGCGCAATGAGGCTTTCTGAGGTTTTATTGTTTTGTTCAAGTTTACATATTCTACCCTATATTCTGCAATTGCATGAATAAATATGTTAACTGAAGCTTACCTCAATTTATTGTCTCTCAGATTATCGAATTTTTCAATTTTGAGCAAAATACGCAATGAAAATGACTGCGAAGTAAACACAGAAGCGCGACCTACTATGCGTGCCCACCACAGTGTCCTGGCTGTGTGAAGGTTTTCCCGCTCGAATACGAAAATACTTTTTTTATAGGCTATAACTTTATAGGAAGCGTATCTGAGAGTTTTATTTACGAATTTGTACCTATGGAGATTCACTGCGCAGAAACAAAATGTTAGAACATGCTACTACTTCACTATCCGAAACAAGTGTCTAGTGACTCAAGTAAAAAAAAGTGTACCCCAACCTGATCGGTGTTTGTTGTACGACATTCTACATGTTTCTCACAGCATATAAGTTTCATACACAATTGGGTGTGCGCATTCCTTTGTTTCAAGATTTTTAATCGAAAGTAGACCTCATCCTAAGAATTTTGACACCAGCCGTTCTATTTTTGGAGGAGTAGATCTTTTTCTATGATTTTTCAAAGTTTCGAATTACTCTGACGTCACGCCTCCCGCCTGGGTGGGACCCACCAGTCCACTGTGACGTCACAAACATTCGAAACTTTGAAAAATCATAGAGAAAGGTCTTCTCACGCGAGAAGGTCGCGGTTGGTGTCGAAATTCTCAGAATGAGGTCTAGTTCAGATCAAAAATAACAATAAACAGTTTTTCCGACCCTTGCGCACAGCCCATTGTAATTAGTGACACACAGAGTTTTGACGTGACAACGTCTTATAAATTGGTTTGCTGGGTGACACTTCAAGAAACTGCGTTACGCTCCGCTCACGTTATGCGCTCACAATGAGAGCGAGTGAGAGGCACGCGTCCCTTCCACTCGAGCACAGTTAGCCCGCCTAAGAGCGAGAGAGACAGAGCGAGAGAGATAGGCATACTTGGTGAGTGAGCTGATCAGCTGAGTGAGCTCCAAGGCCATTTCCTCTCCTGTTGAACGCAGGAACCTGAAATTTGAGAGGGCGGGTCAATGGAGAATGCTGAAGGCGCCTGAGTGATCACTGATCAGCTGAGTGAGCTCCAAGGCCATTTTCTCTCCTGTTGAACGCAGGAAGCTGAAATTTGAGAGGCAGGGTCAATGGAGAATGCTGAAGGTGCCTGAGTGGTCACTGATCAGCTGAGTGAGCTCCAAGGCAATTTCCTCTCCTGTTGAACGCAGGAAGCTGAAATTTGAGAGGGCGGGTCAATGGAGAATGCTGAAGGCGCCTGAGTGATCACTGATCAGCTGAGTGAGCTCCAAGGCCATTTTCTCTCCTGTTGAACGCAGGAAGCTGAAATTTGAGAGGGCGGGTCAATGGAGAATGCTGAAGGCGCCTGAGTGATCACTGATCAGCTGAGTGAGCTCCAAGGCCATTTTCTCTCCTGTTGAACGCAGGAAGCTGAAATTTGAGAGGGCGGGTCAATGGAGAATGCTGAAGGCGCCTGAGTGATCACTGATCAGCTGAGTGAGCTCCAAGGCCATTTTCTCTCCTGTTGAACGCAGGAAGCTGAAATTTGAGAGGGCGGGTCAATGGAGAATGCTGAAGGCGCCTGAGTGATCACTGATCAGCTGAGTGAGCTCCAAGGCCATTTTCTCTCCTGTTGAACGCAGGAAGCTGAAATTTGAGAGGGCGGTTCAATGGAGAATGCTGAAGGCGCCTGAGTGATCACTATCAGCTGAGTGAGCTCCGAGGCCATTTTCTCTCCTGTTGAACGCAGGAAGCTGAAATTTGAGAGGGCGGGTCAATGGAGAATGCTGAAGGCGCCTGAGTGATCACTATCAGCTGAGTGAGCTCCAAGGCCATTTTCTCTCCTGTTGAACGCAGGAAGCTGAAATTTGAGAGGGCGGGTCAATGGAGAATGCTGAAGGCGGCTGAGTGATCACTGATCAGCTGAGTGAGATCCAAGGCCATTAAAATTATTTTACCACTCAAAGTCGTTGTCACGTAATAAAACTTTCGCCCGTATACCGACTTTACAGGCAACCAATTTTCAAAGAAAATCTTCGTTTTTGTGTAGACCTTTTTTCGCTCCATTGGCGAGTCTGATTATACACAGAGCATGTTATAGTAAACGAACGAAACTATCTGAGATGAAGATTTTTTCCTCGCTCGATTTTCCTGGGTCGCATCTTGGCTATCCAAATTGCATACTTAGGTTCCTACCTACTCAAAAAATGTATTTCCATCAAACTTGAGCCACCACTTCGAATCTTTACTAACATGCGAATCTCGTTATTTGTCTGTTGCATCGTAACGATTACAGGCTATTTTAGAATGTTGTGCAAACTTTCAAACGGCGAGACCAAATTCGATGGGAATCGTGCTCACTTACAGGAAGGAACTGTTGTCAGAATCAATTTTCACCTAGTTAGACCCAAATAGCTCGACCGAACTTCACAACAATTGGTAAATGTTTACAGTAAGCTTACTGGAAGAGATTTGATACTTTTACAACATTTGTTGTCATCATGTTTTTCCCGAGATTATGGAGAATCCCGGAGTCAGAATCAAATTATACCCTTGAATTGCTTTTTGAGGGATAAATGAAACCGCCCTGAACTCAATACTTCTAAACAACTCATACAAAACTCACAAAATTTGGTAACACTCTACACTATAAGGAAAGGAATAGCTTACATGGGTTATGCAATCCCGCAAGACCCTGACCTTGCCAGACCACACTTCAACCCCACTAGCCTACACTATAACCATGCTGTTATATAACACAACCCCACAAGACCATAATCCCCCTAGACTGCACTATAGCGTGGAGTTATAACTCCACAAAACTACTCTAAGTCTAATCCTGGTAGATCATGAACCCGAGAGGCTATAATGGTACCCGCTAGGCCACAGTACAGCAAGACTGACCAAGCAATGTGACTATCCTGTGAGACCTAAATCCTGTAAGTTTAATGATCTGTCTCACACGATCAATCTACACATTATTGATTTTACGGATTGTACCTACTGTTATATATTATGGGATTTGGAGTTGGAACAGCTTCATGGAATCTTCCAAATGGGAAACCTTGTATAATAAATAGGTATACTGAAAGATATGAAATGATGAATGATATCCAACTTACCTGAAATAAGTGAACTCGACCTGACTAATAATGTAAGCATTATTATTAAATAATTAAAATATCCAAAAATGTAACTAAAAGAGGCTGCCATGAAAAAAGGTTTCCTTATTTATAGTTTGGCGCCAAATGAACGGGGGGAGTTGAACATTTTAGGGATACTGAGTTGGGTCACACTGAAGAGAGATGTCACACGGAATTTTTCTAGGCGCGATCTTCTAATCCAGGTCATCATAAACTTTGTGTAAACATGACCACGTCGGCGATTAACCTGTCCAACTTCGAAATCAGATTTTCAACTTTAAAAGGAAAATCTAGAAGTGAAATCCACCAAGAACTGTCAGAAGCGATTGGGGAAAACGTTCACGGAAATGGGAATAAAGTAAAAAAATCAAAATCTTACGCTGAATCCGAAATAATTTTTATTTAATTTTTTAATGGGTCTTTTAAATCTTAAAGCCTAGGGAACCTGTTTTGCAAGCCTCTCTTAGTATTGTAGAGATGAATTGAGGTTGTGAAGGTCGTTCGTGCACCTCCAAGTTCTGGGCGACCTTCACCAACACAGGAAAGGTACTCGCAGGTTCAGCCCATCATTCAATGTTCCTTCATTAAAAAGCAGTTTTGCCGTATGAAAGGGACGGATTAGCCCTGAAATACGCTTCAAATTATCAGTAGTTCTGATGGTTGATTCCTTCGCGAGACTAATAAGGTTGTTTCCAACGATTTTCCCAAAGACTCCTGAATTTTCCAGCCAAGTCAGTTTACTACACCCTTATCTTTCTCTCTGTCAGTAATCTTAGTATATTCTGGTCTTCTGGTCAAACTTTCCGAAATTGATTGAACAATTTAACACGCTCATTTTTATGACGATGCAATTGTTATTCTTCGACACACATTGTTCATGTGTAAAGTATTATGAGGAATGGTTCCCACATCATTCTGGCATCATTACCTTTTCAATAGTATTTTCCTAACGACTTCGATCTAGTTTGTAATAACGAAGCCACGCAACTAG
Source organism: Apolygus lucorum (assembly GCA_009739505.2). NCBI lineage: Eukaryota > Metazoa > Arthropoda > Insecta > Hemiptera > Miridae > Apolygus > Apolygus lucorum. Next base: position 73,791,051 of record CM019167.2, on the reverse strand, counting down.
AAATTATAGACTTTAAAAAAATAATGAACGTGTTAGGATAGTATAGTAGAATATAAAGTGTGTACAATTTGACTATGCTCGCTATTGCTAATACAAGCCTATTTATTCTCAGGTAAAAATGAAACTCGCAATACAGAATTATATGTATTTAGTAATTTATGTTTAGAACCCAATCATCACTTGGCATCTTGTCTGAACGAAAGTATGGAATGAGAGCAATAAAAGATCTGTGTGTTGTGATATTTTCGACTCCTACGAATGAAATTCAACTACCAATAAGTACCTACCCACCAATGTACCTATTTTTTAAAAGAACAATATAACATTGATCGAAAAAAAGCAGACTATTTCGTAAATGATTCCCCAAGAGTCAATGAAAAATATATAACCAAGGCACAAACAGGCAAAACATGGGGGCCACCCTAGAGAAACAGATAACATGGGGGCTACCATAGAGTAATGGATAACATGGGGGCCACTATAGAGTAACGGATAATGTGGGGGCCACCATAGAGTAACGGATAAAATGGGGGCCACCATAGAGTAACAGATAACATGGGGGCCACTATAGAGTAACAGATAACATGGGGGTCACCCTAGAGAAACAGAAAACATGGGGCTACCTTAGAGTAACGGATAACATGGGGGCCACCGAAGAGTAACGGATAACGTGGGGGCCACCATAGAGTAACGGATAACGTGGGGGCCACCATAGAGTAACGGATAACGTGGGGGCTACCATAGAGTACAATATAACATTGATCGAAAAAAAGCAGACTATTTCGTAAATGATTCCCCAAGAGTCAATGAAATATAACCAAGGCACAAACAGGCAAAACATGGGGGCCACCCTAGATAAACAGATAACATGGGGGCTACCATAGAGTAATGGATAACATGGGGGCCACTATAGAGTAAAGGATAATGTGGGGGCCACCATAGAGTAACGGATAAAATGGGGGCCACCATAGAGTAACAGATAACATGGGGGCCACGTAAAATGCACACAGCAACTGGGAAACGGAAATATCGGAGATGGTAACGAAACTTGTAGGCTGAAATAGCGACGTCCTGCGATGGATTTTTTTGGGACCGCTATTAATGAAATGGTTCACAATTTCGTTGTCCTTTCTCACTCCCGTATGATACCTACGAGAAGGTGCGCACAAAAGCTCGTGACATGATAAAAACTCCAGCAAAACACGGACGAAAAACAGCTCGACGGAATAGGAAAAATAACAATGGCGTCCACGTCCGTCGCTTTAAACGAAGATCAAACCGATTAACCAGCCAAAATTAGGTAGCCATACACGAGCAGATATCTGCGACAGATTTGGTCGCCCGATCTCATCTGACAGATATCGCTAACGATCTGGAGTGACCGATGAGATCGGTCGTTGCCCCTTAACACGAAAAACTTATCGGCCGATCTTTCATGCCCGAGATCTGTCACCTGACCAGTGCCCGATGTCATCTGTTCGTTCGTGGGATGAAATCTGACAGATTCAGGTCTGTCACCGACGTTCGTCTGGCAGACTCGAGTTATCGGTCGAGTCCGAAATTTTTTCCAGATCGGTCACACATTCCGTAAGTTGATGCCATGGGGTTAGTGAATTAGCCGTAGTAAATTAGCGGCTTTTGCGGCGGGTATTTTTTTTATTGCCCATAAACGTGTGTCTTTGTGGTCTTATAACAACAAACTTCATGATTCTTCTTAGTCATACCGGGTCCGTTTCAAAGAAGGAGGTGATACTGTAGTAGAGGTTCCTATTAGTGTGAAAGCTTTTTTATTCCTGTATGGGATCGGAAGAAGAAAGTTTGAGATTCTTCAGCGATCATTAAAAATGGTGGGAGCAGCACCTACAAATATGAGAGGAAAGCATACTAATCGTCCCACAAAAGTCTTCAGAGACGAAAGAAGCTATAATGGACCATATCGATGGCTAAGAGACAACATGATATGTTGTGATATCATATGTGATATGATATACATCACATGGTGATATGAAAATTCTATTGGTTTCAGGAGAATGAAATATTGAGTTATTTCCTGATTACAGAACCCGCGCAGTTATTTTATAATTCGCACTATTAGATCTGCTGCAAAAAATTTTGCAATTCCTTAGAATGAAAAAAAAATCCCATTCAAGATCATATGCCTAAACATTTTTTATCAGCCAAATTAATTCACAAAACCCAATTTATACACTAATAAAGGTAAGTTATGTAGATGCAGGTACCTCTCACAGTACAATGGATTATCATCACCGGTTTAAAATTATAAAAAATCCTTAATGCTAAGACAAAACAAAAATAAACTAGTCATATTGTGATGATACAATTTGTACTCATAAAACCATTTTTCGGATTCAGCTAGAATTGCTGGTGCCAATACATTGTTTCAAGTGTTTATAGAAAATGTTGCATACGAGTCTGCAACACATTGGGACACTTTATGTCTTTAAAGAAGGGATTCAGGGGCCTTCGAACAATGCTACACCACCTACCCCAGTAGCGTAGTTGTTATACTTAACTGTAGTGTTCATCATAAAAGAATTGGTAATTAGACTCAGTTCTTTAATTAATGTAAGAAACGTTGAAACATTGAATAATCTTCTTGATTTTCTGTACACAATTTTCTCTTTCTTTGTGATGATGGTCCCGAATCCATCGTTAAATGCCAACTGAAGATGCAGCTTTATTATGTTCTTATATGTTTCTTGGATACCGAAACTACGTGTATCCCTAGTGTATAATTGTGAGGAATTTATAATACTTTTCGAGTTCACATGCCAACGGAGAATCTTTTCATGACGGAGTCGAAATTCACATATTAGTAAACAAACTGACGGAATGTTAACGTGCTCTACAACGAAGGGGGTCAATGTGCATACAAATGAACATCATGGTATTTAGGGATAAATTGAGAGCTTTCCAACGAGTGGTGTACGATTTTTGTGCGATGAAAATTGCTGAAGATACTTTTCCCTAGTTACATATTTGTTGTAAGTGAAAATCATCACAATTATTTGGTAACGAATTTTGGTAACGGTTTTCGAGTTATGTGCCAGAGCAAAGACATAAAATGTCAAAATGAATGTTTCTTGGTCGATTCCAAAGGTTCATTATTGAAAATGATAAACCAAAACGAACTCATTTTCTGGGCGATCCTCGTACACTACTTTCTCTGAATGGAGAATCGAAATGTGTGCAGTCTAGATAGTTTTATGATACTATCAATCGTTATCGCTATTGCTAGGAGTCACGGAATAATATACGAAACCGAAGGTGATCAAAATATGTTTTATTGTAAAAAAAAAACATTCTTGACTTTTCTGTCTTTGCAAATCAATTTTAAGTCGGAAATGATTCATATTGTTGTAAAATGATGTTCATTTGTTCAAATTGAATCATGTGGAGTTTTGAATGAATAATTCATCATTAATGATCGATCGGTAGTTTTGAGAAAACGCTTGCATACGAGTCTGCAACGCATTGGGACATTTTCATTTCTTTACCTATTGCTTTTTACCTCACTATAGGATTTTATAACCCACCCTCCGTTGTTGTCAAATGTGAAACGAATCATTAACATAATAACTATCTATAGCTAAAGAGGTAGGTACTACGAAAGAGTGTAGATATATTATGTTACAAATTGACACAATTATTAATATTAAGAGGTAGGTACCTGACTTCAATAAAATAGACGATTCCGGATTAATTATCTTCTACACTCACGATCATTAGTTTTTAAACAAAATATGAGAACAGTTATGCCTATAGCTCCGCTATTCGTATAGTCAATATGTTATGGAGAACATGAAAATGTTCGTTAAATCGAGAGCTTTCCAACGAGTACGAAAAGGAACAAACCTAACAATGGGGTCGTTGTAAGCGGAAATCATTATAAAGGCACTGTAACACAATTTCGTTACGCAATTTCGTGACAGTTTTTTGTGCTATGTGCCAGGGCAAAGACATGAAAATGTCAAAACCTCTTCTATTTTGCTTGCTTTGGATCTGTATAAAAGGTAGCTAAACGTGTTGATAACACTTGTTGTCTCCACTGTTGTTCTTGACAAGTGTTGCTAAACTTGAAATTAAACATTTCCAGTGGTTCGAACTAAAAAAAGGACCATAGCACTAGATTTCCACTATTTTCATATCACACGTTGTCTCTTAGCCATCGATATTCCATCGTTCAAATGAGGAGGCTCTCATTACTCTTCGATAGATTCTTCTAAAACGTATTTAGGGTAAAACAAGCTGATGGCGTTAAAGTCAGATAGCGGACTGACATCAAACTTCTATGACGGATTTCACAAACCTCTGACTAGTAGCTAGAATTATATATATTAGATATATTATATACATATAATTTTATATATATTAGAAGGGAGGCTGCATCTTCGTCCTACGGGATTAGTCCAGTTTCCCATCCCAACCCAAATTCATTCCAGCCTCTTTAAAAACTCTTCAACTGGGAAGGAAACGATTTAAAAAAACGTGTAAAATTGATAAGAGTATAAATTAAAATTTCGTTTGCCGTCTCTAAGATGAATCGGGGTTGTGACTCGGAATCGGTCACCCCACGAGCACTTCCGAGAAGTCTGCAGGTTAAGGGGGACGCCCGACTACCATCTGTTAGATTTGAACTCTCGCAGATATCTCTGGTCGATTTTCACATCTTCCATCATTTTTTAACGCCCACTAACGCACAGATCTTTCCCACAGATATCGTTTAAAAACGCGATATCTGTCGCAGATATCTGCTCGTGTATGGCTGGCTATTGAGCGATCAGCGCCAAACGCCGGATGAACCGAGGAAGGCGTTGATCGCCTCTGGTGAAATCCATTAGCCAGCCATACACGAGCAGATATCTGCGACAGATATCGCGTTTTTAAACGATATCTGTGGGAAAGATCTGTGCGTTAGTGGGCGTTAAAAAATGATGAAAGATGTGAAAATCGACCAGAGTATCTGCGAGAGTTCAAATCTAGCAGATGGTAGTCGGGCGTCCCCCTTAACCTGCAGACTTCTCGGAAGTGCTCGTGGGGTGACCGATTCCGAGAGTCACAACCCCGATTCATCTTAGAGACGGCAAACGAAATTTTAATTTATACTCTTATCAATTTTACACGTTTTTTTTTCGTTTCCTTCCCAGTTCAAGAGTTTTTAAAGAGGCTGGAATGAATTTGGGTTGGGATGGGAAACTGGACTAATCCCGTAGGACGAAGATGCAGCCTCCCTTCTAATAATTCTAGATACTAGTCAGAGGTTTGTGAAATCCGTCATAGAAGTTTGATGTCAGTCCGCTATCTGACTTTAAGGCCATCAGCTTGTTTTACCCTAAATCATTTTAGAAGAATCTATCGAAGAGTAATGAGAGCCTCCTCATTTGAACGATGGAATATCGATGGCTAAGAGACAACGTGTGATATGAAAAGAGTGGAAATCTAGTGCTGTGGTCCTTTTTTTAGTTCGAACCACTGGAAATGTTTAATTTCATGTTTAGCAACACTTGTCAAGAACAACAGTGGAGACAACAAGTGTTATCAACACGTTTAGCTACCTTTTATACAGATCCAAAGCAAGCAAAATAGAAGAGGTTTTTCGTTCTCCTGAAACCAATAGAATTTTCATATCACAATGTGATGTATATCATATCACATATGATATCACAACATGTCATGTTGTCTCTTAGCCATCAATATGGTCCATAATAGCTTCTTTCGGGACGATTAGTATGCTTTCCTCTCATATTTGTAGGTGCTCCTCCCACCATTTTTAATATCGCTGAAGAATCTCAAACTTTCTTCTTCCGATCCCATACAGGAATAAAAAAGATTTCACACTAATAGGAACTCTACTACAGTATCACCTCCTTCTTTGAAACGGACACGGTATGATTAGGAAGAATCATGAAGTTTGTTGTTATAAGACCACAAAGACACACGTTTATGGGCAATAAAAAAATACCCGCCGCAAAAGCCGCTAATTTACTACGGCTAATTCACTAACCCCATGGCATCAACTTACGGAATGTGTGACCGATCTGGAAAAAATTTCGGACTCGACCGATAACTCGAGTCTGCCAGACGAACGTCGGTGACAGACCTGAATCTGTCAGATTTCATCCCACGAATGAACAGATGACATCGGGCACTGGTCAGGTGACAGATCTCGGGCATGAAAGATCGGCCGATAAGTTTTTCGTGTTAAGGGGCAACGACCGATCTCATCGGTCACTCCAGATCGTTCACGATCAGATATCTGCGACAGATTTGGTCGCCCGATCTCATCTGACAGATATCGCTAACGATCTGGAGTGACCGATGAGATCGGTCGTTGCCCCTTAACACGAAAAACTTATCGGCCGATCTTTCATGCCCGAGATCTGTCACCTGACCAGTGCCCGATGTCTCGGTTCAGTAGTTGAAGCGGCCCTCGAACTCCGATCAAAATGTTGGTGAAACCGGCCCTAAGTTATATTTATATTATGGTACTTACCTACGTGATATCTACTCGTACCTGACGCATGTGATGAAAATGTATGTCTTTACAATGTGGCAATTAAATACATATACCTAAGCTACCAATTACATTTACGTACTATTATTGAGGCGAATAATACATTTATCTGTATGCTAGTGAGTTATCTATAACTGTTTTTAGGACGTCCCACAGTAAGACTTGGGCGTCCTTATGCGATCGATCTGGGGTGAAGTTGGACAACACTCAACAGAAAAAAAAATAACCACACAGTAATCCGTTTTAGACCATTCTGAATCCAAATCCGCGAAAAAAACCATAGGTGTATGTCTGTGTGTGTGTGTGTGTGTGTGTGACAAAATCTTGTGTCGTCTGCACAGGCCTTAGTACTCAACCGATTTTCCTGGTTCTTTTGGTTTATTATTTTCAATAATGAACCTTTGGAATCGACCAAGAAAAAATTTTTTATAACACCCCCTCAAAATTTGATGGTTTACGTTTCAAGGTACGTAGAATCCAAAAATCGAATAAAAATTTGGCCGTCCGTCCGCCGTCCGCCATACGCCGTACGCCGTCCGCCGTACGCGGCACTTTTGCCACTTAGCATTGACCGATTTTGATGAAATTTGGTATGTAGGCTCCATTTGGGGTCTAGTTGTGCCCCGAAGATTTTGGTTGAGGTAGGTCACTTCTAAGGGTTCCAAAATCAATTTTGAAATTTTGAAAACGCCCTAACTCAAAAAATTTTGATATAAAGGTATTGTTTTTCCTTCAATTTAAGATTCTATAGAATTTTAAAAATTTTTTGAGACCTCCCGGAGCTCTGTAGGACAAACCGTTCGCTCACTACGAGAATTTTAAGTTTGGACGTACGCTAAATCAGAAACACGAGTGTGAATCGCAAAAGGACCTAATCTCCGTTCAAATTAAGCTGACCGAAATGCGATCGATGTTTTTCTTCATGTTGGATGGTTGGTGGCTTTGCAGACGAGTGATCTATAAAGAAAAATAAAAAATAATAAACCATTGTGTAATAATTTGCAGCGTTTTTTTGTTCGACGCGGAAAACTATCTAGTTGTGCACTACGTCGCCGGAATTTCGAATTTTGCCTTTTAAGGGGGGGAAAGGGGGGGTTAATGCTCAAAAACGTGCGTTTTTGGGCATAATCTTGTGTCGTCTGCCCAGGCCTTAGTTCTCAACCAATTTTTGTGGTTCTTTTTTTCATCGACGCTAAAAACTATCTAGTTGTGCACTGGGGCGCCGGAATTTTGAATTTCGCCTATTAAGGGGGGAAAGGGGGGGTTAATGCTTAAAAAACGTGCGTTTGCGGGCGTAATCTTGTAAAATCTTGCCAGGCCTCAATTTCCAACCAATTTGTGTGTTTCTTTTTTTGTTTGACTAAAATAACTTCCGAGTTGTACATAATTTCACCCGAGTACCAAAATTCGCAAGGGGAGGGGGCAAGTGGGGGGACAATTTCACAAAATATCCGATTTTTCAATATTTCGGTTCCTTTACTGCTTACTAATTGTACCCAACCTTTGAAATTGAGGAAAAATTCTCATTATACCTCCGGATTTTCATGAATTATTCTCTGAACCACCATAGAACTAATAGTGGTGCCACCATGGTGCCAGGAGACCATAAACCGCATATTTCGTGTTTTTTTAAAAATGTGTTTCATCTTGAATACGGATGTGAACCTCGACGGACCGCCTACTAAAACTAACAGATGAAAGTTCAATGTTACGACGCATTTCCGCTTTGGTGCCAGACTGGCACCATTGGTGGTGGGGAGGGGGGGGGGGGGGTGAACTCGAATTCGCATGTTGGGTGTCGTAGAGCATGGATTTTAAAATGCTCTTCAGATTCGAGGCTCCCACGCCGCTAGAAATGTTTTGGTAGATAATGGTGAGGGGGGTCACTATTTCTTGCCTAAAGTAATACACCAAATTACATCGAGTGAAACAGTTTTATCGCTTGCCAACTGGTTAAACTGATCTAATGCTTATCCAATGGGACGTCCCCTGGAATGCATGCATTACTAAACAATATGTTTCCTTTGTATGTCACTGAATACAGTTTCCCTCTTTGTTACCTACAGCTTGTTGATTTTGTATAAAATTAACCTCTTTACTACTGATCATAATTAGAACGTTTGCAATATTAGATATAACTAATAAGGAAAATTACAGAGATACTCTAACCAAAAGCTATAACCTCTGCATAACGCATTGGCTACGATTTCGGGCAAGCGCTGCTGTGCGGGATAGCCTAGGCGGGAGCGCCGTCTGCCCGTCTTGACACTGCCGCTGGCCGCGTCACGTTGATGCCAAGAATAAATTCTCAGAATTCTCAACTTTTTATTCGTCAAAAATTTAGAAAAAATATACCTTTCAATATATGTTGCTACTATAGTGTCTCGGCAAAAAAAAAAAAAAAAAATTTCTCCGCCACAGTGGACCAACGCATTTTTCCCCCGCGTCCAACGTGTTAAGGCGATACAGTTACGTTATAATAATGTAACTCAATACATTTAAACAAGGTTAGAGATACGATTGTAAGATACTACGAGGGTAGTTCGGAAAGTAAGAGTACTCGATTTTTCCAGACTTTGCAAAAATTTTATTTAAAAAAAAAAATAAAGGGTATTACAGGCATACATCTAAGTTATTTTTCCACGTAATCGCCCTCTCGATCAATGCACTTTTGCGACCGTGAAATGAGCTTTGTAATCCCCTCGTCATAAAAACTTCCCGCCACCTCCTTGCTCCAGTTTGTCGAGATTCATGTTATGTGTAAAGTCTGATTTCATTGCTTCCCAATTGTATATGAAATTTTAAATGAAAATTTACTACCACTGTTTGTGTGGAAATTCCTGATGGCCTTCCTGAATTTCTGAACGAGAACGACACTTTCAAAATTAAAAAAAAAGGTTTGTAAATTAAAACGAACACTTTATAGTCTTGCAGAGTCCCTTATAATCGGTTTCTGAAATTCTTAGAGATCATCTCATTTATAGGTCTTATTGTACAATGCTCAGCCTTGCCTTTTCAAATAATTTGATAATACCAAATTAGAGTTGATGTTATTTCATGTTGTAAATACTAATAAGCTCCCCATCTATGGGAGGAAATTGAGGCCTGGGCAGATTTTACAAGATTACTCCCGCAAACGCACGTTTTTTGAGCATTAACCCCCCCTTTCCCCCCTTAAAAGGCAAAATTCGAAATTCCGGCGACGTAGTGCACAACTAGATAGTTTTCCGCGCCGAACAAGAAAAGAAACAGGAAAATCGGTTGAGAACTAAGGCCTGTGCAGACGTCACAAGATTTTGTTACACACACACATACACACACACCCACACATATACATACACACAGACATGCACCTATGGTTTTTTCCGCGGATTTGGATTCAGAATGGTCTAAAACGGATTACTGTGTGGTTATTTTGCTTCCTCACTACCGAAGGTAGGGAAGCTTTGTATTCGTGAAAGAAGTGAAAAAAAAAGTCCTCCAAAATCAAAATTTCCACTTGCTTTTTGCGTTTTAGAGCTTCCCGAACAATTTTGGTTCCGTGTCTGTCTGTCGGTCTGTCTGTCTGTTTGTCTGTCGGTCTGTCTGTGGTCAATCCTTGTCCCGGGCAAAACTATACTAACCTGTGGTCCGATTTTGATGAAATTTTCAGGGATTGTGCGGGTTAGGTACTAGACGGTCCCCTATCAATTTCAGCACCTTCGGACCAATAGGAGCGAGTGCGCATGCGCAAACGTGAATTTCCTGGAACCTCGGTTTCTCGGTTTCTAATGAACCAATTTTGCTCAAATTTGGAGGTTAGTTAGGGACTAACTTCTAAGAGACACCCTATAAGTTTCAATCAAATTGGTCAAGCAATAGCCGCTGTGCATGCGCGAACTTTAAATTTATTGTTACAACCAAAACTCCGCAACTATTCAACCAATTTCGATGAAATTTTCAGGGATTGTGTGGTTTAGGTCCTAGACGGTGGACCGCTAAATAAAATTCCACGTTGAAAATACAAAATATTATAAACTATAATAGGTACCGTATAAAAATTATAAAAATATTATAAACATTAATACCTGCAACCCTATCCCGCATATTATCGCCAATATTTTGGTATTCAATAACTCTTTGAATCATAATTTTTTCGCCAACTGATTCTATACGTCCATGTTACAATGAGTGAGGAAGCTATACTGCCCACCCAACTTGGCAAGTTGGGTGGGCAGAATGGTCTAAAACGGATTACTGTGTGGTTATTTTTTTTCTGTTGAGTGTTGTCCAACTTCACCCCAGATCGATCGCATAAGGACGCCCATGTCTTACTGTGGGACGTCCTAAAAAACCACCAAAACGTCATCAAGAAAGTCTGAGTGAGTTGTGAACAAGGGATATATCTCACAAAAATGTCATAAAAATTGATTTTGAGGGTCATTTGTGAAGGTACCTTGTACTATTTGTGAAGGTACTTTCCAATAGTAACTGAATGAAGGAATTAACTGGTTTGGAAGAGTCAAAATAGCATTTTGAAAAAGGTTTAAAACTCAAAATGCACTTCCAAATACGTTGTTGCGTCCCTTGTAATCTCGCAATGCGATATTTAATATACTACACAAACAAAAAAAAAAAAAAAAACACGAAATTTATTGAAGAGGATTATCAGACGTATAGAAATGCCCACCACAAGAGCAAGTCTTCGCTCGGACAGCCTTGAAGTGGTGGAACCGACCCCATCAAATATTCAAGGTGTAAAATGCGTGCGAGCGTCAGGTGGCTCGGATTTACTCATCAATAAACGCTGCCCTTCCCCCTCCACTCTACATTATTCAGGGCCCTTTGAAGTTGCTGAGTCAATATTTGTCTTCAACACTTTGGCACTTCATTCATCGCTCTCCAGCAATCGTAGAAGAGTATATTATGTACGAAACGATGACACCGCGATCTTTCATCTCTTTCGGTTGGAAGGAGAATGCTCTAGAGGACGCTGTTCCTGGGGTAGGAACTACGCATTGTTAACTTACATTTTGGATGCCAGGTCCTCGAACACAATAATCTATTCTCAACTCTGAAGGTATTTCGCCTCCAACCCGACAAACCTAATATTTATTTGAGTACCACAGTGTCTCCAATAATGATTCTTACAAAAACCCCTTGCACCGCTTAAACGAAAACCAAAAAATATCGATCCCCCACACCAAAAAACCCTGAAAATATGTGAGTGATAATAAAAATACAAAAATAGTAAAATAAAAACTTAAACACTTTTTAACAAAAAAACGGACCAACCTCAAAACTGATGATGGCATCCCGCTAAAAAGGAAAAAATAATATTGACAACTTATTCAGATAGGTTGGTAGGTAGGTACGCATTGAAGTCGCCGCCGTGCCCATCTGCAGAGACAAACATACGCAAGTAGATTCCACTTCCATCTGGTTAGTATTACAACATGCGTCGATAGTGCAATTCAAAACAGGAATGAGAGTGGGTACCTACCATTGAGGTAATAAATGTGTTCCAAAACTATTAGGTGGTAGGTTACTGCTGTGGTATGAAGGAGGATGAGAGTGTGACAATAAGTGTGAATCCCCGTACGAAATGTTGGGATTCCAACATACCATCTTTTGATTAGATAATATCTAATAGTTATTTATCGAATTGTACCGAATCTATCTTTGATTAGATAATATCTAATTAATCTTATATTCCATGTATGGCATATTTTATGTAGAAGTGTCTAGATCATGATGTGGGTTTGTGATTTGTGTTTATACTCAAATGAACCAGTTAGTATTACAACATGCGTCGATAGTGCAATACAAAACAGGAGTAAGGGTAGGTAAGTAAGTAATCAAGCTTCTCATGTTGAATTTTTATCCAACTGCCATTTCTGGTGACGCAGACGTCTTCAGCTGAAATATTCTTACTGAGATTAACACTTATTGTCACTCTCTCATCCTCCTTCATACGACAACGACGATTTATTACCTCAATGATAGGTACCCACTCTCATTCCTGTTTTTTAGGACGTCCCACAGTAAGACTTGGGCGTCCTTATAAGATCGATCTGGGGTGAAGTTGGACAACACTCAACAGAAAAAAAAAATAACCACACAGTAATCCGTTTTAGACCATTCTGAATCCAAATCCGCGAAAAAAACCATAGGTGTATGTCTGTGTGTGTGTGTGTGTGTGTATGTGTGTATGTGTGTATGTGTGTGTGTGTGTGACAAAATCTTGTGTCGTCTGCACAGGCCTTAGTTCTCAACCGATTTTCCTGGTTCTTTTTTTGCTCGACGCGGAAAACTATCTAGTTGTGCACTACGTCGCCGGAATTTCGAATTTTGCCTTTTAAGGGGGGGAAAGGGGGGGTTAATGCTCAAAAAACGTGCATTTTTGGGCATAATCTTGTGTCGTCTGCCCAGGCCTTAGTTCTCAACCGATTTTTGTGGTTCTTTTTTTGTTCGACGCGGGAAACTATCTAGTTGTGCACTACGGCGCCGGAATTTCGAATTTTGCCTTTTAAGGGGGGGAAAGGGGGGGTTAATGCTTAAAAAACTTGCGTTTGCGGGAATAATCCTGTAAAATTTGCCCAGGCCTCAATTTCCAACCGATTAGTGAGTTTCTTTTTTTGTTTGAATCAAATAACTTCCGAGTTGTACATAATTTCACCAGAGTACCAAGATTTGCAAGGGGGGGGTGTAGTGGGGGGATAATATTCACAAAATATCCGATTTTTCAAAATTTCGGTTCCTTTACTGCTTACTAATTGTACCCAAGCTTTGAAATTGAGGAAAAATTCTCATTATAACCTCCGGGTTTTCATGAATTATTCTCTGTAGCACCAAGGAAATAATAGTGGTGCCACCATGGTGCCAGGACATGGTGCCATGATGCCATAAGTAAACCGCTTATTTCTTTTTTTTTGTGTTTCACCTTGAATACGGATGTGAACCTCGACGGACCGCCTACTAAAACTAATAGATGAAAGTGCAATGTTACGACGTATTCCCCCTTTGGTGCCAGACTGGCACCATTGGTGGTGGTTGGGGGGGGGGGGGGGGGGGTGAACTCGAATTCGCATGTTGGGTATCGTAGATCATGGATTTTAAAAATTTTAAAAGAGCATTTAATGCTCTTCGGATTCTAGGCTCCCATGCCGCTAGAAATGTTTTGGTAGATAATGGTGAGGGGGAGGGTCACTATTTCTTGCCTAAAGTAATAAACCAAATTACATCGAGTGAAACAGTTTTATCGCTTACCAACTGGTTAACTGATCTAATGCTTATCCAATGGGACGTCCCCTGGAATGCATGCATTACTAAACAATATGTTTTTAATTGCACTATCGAACCATGTTGTAATACTAACCAGACAGAAGTGGAATCTACTTGCGTATGTTTGTCTCCGCAGATGGGCACGGCGGCGACTTCAATGCGTACCTACCTACCTACCAACCTATCTGAATAAGTCAAGGGGTCAATTCAAGGGGTCGATTCTACAACTAATTTCCAACAAAAAGTGTCTCTTAGAATTTTTTTAAACACCTCTTTAACCGACTTTTTTCACTTTTAAGTTTTTTTTCGTGTTTTCGACCTTACACCATTAAAACGGTCATAACTCTCTTAAATTACACTCAAAAATTAAAAATAAGGATACCGTTGGAAAGAGCGTCAAATTTCCTATCTCCCTGATACTAAATAACAAATTTTCAGTTGAATTACACGAGGAATAAAGCAACCTAAAAAGTGAACTTAGTAAATTTTCGAAAAATTCCCGTTTTTCAATGCCTATAAATCTCTAAATATTACCAGGTAAAGTTCTGTTGCCGGAAAGCCTAAAAACTGCGCCAGAATCTCAGCTTTCCAATGGTATAATCAAAACATATTCTACAACCGTATTTAGGGGAGAAATTCGTGTTTGAACGCGGAAAAACGTGCATTTTTTCAACGAAATCGGCGCTCTGGCCTCCTGTTTCCGGAGGCCTCGCGGTCTACTACGGCGCCGACCCACCCACTGCTGTCGTCCGACCCCTCAAATCGACTAGGCGGAGCGCCAATTTCGTTGAAAACATATTGTTTAGCAATTCATGCATTCCAGGGGACGTCCCATTGGATAAGCATTAGATCAGTTTAACCAGTTGGTAAGTGATAAAACTGTTTCACTCGATGTAATTTATTTATTACTTTAGGCAAGTAATACTGACCCCCCCCCCCCCCCACCACTATCCACCTTAACATTTCTGGCGGCGTGGGAACCTCGAATCTGAAGAGCATTTTAAAATCCATGATCTACGATACCCAACATGCGAATTCGAGTTCACCCCCCCCCCCCCACACCACCACCCAACGCCAACAATGGTGCCAGTCCGGCACCAAAGCGGAAATACGTCGTAACATTGAACTTTCATCTGCTAGTTTTGGTAGGCAGTCCGTCGAAGTTCTCATCCGTATTCAAGGTGAAACACAAAAAAAAAAAAAAAAAAAAAACACGAAATAAGCGGTTTATGGCATCATGGCACCATGGTGGCACCACTATTAGTTCCATGGTGGAACAGAGAATAATTCATGAAAATCCGGAGGTATAATGAGAATTTTTCCTCAATTTCAAAGCTTGGGTACAATTAGTAAGCAGTAAAGGAACCAAAATATTGAAAAATCGGATATTTTGTGAATACTATCCCCCCACTCGCCCCCTCCCCTTGCGAATTTTGGTACTCTGGTAAAATCATGTGCAACTCGGAAGTTATTTGAGTCAAACAAAAAAAAGAAACACGCAAATCGGTTGGAAATTGAGGCCTGGCAAGATTTTACAAGATTACGCCCGCAAACGCACGTTTTTTAAGCATTAACCCCCCCTTTCCCCCCTTAATAGGCGAAATTCAAAATTCCGGCGCCCCAGTGCACAACTAGATAGTTTTTAGCGTCGATGAAAAAAAGAACCACAAAAATTGGTTGAGAACTAAGGCCTGGGCAGACGACACAAGATTATGCCCAAAAACGCACGTTTTTGAGCATTAACCCCCCCTTTCCCCCCCTTAAAAGGCAAAATTCGAAATTCCGGCGACGTAGTGCACAACTAGATAGTTTTCCGCGTCGAACAAAAAAACGCTGCAAATTATTACACAATGGTTTATTATTTTTTATTTTTCTTTATAGATCACTCGTCTGCAAAGCCACCAACCATCCAACATGAAGAAAAACATCGATCGCATTTCGGTCAGCTTAATTTGAACGGAGATTAGGTCCTTTTGCGATTCACACTCGTGTTTCTGATTTAGCGTACGTCCAAACTTTAAATTCTCGAAGTGAGCGAACGGTTTGTCCTACAGAGCTCCGGGAGGTCTCAAAAAATTTTAAAAATTCTATAGAATCTTAAATTGAAGGAAAAACAATACCTTTATATCAAAATTTTTTGAGTTAGGGCGTTTTCAAAATTTCAAAATTGATTTTGGAACCCTTAGAAGTGACCTACCTCAACCAAAATCTTCGGGGCACAACTAGACCCCAAATGGAGCCTACATACCAAATTTCATCAAAATCGGTCAATGCTAAGTGGCAAAAGTGCCGCGTACGGCGTACGGCGGACGGCGGACGGACGGCCAAATTTTTATTCGATTTTTGGATTCTACGTACCTTGAAACGTAAACCATCAAATTTTGAGGGGGTGTTATAAAAAATTTTTTCTTGGTCGATTCCAAAGGTTCATTATTGAAAATAAGGCCTGGGCAGAGTTTACAAGATTACGCACGCAAACGCACGTTTTTTAGGACGTCCCACAGTAAGACTTGGGCGTCCTTATGCGATCGATCTGGGGTAAAGTTGGACAACACTCAACAGAAAAAAAAATAACCACACAGTAATCCGTTTTAGACCATTCTGAATCCAAATCCGCGAAAAAAACCATAGGTGTATGTCTGTGTGTGTGTGTGTGTGTGTGTATGTGTGTGTGTGTGTGTGTGTGTGTGTGTAACAAAATCTTGTGTACTCTGCCCAGGCCTTAGTTCTCAAACGATTTTCGTGGTTCTTTTTTCGTTTGACGCGGAATACTATCTAGTTGTGCACTACGGCGCCGGAATTTTGGATTTTGCTTTTTAAGAGGGGGAAAGGGGGGGTTAATGCTTAAAAAACGTGCGTTTGCGGGCATAATCTTGTAAACTCTGCCCAGGCCTCAATTTCCAACCGATTTGCGTGTTTCTTTTTTTGTTTGACTCAAATAACTTCCGAGTTGTACATGATTTTACCAGAGTACCAAAATTCGCAAGGGGAGGGGGTGAGTGGGGGGATAATATTCACAAAATATCCGATTTTTCAATATTTCGGTTCCTTTACTGCTTAGGTACTAATTGTACCCAAGCTTTGAAATTGAGGAAAAATTCTCATTATACCTCCGGATTTTCATGAATTATTCTCTGTACCACCATGGAACTAATATTGGTGCCACCATGGTGCCAGGACATGGTGCCATGATGCCATAAACCGCTTATTTCGTGTTTTTTTTTTTGTGTTTCACCTTGAATACGGATGTGAATTTGACGGACTGCCTACCAAAACTAACAGATGAAAGTTCAATGTTACGACGTATTTCCGCTTTGGTGCCAGACCGGCACCATTGGAGGAGGAGGAGGGGGGGGGGGGGGGGGGGGGTGAACTCGAATTCGCATGTTGGGTATCGTAGAGCATGGATTTTAAAATGCTCTTCAGATTCGATGCTCCCATGCCGCTAGAAATGTTAAGGTGGATAATGGTGGGGGGGGGGGGGGTCAGTATTTCTTGCCTAAAGTAATAAATAAATTACATCGAGTGAAACAGTTTTATCACTTAACAACTGGTTAAACTGATCTAATGCTTATCCAATGGGACGTCCCCTGGAATGCATGCATTACTAAACAACATTAACCCCCCCTTCCCCCCTCTTAAAAAGCAAAATCCGAAATTCCGGCGCCGTAGTGCACAACTAGATAGTAGTTCGCGTCAAACGAAAAAAGAACCACGAAAATCGTTTGAGAACTAAGGCCTGGGCAGACGGCACAAGATTATGCCCAAAAACGCACGTTTTTCGAGCATTAACCCCCCCTTTCCCCCCCTTAAAAGGCAAAATTTGAAATTCCGGCGACGTAGTGCACAACTAGATAGTTATCCGCGACGAACAAAAAAAGAACCAGGAAAATCGGTTGAGAACTAAGGCCTGTGCAGAGTACACAAGATTTTGTTACACACACACACATACACACATAGACACACACATACACATACACACACACACACACACACAGACATACACCTATGGTTTTTTTTCGCAGATTTGGATTCAGAATGGTCTAAAACGGATTACTGTGTGGTTATTCTTCCGAGTCTACCAAGGTAGCGGAAGCTTTGTTTTCACTTTTCAAGGACGAAAAAAAAAAGTTCTCCAAAATCAAAATTTCCACTCGCGTTTTGCGTTTTAGACCTTTCTGAACAATTTTGCTTCCGTGTCTGTCTGTCTGTGTGTCTGTGTGTCTGTCTGTCTGTGTGTCTGTGTGTCTGTCATGAATTCCTTGTAACGCGCATAACTATACGAAGTTATTGTCCGATTTCTTTGAAATTTTCAGGGATTGTGCGGGTTGGTGTGTAGACGGTCCCCTATGAAAATCATCATCCCCGGACCGATAGAAGCGACTGCGCATGCGCAAACGTGAATTCCTTGTAACGGCCATAACTTCTACATTTTCCACCCGATTTCAATGAAATTTTCAGGGATTGTGCGGGTTGGTGTTTAGACGGTTCCCTATGAAAATCATCACCTTCGGACTGATAGTAGCCACTGCGCATGCGCAAACGTGAATTTCCTTGTAACGGCCATAACTTCCACATTTTCCACCCGATTTCGATGAAATTTTTAGGGATTATGTGGATTAGGTTGTAGATAGTCCCCTATGAAAATCATCATCCCCGGACTGATAGAAGCGAATGCGCATGCGCAAACGTGAATTACTTGTAACAGCCGTAACTTCAACTGTCCCCCCAGGGGTCGCGGGTTCAAATCCCAGCCGAGGCTAAGTATTTTTTTGATCCAATCACATACATCTACTCACTTAATTTTTCATCCGAATCTGATAAAATTTTCTAGGATTACCCAGATTAGCGTGTAGATGGTCCCCTATGAGGGTAGTGGAAGGTACTTGGAGATTGGTATTTTGAGATTAACTACTATGCATCTGATGATCTATATAATCGGGTTATGGATACGAGGAAGCTATGTGCCACACCCACTTGGCAGACGTTTTTTTTTCTTCTGTTGAGTGTTGTCCAACTTCACCCCAGATCGATCGCATAAGGACGCCCAAGTCTTACTGTGGGACGTCCTAAAAATGCACGTTTTTCCGCGTTCAAACACGAATTTCTCCCCTAAATACGGTTGTAGAATATGTTTTGATTATGCCATTGGAAAGCTGAGATTCTGGCGCAGTTTTTAGGCTTTCCGGCAACAGAACTTTACCTGGTAATATTTGGAGATTTATAGGCGATGAAAAACGGGAATTTTTCGAAAATTCACTAAGTTCACTTTTTAGGTTGCTTTATTCCGTGCAATTCATGTATTTAGTGTAATTCAACTGAAAATTTGTTATTTGGTATCAGGGAGATAGGAAATTTGACGCTCTTTCCAACGGTATCCTTATTTTTAATTTTTGAGTGTAATTTAAGAGAGTTATGACCGTTTTAATGGTGTAAGGTCGAAAACACGAAAAAAACTTAAAAGTGAAAAAAGTCGGTTAAAGAAGCGTTAAAAAATTCTAAGAGACACTTTTTGTTGGAAATTAGTTGTAGAATCGACCCCTTGAATTCCTTACAGCTGTTTTGTAGACACCCTGTGTAGGTACATAAAACGCCACCCATACGTAGGTATGCACGGAGGGGTTGGAGGGGTCGTGGGAGTGGGGAGAGTCGGCGGAATCGGAGACGGGAGGAGTTGGGGGCGGGAGGAGTCGGACGAGTTGGGGGCGGGAGGAGTTGGAGGGAGTGGGTGGAGGAGAGTATCGTATATTTACAATAGAAAACACTTTTCTCTCTCGTTAACTTTTTGATTTTATTAAGCTCAATAAACGTTTTCTTACAATTGAAACTATACAGCCATCTCAAAACATACCTCATCACATGAACACTAATTTAGGGCCAAAATATCACATGACGAGATTAAATTCTGAAGTTTGAATATTAAATTTTGATGCCAAATGAAATC
The DNA here is from genome assembly GCA_009739505.2 of Apolygus lucorum. Classification (NCBI taxonomy): domain Eukaryota; kingdom Metazoa; phylum Arthropoda; class Insecta; order Hemiptera; family Miridae; genus Apolygus; species Apolygus lucorum. The sequence continues at coordinate 73,771,309 of CM019167.2, read as the reverse complement.
ACAATAAATAAATTATTAGGTATCGCTTTCGCGACACTCCAGCCCAAAGAAGTCCCTTCAAGTAGCTTGGTCTTCAACTCTTCAATTTCAAGAGAATACAATTGACGGATGGTGCGCTGAAGGAGTTGTCCTTGAAAAAGCAGTGTACCGGCTTATAATTTAGAGAAATAAGTTATTACGCTGGCACATTTTTTGAATTCGAACTGAAATTTTATTATATACAAAAAAGTAACTAAGATGGAATTTGTCATGTGGTGCTTAACAATCAAAAATGAAGATGAACCAAAACAATAAAAATCAAATATTATGCACCTACATTCATTCCCCCCTTGGAATTTTCCTCTAGGAACCGAGAGGGAAATCGTACAGTTCTTCCTGAACGTGTTCTTCTGTCTTGTAGTGTTGTTTGGTTCAATTCTTCTGATGGTGTTTTGTTAGTAACTTGTTGTTCGGAATTTTGTTCTCTTATGTGTTCACTTGTGCTTGAAAATTCGTCTCTTTCTTCTGATAAGATGTATGCTGGTTTGAGTCTGTCCTCTGAAACGTTTACATGTTTGTTTTTGATGTTGAGTGTGAAATATTTGTCCGCGCGTTGTATGACTGTGTAGGGTCCTTCGTAGGTTTTGTCCAGTGATGCCTTGACTCTATCCACTCTCAGGAACACATGGCTACATCGGCTGAGGTCTTCTTGGTTCTCGATTTCGAAATTTTGAAGGAACTGGTTTCAGTTTGTTCATGTGTTGTCGTAACTGATGGATTTGATATTGGTGTTACTGGTTGGTCCAGGAAATCTGCAGGTAATTTTAATATTGTTCCGTATACCATCTCTGCTATTGTTGCTTGAGCATCTTCTTTTATGGCACATCGGAGTCCTAACAGGATTGTAGGAATCACCGATGTCCACTTCTGTTTCCCATGAGCTCTGATAGCTGCTTTGAGCACGCGGTGGAATCGCTCAATTTTTCCATTGGCTTGAGGATGGTAACTTGTAGTGTGTTGTAATTTTGCTCCACATAATTTGGCTAATGAATGAAAAAGTTCGGATTGAAATTGTGTTCCACGGTCTGAAATTATAGTGATTGGAGTTCCAAAACGACAAATCCAGTTGGTGTAGAATTTTTGTGCAATTGTTTCTGCTGTGATGTTTTTGAGTGGTATAACTTCAACCCATGATGTAAATCTGTCAATACAGGTGAGGCAATAGGAATATCCTTCAGACTGTGGCAAAGGTCCCACAATATCAATGTGCACAGTGCTGAAACGCTCATCAGTTCTTGGAAATTCACAAATTGGAGACTTTGTGTGCCTTGTTACTTTACTTTTTTGACATTCCAGACAAGATTTCGCCCACAATGCTACATCACTTTTGAGTTTTTTCCAAATTACTTTTGTTGAGATTAATTTTACTGTTGATTGTACTCCAGGATGTGCTAAATTGTGGTAATGATTGAACATAGCTTGTCTGTATATTAGTGGAATGTATGGCCGAATATTTTCTGTAGAGATGTCGCAATACAAGGAAATATTCGGTGAAATAGAGTACTTTTTGAATTTTAGATGAATTTTCCATTAGTTCTTTCAATTCTTTGTCGTTTTGTTGTGCTTTAGCTATTTCAGAATAATCAATTTTGTCAATTTCTTCAATTCGTGAGAAATGGTCAGCAACTACATTTTCTTCACCTGATATGTGAAACAAATCGGTAGTGAATTGCGAGATGTATTGTAAATGTCTCAATTGTCTTGGGGAAGCTTTGTCGTTGTTTTGCTTGAACGCGAAATCAGAAGC
>CM019167.2:73372682-73769423 GCA_009739505.2 Apolygus lucorum | reverse complement strand
AATGGCAAGTAACTAGAGTACCCAGCCATAAATCAGCATGGTACAAGGCAGAAAGTGAACTGAGGTCTTTGACTCAGGAGATCAATGAAGAAACCCAAGAGCACTATATCATGGGACTCACAAGTCATCGTGATACTGATACTCACTTTGGAAGGCTACCAAATATCTTAAAAGACCAATAATACAAGCTTCACCCATAAAAAATGCCGATGGGAGTTGGGCTAAGAGTAATCAAGACAAAGCAGCAATTTTTGCTGATTACCTAGCAAACATATTCACTCCAAACATTGCTATGACAGATGAAATGACTCTAGAGGTCACAAATGGTATTGATCAAGATGTTGACATTCCACCTGTTACTATCAAAGAGATTAAGCTCATAATCGATAAGGAAATCAGTCCAAAAAAGGCTCCTGGCTACGACCTTATCACTGGTCAGAATCCTTAAGCATCTCCCGCGCAAAGCCATTGCAAAAATAACCATGATTATTAATGCAATTATAAAACACCGTTGCATTCCTCAGTTGTGGAAGATTGCCGAGGTCATAATGATTCCTAAACCTGGAAAGCCTCCCACGGAGCCAAGTTCGTACAGACCAATATCACTTCTACCAGTATTATCAAAATTATTTGAAAAACTAATCCACAAGCGACTAGTACCCATAATCGAAGAACGTAAGCTGTTTCCAAGGCACCAGTTTGGCTTTCGACAGAAACATTCCACGATCGATCAAGTCCATAGAATAACACATATAATTGAACAAGCCCTTGAGGAAAAGAAAGTCTGCTCAGCCGTCTTCCTTGACGTCGCTCAGGCGTTTGACAAAGTTTGGCATGAGGGACTCAACTACAAGCTGCGCAAAACTCTCCCAATAAAGTATGCTGAGCTGCTTCAGTCTTATCTCACCAATCGCTACTTCAGAATAAAGCAAGAAGACGCCTACTCAGAGCCGAAGCTAATCAATGCAGGAGTCCCACAAGGGAGTGTTCTTGGACCGCTCTTGTATGTCCTTTATACCAGTGATCTCCCAGAAATTGGAATGAACACCACAGCCACCTTCGCAGATGATACAGCGATTTTGGCAGTCGGAGAATGTAACACTGAATCCACCAACAAGTTGAATCAATCAATATCCAGCATACAAAAGTGGACAGCAAAATGGAGAATCAAAATAAATGAAACTAAGTCGGTACATGTCGATTTCACTAACAAGAGAATCGACTATATTCCGGTACATTTCATGGGAAAAGTTATTCCGAATGCTAATGAAGCCAAATACCTAGGCATGACACTAGACGCCAAACTTAGATGGAAAGCCCATGTCAAAAAAAAGAAGGAAGAACTTCTTCTAAAATTCAGAAAAATGCAGTGGCTAATGGGGAGACGGTCGAAGTTGTCAATCCAGAACAAGCTTACATTGTACAACCAAGTCCTTAAACCAGTCTGGACATACGGAGCTCAGCTTTGGGGCTGTACGGCTCAGTCAAATCGAGACATCATCCAAAGATTCCAGAACAATGTGCTAAGAACGGTGGTCAATGCACCATGGTACTTTCGAAACGAACGTCTCCATCATGAGCTTCGGATCGAAACAATAAACGATGCCATAAAGCGACAAGCTGTGAGACACCTACAGCGGCTAAGATGTCACATCAACGAGGAAGCTGTCCAACTCCTTGATACAAGTGATATCATCAGAAGATTGAAGCGAACCAAACCACTTGACCTAGCTTACTTGTGAAGCAGTGAAGTGAAACATCCACCATAATCAACAAAACTCAGTGATGTATCTTAGTTTTTGAATATTTATCCATATTTTGAAAATAATATTGTTAATAAGTTATACTTGGTGCAATAAAGAATATTGAAAAAAAAAAAAAAAAAAAAAATTTTTTTTCCTTCATATTGGATGGTTGGTGATTTGTAGACGAGTGATCTATATAGAAAAATAATAAACCATTGTGTAATAATTTGCAGCGTTTTTGAATTTTAGATGAATTTTCCATTAGTTCTTTCAATTCTTTGTCGTTTTTGTTGTGCTTTAGCTATTTCAGAATAATCAATTTTGTCAATTTCTTCAATTCGTGAGAAATGGTCAGCAACTACATTTTCTTCACCTGATATGTGAAACAAATCGGTAGTGAATTGCGAGATGTATTGTAAATGTCTCAATTGTCTTGGGGAAGCTTTGTCGTTGTTTTGCTTGAACGCATAAGTCAATGGCTTATGATCTGTATAAACTGTAGAGGTTTTTAAAGTATTATGAGTCGTTTTAGTTTTAAATGCAGAGTTTTATTGAAAGAACGCAGAACGAACGGATCAGAACAGAATCGTAGCATGGACAATGTAAAGTCGGTATAAAAAATGGAAAACTATTGGCTCAGACACCAAGATGGCGGACCAATGAAAACGCCCGTAGCTAAATGCCAACAACGCGGGCTATTCAAATTTTTAATCCAACATTCCCCCTAAAATTTGAATCAATTTACTAAACAATTAATCATTCATATTTGAACATTCATTTTTAAACACTTTAAAATTATTCATCATTGAAAAAATTAAACATTCATTTTAAAACATTTTAAAATCCTTCATCATTAAAAAATTAAACATTCAATTTAAAATCAGTTCAAAATCTCTAACAAGTTTCAAAATACACAAATTCATTTCTTAATCTCTCAAAAACAGCAGGGGCAATGATTTTGTGAAAACATCTGCTAGTTGTACCTCAGATGGACAATACTTGACAGAAAAATTATTTTGTTTGACCTTCTCCATAATAAATTTATATCTAACATCAACATGCTTAGATCTTTTCCCATTGCAACCATTTTCTATCATTTTAATTGTGCTCTGATTATCAATATGTAAATTGACATTTAAATTTCATTTACAAGTTCATTAAAAAAATATTTTAGAAAAAGAACTTCTTTTACACATTCACTAGCACTAATGAATTCAGCTTCGGCAGTGTTAGTAGCAATGTTAGTTTGGCGTTTGGTTGACCAGGAAATAGTGCCACCACAGTAGAGTATGATGTAGCCTCCAGTACTTCTTCGAGTAGTCTCATCATTTGCGAAGTCAGAATCGCAATAAGCATCAATTTTCAAGTAGTCTTGGTCTTTTGAGTATTTAATAGCCACTTCTTTAGTACCTTGAAGATACCTAAAAATACGTTTGACTTTCAAAACGTCTCCTTCTGTAGGATTTTCAACTTTTCTTGAAGCTTGATTCACTGAGAAAGTTATATCGGGTCTGGTTCGATTTGAAAGATATAACAGGCTTCCCACAGCTTCACGGTATGGATATATCTTGTTCGACATCAGGTTTTCAATAGATCCGAGAGTTGACGGAGTTCTCACACTTTTGGCTGTATCCATATTGAATTCACTGAGAATTTTTCCGATGTATTTGGGTTGACTTAGTACCAAATGGTCGTCTTCATTTTTCAGTTCTATTCCAAGATATAATTTTGGTTTCTCTTCATATGTGATATCAAATTTCTTTTTCAGTTCTTGTAGAAACTTCTGGATGATTTCTGAATTGTTTCCAATGACAAGTCCATCGTCCACATGTATAGCTAAAATGAGTGAACTGTCATCATTCTTAAAAACTGATCTGTCAGTAATTAGCTGGTTGAGTCCTTTTTCCTTCAGAAAATCAACAAATGTTTTATTCCAGTTGATTGGAGCTTGCTTAAGTCCATATAAAGACTTCTGTAGTAGACATATTTTACCATTTTCTTCTTCGAAACCTTCTGGCAGTCTCATATAAAGCTCTTCGTTTAAATTTCCATGAAGGAAAGCGCTGGCAACATCAAAAGTCATTATAGTTTTACTAGTAGTTTTAGCATAGGCAAGCATAAATCGAAGAATGTTGGTGTTTACCACCGGACTGTATGTTTCAAAATAGTCTCCTTCTCGTTGTTCGCAACCTCGAACAACAAGGCGAGCCTTGAATTGTCCATTTTCTTTTTTTCTAAAAACCCATCTGCTGCTTAGCAGCTTTTTGTTGACTTCATTGGCAGGAAGAAATTTAAAGACTTCATTTTTCCTGAGCGAGTCCTTCTCTTTATTGATAGCACTCCTCCAGCTTGCTGAATCTGGACCGTTGACAGCCTCCTGATATGCTAGCAGCACATAGTCTTGAAGATAGTGAGGAGTTTGCTTCCTACGTCTTCCCCTACCAAGAATCTCCTCTTCGTCAGTTTGAACATCCTCAGAGACAGTTTGAATGAGCGAGGGATTTTGCTGATTGTTAGTCGGTGAAACAACAATTTCTTCACTTGAGTCTTCAGGGTTTTCTTCACTTGAGTCTTCAGGGTTTTCGTCAATTGAGACTTCAGGGTTTTCGTCAATCAAGATGATGACGTCATCAGATTCATTTTCTTTGGATTTTTCAGGAATCTGGTCATCAAAAATGACATCTCGAGAATATATTATTTTTCTGTTGTTTTCGTCCCATAAACGATATCCGTTGAGTGTATAACCAACAAATCGATACTTTGAGCTTCGACTGTCTAATTTCTTGAGTCTTGTCACTATTTTGGCATGGGCAGTGCAACCAAAAAGATGCATTCTGCTGTAGTCGGGTTTCTTCCCAAACCACATCTCATAAGGTGTTTTAGAATCTGGAAGGCTTTTAGTAGGACATCTGTTGAGTATATAGCACGCTACTCTTGCACATTCTCCCCACATTTCTGCTGATAAATGTGAGTCATAGAGCAGTGCTCTCGTCTTGTCTAAAAGAGAACGATTCAGTCTCTCAGCTTTTGCGTTAAATTGAGGTGTATGAGCGATTGAAAAGTCAAAAATGGTTCCTCTGGATTTGGCCCAATTTAGCAAATTTTCGTTTGAAAACTCACCACCATTGTCGCAACGGACTTTATGAACAGGCAGATTCCATTTTGATTCCACTTCAGCCACATACTCCTTCAAAATGTCAGTAGTATCTGATTTTCTCTTCAGCAAATAAATTTGCTTGAAGCACGTAAAGTCATCAAGAAATGTCAAAATATAGCAGTATCCATCCCATGTTGTCTTCTCTACTTGACATATGTCAGTATGGATTATTTCTAGAGGTCTGCTAGCTCTAGTTCTCTCTGATGAAAATGGAAAACGTGTCTGTTTAGCTTTTAGACAAATTTCACAAGTATTTTCTGAATTTTTGAAATATGTATCAGAAATGCCCAAATTATTTTGTTTGTTCAGTTTTTCCAAGTTTTTGTAGCTTAGGTGTCCCAAAATCCTATGCCAGTACACAGCATCGTTTTTCTTCACCACTTGAAAACATGATTGCTCAGCAGGGTCATCTGGAGTGAGTTTTAGAGAATATAAACCGTTTGGTTCTTTTTCCCCCTCAAGTACATGTTGGTTTTTAGAGATCACTACTTTTTCTTTGGTAAAAAGTACTTGGCCACCATTTTCAGTAATGGCTCCAACTGATATTAAATTGCTGTCAAGACACGGAGCAAGTATCACGTCTTTTAAAATACATTGTGTGGCATCCAAAGTTCCAACACCAATGGTAGGTAAGGATTGATTCTTCTTTGCTACTTTTACTTCGTCTCGTTCAATTTTGAAATTCGTCAAAATGGATGGTTCGTTTGTCATGTGGGATGAGGATCCACTATCTACATAGAATTTTAGTTCATTATTCACCAAATTTTGTGATTTAGAAATGCTAGTCATGTAGGCAACTTTTTCTTGTTTCTTCTCTCTTTGTTCATGTTCTGCACGGAAAAAACATTTTTCGGATTTATGATTTGTCTTCTTACAGTATCTACACATTTCTCCATTATCAATGTTAGGTTTCTTCTTAGGACAGGACTTTGCATAATGACCGGGTTGTTTGCATGTAAAACAAGTACCATGTAGATTTTCCTGATTTTTACCACGAGTATTGGTTTTATGTGTCGTTTTAAAAGCAACATTTTCAGTATTTTTACCTCCTTTTACGACAGTTGACTCTTCTGAAAAAAGTCGGGTCATCAGATTGTCGACTGTGCGATCGGCTTTGGCTACCGAACCCCATGCAGTACGAAATGTTTTGTATTCATTCGGGAGGATCGAGAGAATTTTGGATATTATCATCTCATCCGTAATTTTCTGGTCTGGAAACGAGTTTATGCGAAAAGCTAAGTTCTGTATTGCACTTATATTTGCAAGCAATATCTTTGGAGCGATCGTACTGATAAGCATAAAACGACTCCAAAAATGAGTTTACCTGATCATCTGTTTGGCGATCATACACTTTCTTTATTTTATCAAACATTTCTTTTGAACTTTGACAGTTTAGAATATGGTTCAAAACTGTTTTATTTACCGAAGATAAAATAGCCTTTTTCGCACGAGCATCTTTACGCACGAAGTCTTTCTTATCCTTGTCTTCAACTAGGTCTTCTTGTTTTACGACACCCGTCACGATGTCATCAAGTGCGGTAGATTGAAAAACAACTTCAATTTGCAACTTCCATAAATGGAAATTATCGGCTCCTGACAATTTGTCAATGAAAGAGATATCATCTACTTGACTCGAATTCATGATGTAGGTAAATACAAAAAATTGTGTTACTCACGAAACGATCTTGGTCGGCGGAAAAACGGCACACGACACCAACAGTTTTACTCACTTCAACTAACAGTTTTTACTCACTTCCACTTCACTCAACTTTATCATCCGTTGTCGGAACGCAATCTGGGCTCATAATCTGTAGAGGTTTTTAAAGTATTATGAGTCGTTTTAGTTTTAAATGCAGAGTTTTATTGAAAGAACGCAGAACGAACGGATCAGAACAGAATCGTAGCATGGACAATGTAAAGTCGGTATAAAAAATGGAAAACTATTGGCTCAGACACCAAGATGGCGGACCAATGAAAACGCCCGTAGCTAAATGCCAACAACGCGGGCTATTCAAATTTTTAATCCAACATAAACAACAAAATTTCTTCCTTCTAGGAAATGTCTGAAATATTTTATACCTAAGTATAGTCCCAGAAGTTCTCGATCGTACGTACTGTACTTGCATTGTGCTTCGTTCAACTTTTTGAAGAAGAATGAGATGGGCTTCCAACCACTGGGTTCTTTTTGTTGAAGTACTGCGCCTACTGCGAAATCAGAAGCGTCAACGAACAAGGCCAGTTGGTATTTTGAGTCAGGGTAGGTGAGTAGTGCTGCATTTGCTAGTTCTTCTTTACATTTTTCAAATTGCTTTATAGTTTCGTCAGTCCATTGAATTTGTCTGTTGTCTTTTTTCTTAGCACCGATTAAGTAGTTATTCAGGAGTGCCTGATGAGTAGCTGCATTTTTCATGTACCGTCTAAAAAAGTTCAACATCCCTAAAAATCTTCGAAGCTCTCGAATGGTTTTAGGAAGTTCGTGTTGTTGTATTAGTTTAATCTTTTCTGGATCAGGTTTTGCTCCTTCAGGTGTTATCAAATGGCCGAGAAATATGGTTTTTCTGAGTCCAAATTCAGATTTGCTAACATTGATTTTTAATCCGTAACTATTCAGTCTTTCAAAAATGTTGATCAAATGTTCTTTGTGTTCTTCTATTGTTCGAGAAGCAATGCAAATGTCGTCGAGATAGGCAAAACAAAAATCCAGTCCAAATATGATACAATTTATAAAACGTTGAAATGTTGATGGTGCGTTTCTTAATCCAAAGGGCATGTAGTTGTATTCAAATAATCCAAAAGGTGTTATGATGGCAGATTTTTCTTTGTCTTCTTCAGCAAGTGGAATTTGGTGGTATGCAGAAAGTAAATCAATTTTGGAGAAAATGGTTTTTCCAACAAGAATTTCATTGACATCATCAATATGGGGAAGAAGATATCGATCTGGGATTGTCCTATCATTCAATCGTCGGTAATCCCCACAACAGCGCCAGGAACCATTTTTCTTTTTTACCATGTGCAGAGGGCTTGCCCATTGAGATTTTGAGGGTCTAATTATATTATTGTCCAGTAAAAATTGAAATTCTTGTTTTGCAATTTTTAATTTTTCTGAATCTAATCTTCTAGGCTTGCTGTAAACTGGTGGTCCCTGAGTCGTTTTGATGAAATGTTTGACATTGTGAAAATTTCCATTAGGAATGACTGAAGGTTTTGTTAGTCCTGGATATTTTAGCAACAGGTTCGCAAATGGGCAATTTGTTTGAACTGTGCTAACAACATCAGATTCTGTAATTTCGGTCAAGTCTGCTTTTATGGTTAATTTTGTTTTCCCATCAACCAAACGTTTGTTTTTTAGATCAATCAATAGTTCGAAATGGTGTAGAAAATCCGCTCCAAGAATACCTTTGTTTGTGCTTGCAATTATGAAAGGCCATTCAAACTGACGTCTTAAACCTAAGTCAAGATTTAAAAGCTTGGTGCCATAGGTTGGTATTTCAGATCCATTTGCTGCATATAATTTGTACTTTGAAGGTTCTTTTTTGGCTTGCTTCTTGGCAGGGAGAACAGAAACATCTGCTCCTCTATCTACCAAGAACTGCATTTTTGTTTTTCGGTCCCTTACAAATAAACGGAAACTACGACCATCACTATCATTAACAGCACTCTGGGTCGTTACTGATGCTGCCTGTTGGAGTTTCCCTGATCAGACCATTGACAAGGAGGTATGCATTTGCCTGGAAGGCATCGTCTTCCAAATCTAAAATGGGCGTAGCAAAACTTACCATTCGGATTGAAACGTTTGCGCCGTCCGTAACTTCTATTGCTATTACGACTACAGCTTGAACTTCGACTTGAATGACCTGACCTCGATGAAGACCGTCGTGAGTGTTTCAATTCGTCTATCTGAGATCCGGAAGGTATGAAGAATGCCTCTTCATTACTGTCTCCCGCTCCATCCATTTTTCAACAGCGGCGTCACCAGTTGTACCGACTTATAATTTAGAGAAATAAGTTATTACGCTGGTACAATTTTTGAATCCGAACTGAAATTTTATTATATACAAGAAAGTAACTAAGATGGAATTTGTCATGTGGTGCTTAACAATCAAAAATGAAGATGAACCAAAACAATAAAAATCAAATATTATGCACCTACAAGCAGTAAACACATATTGAAAAGTTATGCGTTTGAATGATCGAATTTCCCTTATCCTGATTTCCTGGTTGCTGCATCCCACGATTGAGTAGGAAGGAGAACTCATTTTGCTTCCGAGTCTACCAAGGTAGCGGAAGCTTTGTTTTCACTTTTCAAGGACGAAAAAAAAAGTTCTCCAAAATCAAAATTTCCACTCGCGTTTTGCGTTTTAGACCTTTCTGAACCATTTTGGTTCCGTGTCTGTCTGTGTGTCTGTCATGAATTCCTTGTAACGCGCATAACTATACGAAGTTATTGTCCGATTTCGATGAAATTTTCAGGGATTGTGCGGGTTGGTGTGTAGACGGTCCCCGATGAAAATCATCATCCCCGGACTGATAGAAGCGACTGCGCATGCGCGAACGTGAATTCCTTGTAACGGCCATAACTTCTACATTTTCCATCCGATTTCAAAGAAATTTTCAGGGATGTTACAGATTAGTATCAAAATGGTCCCCTATGAAAATCATCATCCCCGGACTGATTGAAGCGACTGCGCATGCGTGAACGTGAATTCCTTGTAACAGCCATAACTTCAACTATCCCCCAGGGGTCGCGGGTTCGAATCCCAGCCGAGGCTAAGTATTTTTTTGATCCAATCACATAGATCTACTCACTTAATTTTTCATCCGAATTTGATGAAATTTTCTAGGATTGTCCAGATTAGCGTGTAGATGGTTCCCTATGAGGGTAGTGCAAGGTACTTAATATTGAGATTGATGTTTTGAGATCAACTACTATGCATAGGATTTTCCATATAATCGGGTTATGGATACGAGGAAGCTATGTGCCACACCCACTTGTTTCTTGTTTCAATAGTATAAGAGATTCTTTGATGAAAGTGCTGGTTCTGTTGCCGTTTGTGAAAGAGTTTGGATTAGTTTGAGTTCTTAGTTCAGTATTATGTGTGTTTGTTAATTTCTTGCCGATATCAGTTGTACGAGAGTTGCCTTTTTTTCCAAACTTAACAATCTTAACTCCCATTATTTCAATAATTCCTTGTTCATTTTTTTGTGGTGTTAATTTCAAGTAATGTATTATTTGAATTTGATCTTGTTTCCCTGTAGAAGAATTACCTTGAGAATAAGGCTTTATTCGACATAAAATGTGCACAACAATAATTTCATGAACATCCAAATCAGGCTAGAGAATTAGACCATATGATTGTTTAAATATAATAATAATTAGAACTCATATCACTCTTCCCTCCTCAAAGAACAAAGTCATCAAATTTTTGGGGAACCTTCCGGGTCCTGGATGATCGCTGTAGCGGAGGTTCTTGGGGCACTTCAGACTCTTCAGATTCTTGTTGGGCACCTGGATCTCTGGGCTGTTGTGATGCAGGGAATCCTGACGTGGATTCCTGTCCTGAAATCTCAGAGCTGGGATGATGGGCAGTCTGGTCCAATAAATCTTCTTGTTCCAGGTCGCTACTACCCCTTGGCGCAAGATGCTTCAGAGAGACTGTAGTTTCTCGGCCGTTCGTGAGTCTCACTCTTGCATATTGAGGGTTGACGTGTACTAGGTCCACTTCCTCCACAAGTGGGTCATACTTGCTTTGGCGGGTATGGTTTTTCATGAAAACTTTTCCAGGTGGCAACAACCAGGAAGGAAGAGAGCTGCCATTCGTTGATCTTCTTTGATGGGTAAACATTCGCTCGTGGGGGGTCTCATTTGTTGCTGTGCATAGCAATGATCTAATTGAATGGAGAGCATCCTTCAGTACTAATTCCCAATCACGTACATCCATTTTGTTCGTTTTTAGTGCCAATGAGATGGTGCGCCATATCGTGCCATTTTCCCTCTCAATTTGACCATTGCCAGTTGGATTGTACGGACTTGACATTGAAGTAGCAACTCCTTTGGAATGCAAAAATGTCTGCAACTCACTTGAATTGAATGACGACCCCCTATCAGAGTGAATATAAGAGGGGACCCCAAAGGTAGTAAATAGGTCAAGCAAGCATTCAATTACTGTAGCCGAGCTGACGTTGGGGCATGGGTATGCGAATGGGAATTGTGAGTATTCGTCAACTATTGTGAGTAGGTATTTGTTGCGTGAACTGGATGGAATGGGGCCTTTGAAGTCTATACTCAAGCGCTCAAAAGGATGTGTGGCCTTGATAAGAGGGCACGAATTGCGTTTGAAGAATCTTGGTTTGACTTCTGCACAGGTAGGGCAAGCTGAAGTCATTCTACGAACCTCTTCAATGGAAAATGGAAGGTTGTGGGTTCTCACCCAGTGTACCATTCTTGCCACACCTGGATGACTTAGTTGGCTGTGGAGGGTATGCAATTTATCAGGGTGGATAGCATTGCAAACCCTCGACAATGCATCGGCAACGTGGTTATCTTCCCCTGGCCTATAGATTATTTCAAAGTTATAACATGAAAGTTCGAGCCTCCATCGTTGAATTTTTTCGTTTTTGATTTTAGATTTGTGCTCTTTGTTAAACATAAACGAGACTGAGCGTTGATCCGTGATGATCCTGAATTGACGTCCTAGAAGGAAATGTCTCCATTTCCTGAGAGCTTCCACTATAGCAAGAGCTTCTTTCTCAACTGTAGGATGCTTCTTCTCACACTCTGTGAGTTTTCTAGAGAAGAATGCTACTGGCTGACCTAATTGAGAAAGTACTCCCGAAATGGAAAAATCACTAGCGTCTGACTCGACTGTGAAGGGGGCCTCAGCGTCAATCGTACTCACCACCGATTTGGCGATTTCATTCTTGAGCGTTTCAAAGTCAGTTTCTGCTTCTTTTGAGATAGGGAAGGACTTGGTCTCGAAAAGTCGTTTCGCTTTATCAGTAAAATTTTGGACCCATTTTGCGTAATGAGCAAACATGCCTAATACTCGCTCCAGAGATTTGCGGCTATCTGGAAGGGGCATCGTAAGCAAAGGCCTCAAACGTTCCGGATCAGGAGAAATTTTGCGATTCTCTATTTTGTAGCCTAGAAGAGTAATGGATTTCAATGAATAATGACTTTTCTCTTCATTGATCGTGAGACCGTATTTTTCTACAGCTTGCATGAACCTAGCTAAATTTTGATCATGCTCTACTTCATCTCTCCCACATATAGTCACATCATCAAGGTAAGCATAGGTTTTTGACAATTTCTCTTTGGATATTATGCTATCAATCACACGCTGAAATACCGGTACTCCATCCGTCTAGCCGAAAGCAAGCCTTCTGAACTGGTACAGTTTTCCACTAGCTTCGAATGCAGTAAATGGCCGGTCTACTGTACGGAGAGGTATCTGGTGATAGGCGCTTTTCAAGTCAATGGTGCTGAAGAAAGAGTTTTTGGCAACTTTCTCAACGATTGACTCGAGATTAGGAATGGGGTAGGCGTCTAAAAATGTAAATCGGTTGATCGTTTGGGAATAGTCAATGACCATTCTTTTTTTATGATTTTCGCTTTTCACAATGAAAGCTTGGGCACGCCAAGGTGACCTACTTTCTTCAATTATCTCATCTGCTAGAAGTTTTTCTATTTCCCTGTCAATGAAATTGCTGTCTTCCTGAGAGTGTCTCCTAGATTTCGTAACAATCGGTTTCACTTCACCCGATAGGTGCTCAAAAAGTGGTGGTGGATCAATCTTAGCCGGAGCTAAGTAGCATATTTTCAAAGGAGGTTTGGCTCCACCGAATGTGAGGTTCAATTCGGAGTGTTGTTTCAAAACATCATGGCCGAGAATTACATTGACACATAAGTTAGGGAGTACACTAAATTTCACCTCAGCATGACAGTGGCCAAGAATGCTTAAAGTAGCTAACGTGTAATGAGAAATCTTAGTGCTATGTGACGTAGAAGCCATTGACACAGTTCCATTGGTAGGATAGAGTTTGAATTTGCCTTTATGGCTCGAACAGAAACTTTCAGAGATGAACGTCTCCGAACTTCCAGTGTCAATCAATGCCTGAGTTAGAACGCTGTTTACCTGTACAGACACAGTGGCTTGGTCCAAGGGCGATGTTGATGCTGTCAGAGTTGCGACCGACGTAGCTGCAGATTTGGCCTTTCCCTTAGACTTGCAAACAGATGCGTAGTGTCCGGTCCTCTCACAGTTGTCACATTTTGCTCCAAGTGCTGGGCAATGCTGGCGCGAACGAAAAATAACATTTTTGTTTTGATCGACTTGATGCTGCCAGCGTTGTTTCGTTCTGTAAACTTCCACAAGAATCATTAGGAATTTCTAAACCTTTTGCAGCATTTAATACAGAATTGTACTCAGATGTATTTGAGTAGGAGCTAGATTGTTTGACGGCTGATTCTAAAGCCCTTGCCTTTTCTAAGGCCTGCTGCAATGTAAGATTGGTATACTCTAGAAGTCTCAAGCGAATATTGGTTGCCGACAAGCCACGGATGAATGAATCCCGAACGTAACTTGTCCTATGTTCGTCAGCAGTCACAGCGCTGAAAACACAATCTTTGCTAAGACTCAACAACTCATGGAGATACTGATCAATAGACTCATCTTGCTGTTGAATTCGTGTTGCTAGTTTGTGTCTTGCGAAGATCACATTGACTGGCTTGACATAGACACTGTTCAGAACGCCAACAGCATCCGTATAAGTTTGGCAATCTTCTATTAGCTCGTAAACTGAACGGGATACATGGTTGATCAAAAGACGTAGCTTACCCTGATCAGAGAGAATGTCGTCTTCCTCCAGAGTGGTCAGAAAGTTCTGGAAAGTTGTGAACCAGTACGTCCACTCCTTTGAAGCAAGCGAATCGTGAGGGTTGACGTCAAAACGTTCAGGCTTGAGAAAACGTTGCATTTCTTGGATTTTTTTATGAATAAATTGTAGAAGAATTACCTTGAGAATAAGGCTTTATTCGACATAAAATGTGCACAACAATAATTTCATGAACATCCAAATCAGGCTAGAGAATTAGACCATATGATTGTTTAAATATAATAATAATTAGAACTCATATCATTCCCGCTTACTAACATCGTACCTCTTAGAGATGTCAACAATGGTTTTCCAGGTTCCAGGTTTTATTGCAATGCTATTTTTGGGTCCTAATATCTTCGATTCCTTCAATCGTTTTTCCGGTTCTCCTCCCTGAAATAGCGCGCGCAAATCTCCTCCTTCACTCCACAAGTCCAAACCTTCACACTCCTGACGCCATATCTGCTGTTCTCTAGCAATTAAATTTTGAAGTGCTTCCTTTTTATTCCGTAAATCCGCTCGCTTTCTATCAACAAGTTTGCGTTTGATGATTTGTTTGCATTCAAGCACTATCGAATTCAAAAGCTCGTTGTTCAAATTTTGTTCATACTAATCCACTACTGTTTCGAGAAATTCGATGGATCGAGTCCTTATTTGCACCAGTACACTGTAAATGTTCATAATTGCTCGTATACGTTCTCGTTTTTCTTCCACGGATCAAAACCACTTTTCTATCTATATATTTACAATTTTCTGTATATTTACAATAGAAAAAATTTTTCTTCTCTCTTTAACTTTTTTGCTTTTATTAAGCTCAATAAACTTTTTCTTACAATTGAAACTATACAGCCATCTCAAAACATACCTCATCACATGAACACTAATTTAGGGCCAAAATATCACATGTCGAGATTAAACTCTGAAGTTTGAATATTAAATTTTGATGCCAAATGAAATCACAATAAATAAATTATTAGGTAATCGCTTTCGCGACAGAGAGAGTCGGAGGAATCGTTTTTGCCTGCTTTTAGTAGGCTTTTAAGCTAGTATATATATACATAAAACGCCAACCGCATGTACGTGGGTAGCACGTTGCCGATCGGGAGGAGTTAAGGTGGCCATTCACTAGCGCTCCACCCAAATGGCGTGCCGGCGCGTCAAAGCGGTTGTGTGAATGGGGAAAACCACCGCGATTTCGATGGAGCGGTCGGCTGGGTCGGATATCCGGGGCGGCCAAACTCCACCGCGCCGCGCCATTTGGCGGGCCCGCCAAACTTACGTGAATGGGGAAACCAACGCGCCGCGCCGCGCCGCGCCAGGACTCACCATTCACTATTACGCCAACGCTCCAAACTGTGGAACTTCGTGCAAAACTTTGAACCTAAAAACGCTGCAAATTATTACAAAAAGGTTTATCACTTTTCTCTATGGATCACTCGCCTGCAAAGAACACGGCTTTGCCATCGTCACTAACTATCAACCATATTTTCGCTACACAATAAAGTTTATTTTGAAGAAATAAAGTCTTCACACTCAATTCGAAGAAATAGGGAGTTATGGGTGCCTTCGTCAGGAAATTTAATTACTGGTTGCTAAGGATGCAAAACTGAGTACAATTTTATCGTAAGTCCAATTTATCGTAAGTCCAACCCTTAGGTTCTCATAGGGAGCGAACGGTTGATCCGACAGAGCTCTGGTTGGTCTCATTCGATTCTAAATTCTATTTTAAATTTTTGAAAAAACAAAACCTTTGTATCGAAAGTCTTTCTACTTGTGCGTTTTGAACATTTCAGCCCTTGTTTGTCAACCCTTAGAAGTGATTGACATCAACCAAAAGCTTCGGGTTACAACTAGACACCAAATGAAGCCCACATACCAAATTTCATAAAAATCGGTAACAACATCTTCATTAGAGCCACATTCTCATTAGTTTTTTGGTTTCTACGTACCTTGGAACGTAAACTAACTAATTTTCAGGGAAGGTTAAAAAAAAAAAATTCCTTGGTCGATTCCAAAGGTTTATTATTTGCTTCATTAAGTTCATCATAGTTCATCCCTGTGGCTAAAAATCTCAGGGTAGCCACGAGCCTATCTTGAGATAATAAATTTCCTCATGGGTGTATCTTTCATTTGAACCAGTGGAGATATCAAACGAAGTTGGAGATGGTACGACTCCTCATCCATCCGCAAATAATTTTTCCAGGTTCGAGAACTAAGTCATCCAATAAGTTCACATTAGTGAAGTTTTACAAAACTTACCTACTACTAAGTACTTTTGTTTAAATTTTTAAATCATTCATTTTGATTTTTAACTTATTAATTTTTTCGACTTTGATTATTTTATTTTATTTTTTAAATTTTACATAATTTACCTACTACCAAGTACCTACTTTTGTTTAAAGTCGGTATTCTTAGAGTTACCGACCGTTTACCTTTTTTTTCTAAATTTTTTTGCTATTTTTCTTTTTTAAATCTTTTATTTGTATTTTTTAATTACTAATGGTTTTTTTAAATGTGGAATTAATTATTACTTTTTTAGTTTTTTTTAAATGTAGTAGGTAACTTCATTGTTTAATTTTTATATTTAATTTTAGTACCTATACCTACATAATTATTGTTTAAAATAGTTATTAGTGAGTCCAAAAAATTATTAAACATATTGTTTAGTAATGCAAGAGCGATAAAACACGCATTGTTATTTCGCTTCCTCCTGCAACAAACTGTTTCACTCAACGTAATTTAGTAACTATTTTAAGGAAATAGTGGACCAACCCCCCCCCCCCTCACCGTAAGTCACCATAATATTTTTAGCAGCCTGCGAGCTTCGAATTTGAACGGCATCTTAAAATCCATTATCTTCGAAACCCAACATCACAACTCCAACATTGAATTTTGGTGCCAAATTACCTATTCAGGTAATATTCATTAATGTCGGATGAAAAAAACTTGGCGCTTCGCGTCTGGCCAGGGGGGGGGGAAGCCCCCTGGACCCTCCAGATGCTATCTACTTAAAGCCTACGGCGTAAATTATAAAAACATGGAACATGTTTCAGCCAAATTTAGTGCAGAGCCTTTAGTTTTAGCAACATAGTTAAAATACATCAAGAAAAACTCGGCGCTTCGCGCTTCAAAAACCGGAGTGTCGAAAAGGCGCGTGACCGGCGGAGGACACCTTCCCAGCGTAACCTTTTTCGGGTAGTGACCTACTCTAGGGCAATAACATGTTCCATATTAAAATGAATGTAGAGATGAAAAATGAAAATGAATGTAGAAATTATGACTGTTGTAGGGATTTCACGTTTGATCATGCGCAGTGGCTACTAACATTCTAAGGGCAATGATTTTCACAGGGGATAATCTACACCCCGATCCGCATGATCCCTGAAATTTCATCAAAATCAGATAGAAAAAGGAAGAATAGATAGCTGCTCCAAGGAAATTCACTTTTGCGCATGCGCAGTGACTTTCATTAGTCTGGGGATGATTATTTTCATTGGGGACGATCTATATAACAATTCGCATGATCCCTGAAAATGTCAACAAAATCA
Organism: Apolygus lucorum; assembly: GCA_009739505.2. Classification (NCBI taxonomy): domain Eukaryota; kingdom Metazoa; phylum Arthropoda; class Insecta; order Hemiptera; family Miridae; genus Apolygus; species Apolygus lucorum. Next base: position 73,752,102 of record CM019167.2, on the reverse strand, counting down.
GATGGAAAATCTAGAAGCTATGGCAGGGAAATATTGTTTGCGCATGCGCAGTGGCTACTATCAGTCCGGGGGCAATGATTTTCATAGGGGACCATCTACACGCCAACTCGTACAATCTCTGAAAATTTCATCGAAATCGGACTAGAACTTCATATTTTAGCCCGCTGCAACATGTTTTGGATGGCGATAAGGCCATGTGCTAAACCCACTTGGTAGTCTACCGGAATTTGCTGGTTATCGGAACCCCCCTCATAAAGCATCTCATTTTTGTGAAGCTTAGAATCGGACCTTTAATTTGAATGTACACAAACGGTCCGTCAATCAATCAGTCGGGAAACTCGTCTTTCAATTAATTTTGAAATTTCAAGTATTTTAAAATTTGAAATTTGAAATGTTGAAGTTAATTTCAAAATTGAGTTCAACATCATCATTTTTTGAAATTAAATTTTTGCTTCACATTCAAGTTTATCTTGAAGAAATAAGCGTTTCACTCTACATAGGGAGGATAGTCCCCAATGAATGAGAGGGTGGTCCCCCAAGAATTTGTTGTGGGGCGGCAGGCGTCCAAGAATATGCCGGAAGCGACGGGCGGGGGGGGGGGGAGAGGATACGGAACAATCTTCCCGAAGTCAACGAAAACCACGTTTTTTGAACTATTTTCACAAATTATCGGCACTTTTAACAAATTAAAATGAAATCCGATTGAAACGGGACCACTATGGATACTTTTAGAACACATTTCAAAAAGAATCAGGCAGATTGGTGCCCGAATAAGAAAATGCTAGTGGTACAAACATACAAAAAAATATATATATATATTTTTATATATCGTCGTCCCATGACACACCGAGCTGTATGTAGTTTCTGTGGATTCGAGTACGTGATTACTCAGATCATCAGCTAGATGGTCCGTGAGTCATAGCTCAATACAAAATCGTGTATGCCTAACGACAAGGTCGTGAAGATCCTCATGCTCTGACCCCTGTGGGCCATTCAACATTTTATTTCGCAGAACAAGGTCTCAGTTATGGGGCTGAACCTTCTCCAACTTATGCAATAGGTCAGATTTCGTTCCCATGGCGGTGAAATCCTGTGGGAATCCGTTCTTGAGTAAAGAATGGCCCCAAGGTGAATCTTCTCTGGATGTGACCGTAGCATTCTTCAGCTTCCTCAATCTCCAGGACTATAAATCAGCCAGGTTTGATATATTTTATTGGTTACCTACCAACATCAAAGTAAAATAGTGCCTGTAATGTCATTGATGAACGAATCAGAGAAAAAATTTGGACGTTGGAATTTTTGAAGGCGTAATATACTTTGAGACTGTGCAAACAGAATCCGCCAAATGTTAAATTCGCTCGGGTAGTTGGGAACATTCTGGTCTCCCTAGAGTTCATTGGTTTCATAAATAAATAAGTACTTATCGATTTTCATGAACAAGATAGAGGTCCAGCCTCCTTAACATTCCACTACTAGTCTGCTTCTGGCTCATTCCTTCATAGCATCAATGATCTTCACTAATCAAATAAATACCTATGGATATTCCAACCTAATGTATTTATGGGGTTCATCATTTTCAATAACAAACCTTAGGAATCGAGTAATGAAAATTTTTTTTCACCTATCAAAATTTCATTTTTATTTTTCATGAAACGTTGAGTCCCAGCCGTTCTCTGGCCACTAGTAATATTGACCAAAATCGATAAAATTTGGTTTCTGGGGTCAAGTTGGTTACTTACTTGATCATTTGGTTACTTTTCGTTTATTCTAAGGGGTAAACTTTTAAAAATGATTTAGCACGAAAAATGCAATATGACAGTTGTTTATTCATAAGATTTAAAATAGTATTATTTTTGTAATTAGACAACTTTGCAGGAACAACAACAAACTGCAAGTTTCCAATAAGGAATTAATCTGATTTACAAATAACTCTCTACAAGTCTAGCGTGCACTAATCTATCTTTCGATCTCTTCTAGTCTGGAGTGGTGAAAGCCTTTAGTTCGTCAGTTCTCCCGCTCGGAAGCAGTAGCTTGAAGAACCGGCATATTCTAACCCCAGTTCATGATATACAGGGTGTCCCAGAAGTTATGGTCCACCCTCCGGCATTTTCGTATTTAATTACGTAATGAAATGGGCTCAACGCCATTTTTCATATTTTTTTGTAAAGAATTCAGGAAAAATACTTTTGCGCAAAAAAGTTGCGCGCAATTGTGCGCAATTGACACTAACTTTGTTTTTTCAAATGGGAACCCCCATTTTTTATTGCAGATTCAGATTCTACGTCAAATTTCATGAGAAATTCATACCCGAATCGATTTTTTTTCATTGCGTGCAACTGGTACTTTTCGCGCGCAAAGTGACCAGGGTGCGCAAAAGTGAATTTTTTCTAACCCTAAGTGTGGCACATTTTTTTTCATTATTTTTGACGCTGAATCACGTGGTGAGGTCCTTTCTTCGATTTCATCGTTATTTTTCAAAATTTAGAAGGAAAATTAATGTTTTTGGGCTTTATTTTTCCTCACCCTTTCGCAATTCGGGCTGGGGACCGGCTATGGCAGGATTAAAAATGAATTCCTCACTTTTAAATTTAAAAAAAAATATTGGAATGTAGGTAGGTACTTTACTACTTTAATGTAAACAAAAAAAATCAAAAAGCTTCTCATCTCAAAATTTTCAAAAAAAAAAAAAAAATTAAAAGTTACAAAATCTCCGAAAAAAGTAGTAATAAAAAACTAAGATAATAATAATGAAATTAAAAAATCACAGCAATTGCTGGAAATTACCTCCTTTTGCCTGCGGACAAGTAACAAGTAACTTTCGATTTTTGTCAAAGGTTTTTAGATCAGAAGCTTTTTGATTTTTTTTTTTTTTTACATCAAAGTAGTAAAGCAAGTAGTACCTACTTACTTTCCAACATTTTTTAAATTTAGAAGAGAGAAATTAATTTTTAATCCTGCCATAGCCGGTCCCCAGCCCGTGTCGCGAAAGGGGGAGGGAAAATAGAGTCCAAAAACCTTATTTTTCCTTCTAAATTTGGAAAAATAACGATGAAATCGAAGAAAGGACCTCACCACGTGATTCAGCGCCAAAAATAATGAAAAAAAATCTGCCACACTTGGGGTTTAAAAAAAGCACTTTTGCGCACCCTGGTCACTTTGCGCGCGAAAAGTACCAGTTGCACGCAATGAAAAAAATCGATTCGGGTATGAATTTCTCATGAAATTTGACGTAGAATCTGAATCTGCAATAAAAAATGGGGGTTCCCATTTGAAAAAACAAAGTTAGTGTCGATTGCGCACAATTGCGCGCAATTTTTTTGCGCAAAAGTATTTTTTCTGAATTCTTTACAAAAAAATATGAAAAATGGCGTTGGGCCCATTTTATTACGTAATTAAATACGGAAATTCCGGAGGGTGGACCATAACTTCTGGGACACCCGGTATTGGGCTAATTATAGTTTATCTTTTCAACGGAAATTACTAATGGCTAATGGAGTAGGTAGCTGTGATCTTTGCAGACGGGTGATCTATGCAGAAACATAATGCACCATTGTGTATGAATTTGCTACCGGAACAACCGACCACCTAAAAACCAATAATATTTGTTCTGCACATTATGCAGCGCTCTCGAAACCTACCGGAAGGGTTACCACAGCAGTGATGTAACAATACAGGGAAGTTCCCCGTTAAACAGAGGAAAATCCCTGTCAAACAAAGGAAATTTCTCGTTCAACAAGCAATCAGGGATACCAACTGCTGATTGAGGGACTACTCGAGCCTCACGATGCATCTCCAGATTCTCGAGTAGTTACTCGAAGGATGAGCATTGCTCGACTTACACTCTGAATACCAAGTAACTACTCATGTCCTGAGAGTAATTACTCGATGGGGTAGTTACTCAAGTCCTACTCGAGTCGTGACTATGAATACCGCCCTATATCCGAATATGAATATCCGAATTTCTGGAGGGTGGAGTCAAGTTGACCGTTAACTTACAATCCGGCAAACGTAGGAATTAACAAACAATGATGCCTATCCCCTCGAATTAAATGCGATGGCCTCACCTGACATTCCTGCATCTCTCCTCGCGCTTACCTTGAAAAACTCCGCCGTCCATGTGCTTATGTGGGCTATCAGATGAAAGCCAGAATGACACGTTTTTCACGTGGTCCGCACGGGTAATTCGGCCCGAGATGTACTTGTCGATTTTGGCCAATTTTGGTTTATTATTTTCAATAATGAACCTTTGGAATCGACCAAGAAAAAAAATTTAACACCCCCTCAAAATTTGATGGTTTACGTTTCAAGGTACGTAGAATCCAAAAATCGAATAAAAATTTGGCCGTCCGTCCGCCGTACGCCGTACGCGGCACTTTTGCCACTTAGCATTGACCGATTTTGATGAAATTTGTAGGCTCCATTTCTGTACCTCAGAGGTCGATTATCGTAAGTGAAATTTTAACGATTTTACAGGAGAGCCAAAAGAAGTTGTGGGCACACCTATTTTGATCCCTATGGCCCATTCTGATGACTTTATCATGCTCAAATTAATTCTGTAGAATCTGTTTATGCCTACCAATACAATAGAATACAAAATACAATAGAAAGAATGCACATACAAAACAAAAATCTCGAAAACGAGAATTTTGGACATACGATAGTTGACCTCTGAGGTACAGATTTGAGGTCTAGTTGTGCCCCGAAGATTTTGGTTGAGGTAGGTCACTTCTAAGGGTTCCAAAATCAATTTTGAAATTTTGAAAACGCCCTAACTCAAAAAATTTTGATATGAAGGTATTGTTTTTCCTTCAATTTAAGATTCTATAGAATTTTTAGAATTTTTTGAGACTAGGCGGAGCTCTGTAGGATAAACCGTTCGCTCCCTACGAGAATTTAAGGTTTGGACGTACGATAAATCAGAAACACGAGTGTGAATCGCAAAAGAGGCCTATTCTCCGTTCAAATTAAAGCTGACCGAAATGCGATCGATGTTTTTCTTCATGTTGGATGGTTGGTGGCTTTGCAGACGAGTGGTCTATATAGAAAAATAAAAAATAATAAACCATTATGTAATAATTTGCAGCGTTTTTGCGAGGACTGACTGGCTCATGGACACAATATGAAAATGTTTGGGTGGTGGCATGTAAATTGCTTATTAAACTTATCATGGAAGGACTCACAAGCGTTGGTTCACCTACCAGAGTTGGAGTCTCGCATTGTCCACATAATTGGGGAAAAGGTAAATACGTACTTTTAGGTATTTCACAAATTTTTTTACTTTAAGATTTTTGGCCACGGTCTTCTTCTACACAATTGTCTACTTCCAAAAAATATTTTTTGTTGTTGTAAAGATCACCCGTCTGCGAAGAACAAGGCTTCTTTCAACCCTTCTAGTGACTTTGGGAAGTTGAGGGGAGGGGGTTGAGGGACCCTCGGTTGAGAAGGTAATAGGCAGGTCACGCGTATCTAATCTCGATTAATTCCACGATACTCTCATTATTTATCCGTGGTTTATCGTTCATGGCCTCATTCGTTTCTAAAACTTGGCTCGCTACCTATCCTAAATTAATGGAAAAACGTCAGTTATTTCCTATATAGTCAATAATTAACTAATTCATTATCCTAATAGGAAATGAGCGGTTGGGCCCACAGAGCTCTGGTTGGTGTCAAAAACTCTTTAAAATCGTCGTTATTCTAAATTAATGAAGAACCAATACCCGCACATCGTATGAAAAGTTAAGTACCTATACCATAAAAACAATTCTGTATGCACATGGCATAACATTATTTAACCCTCGGGCACCTGCGGGGCGGGACTCCATGCCGCTACACATCGTTACCGGTAGATTGGACCTAGGTATCTTTCCATCAACCAAGTACCTGACCACCCATACCGGAACGCGCCAATTTTTGTTTTCGGTCACGTGAAGGGATTTGCTCTTAATGATTCAGCTTTCAGTTTACGCTAGTGATTTTGTTCGTTTCAGTTTACGTAAAAACTGTCTTTATTTCAGATTTTGAAGTTTTTTGCTCATACCTCTTTTGAAGAATCTCAGAGATACTATTCATGTATTACTCTATAGTTATTTGAAATGTTCATTCCTAAAAATCTAGACATTCTTACTTATTTGAAGCTTTTACGACTATAACAAAAGAGTTATTTTATCGAAATTCATTGAGATGTTATAAATTAAAAGTACCTACCTATCATTCCAGAATGTCTCTTTCATACCCCTGATGCTTTTATCAGAAAAGAACAGGTCCATTTTTCTGCAGTTTCGGTATTTATTACAGAGTAATAAACCATGCATTAAGAACCGCAAAAATCAGTCACACCGAAAATTAAAATGATTTGAAATCAGATTTTGTTTCATGATTTTTCTGCGGAACTAATTTAGAGAAAAAAATAAAGCCAAAGTTATCATTTCAAAGATTTTTTAATGCTGAATAGCGTGGTTTATTATATTGGGTCTCAAAACATTGAACAGAATAGATTATTATCAGTTTAAGAGTAAATTCAGTGAGGGCGGCTTGGAATACCGCCTGCAGGTTGAGTGCTTCGTCCAAGTCCCGCCGGTGCCCGAGGGTTAAGAATTAGTAGTCAATATTCATGCCCTCACGTATATTGTTTTTTTTTAAATTTTCAGAATACAAAACCAACATATTGTATGCACAGGGTACGTTTTGAAGATGTCAAGAGTCCATATTCATGTTCTACTCATCTCCACGAACTCAAAGTGTACCCACTCGGCTATTGCAATTTTGGTTATGTACTTACAACGAATATAGTTTGTTACATTATTGTATTATAAATTGTTTTAATGTTACTCGTATATTCACAATTGTTTGACAATTTTCAATTTCTAAAATTGTACTTTTATCAGAAATTTGGTGCTGAGTCCGAATATCACGTTCCTATAACTATGATTACGATGGCAATGCCCACAAAAACCTAAAAACACGATTTTTGATCCCCTTTGGGTAGTCCAAAATTCCTGGACCAAAAAACTTGGAAATTTTGCGAAACAATTACTCTGGTCGTCCGGGTGACACATAAATATACCGTTATAGGTGTACAGGGTGAACACTCCTACAGCCGGGTACACACTAGTACGGGGCGAGAGGTCCAACATCAGGCTCCGGGGCGGCTGCCCAGTAATTAGCATCTTCCAGTAGGTAGCAGCCCGTCAGTCGAACTCGCATTTCTTTTGAAAAATGCTCGTTTCCCCGCGTTCAAACACAAATTTCTTCCTATGAAATTTCTTTCCTATGAAAATTTCTTTCCTATGAAAATCATGTGACCTTGTAATAGCCATAAATTCTGCATTTTCCAACAATTTATCGGAGATTGTGCGGGTTGACGTGTAGATGGTATGAGGGTAGTGCAAGGTACTTAATATTGAGATTGATGTTTTGAGATCAACTACTATGCATCGGATCATCTATACAATCGGGTTATGGATACGATGAAGCCATGTGCCACACCCACTTGGCAGACGTTTTTACATTTACCCGATAAATTAAGGTAGTTATGGTCGTTTTAGTGGTTTAAGGTCGAAAACACGAAAACACTTTAAAATTGAAAGAACTTGGAAAAAAAGGAGTAGGGTGTCTCTTGGGATTCCCAAGAGACATTTTTTGTTGGAAATTAGTTGCGGACTCGACCTATTGAGAAACTTCAGGAATCGTTTGAAAATATTCCAAAACGCATTTCCGTGAAAACAATTTTCAAAAGAGTCCACGCTAAAAATGTTGAGTGAATTGCATTAGCTTCATTTTCTTTGAAAATTCGCTAAATAAAGGTTTTTCAATTCAGTTCAAATGATTGACCATTGTAAGTGATTTAGTCTAGGGATGGTTATCGACCAAAAAATAATCGATTATCAATGATTATTTCATCCGGAATAGTCAATTCACCAATTGGTTACACTAAAAACTACAAACTCTAAACATGAATTTCATCCACATTGAGTAAGAAAAACACATTAAATAAAGAAATGCAGTAATAATTAATTCCAAAACTTGTCTTCAATGTCCTTGAGAAACATGCGTTTAAAATGTGTGTAGGTGATCAATCTGCGTCTTTTTCGTCTGAGTTTGACCTGCTACAGAAATTGCCTTCCTATCTTAAATGATAATATCAAACATATAATATGCGATACGTAAACAATATCATAAATAATTCTAAGATGAATACCTCGATGAAAGAAAATACATTGATCTTGAAATCTACAAGAAGAAAAAAGTTGAGTGAATTTCACAAATTAATCGATTATTCAATTAATTAACCTTACTGACATCAATTGAAGAGCCATCGATTGTTGGACAAAACAGTTGATTATTCCTAATAATAATAATTACAATCCTGTGAATATAATTGGAAGAAAGAATTAACGTTTCTACTTGAAAACAAATTTTCCTCCTTTTTGTGTGGATCAATAATGATCAAATTGGTTTTTTATTGTCAATCGATCAAACCATACAAAAGTGAGTAGGTTGGAAGGATGACTAATAATAATAATTCGGTATTCTCAACCGAGAAGAGGCGAATAATGGAAGTCCCCCCTCGCACGTGCGTGTCGGTCGTAAATCACGGAAATAATGTCACGTCCTCCGAATAGAAGAGGTTCCTGAAAAACTATGAGAGGTGGGAGATGGCTTTTGGTGGCCGTCGGCGAGGGCCACGGATTGTTGCTCAGATCCGTTGGCTAAAAAACAGTTGTTGTCGTTCTTGTAGGATGAAGACAGAAGAACATGGAAGAAGCGGCCAGCAGGCTGGGGAAGAGCACTGGATGACATGTCAAGAGAAATGGACATTTCTGGAGAGAGATGAACGATTTTGGTACACAAAATCTACCAAGAGGGTGTGGCACATAGCGTCCTCGTATCCATAACCCAAATGTATAGATTATCTGATAGGTGAGGCGATAGCTAATCTCAAAACATCAAACTCTATGTATCTTGCACTTCCTTCATAGTAGAGGTGTGTAAACCCTGTTCACCTGAGTGAGTTGACTCCCAGCAGGTCACCCTCGTCGAAGGCAAGTTCAATTGGAGAAGCTCACCAGTTCATTTTGGTTTATTATTTTCAATAATGAACCTTTGGAATCGACCAAGAAAAAAAAAATTTTAACACCCCCTCAAAATTTGATGGTTTACGTTTCAAGGTACGTAGAATCCAAAAATCGAATAAAAATTTGGCCGTCCGTCCGCCGTCCGCCGTACGCCGTACGCGGCACTTTTGCCACTTAGCATTGACCGATTTTGATGAAATTTGGTATGTAGGCTCCATTTGGGGTCTAGTTGTGCCCCGAAGCTTTTGGTTGAGGTAGGTCACTTCTAAGGGTTCCAAAATCAATTTTGAAATTTTGAAAACGCCCTAACTAAAAAAATTCCGATATAAAGGTATTGTTTTTCCTTCAATTTAAGATTCTATAGAATTTTTAGAATTTTTTGAGACCACGCGGAGCTCTGTAGGACAAACCGTTCGCTTCCTACGAAAATTTAAGTGTTTATTTTGAAATATATATATATATATAAATCAAAACACGAGTGTGAATCGCAAAAGAGGCCTAATCTCCGTTCAAATTAGAGCTGATCGAAACGTAATCGATATTTGGTGATTTTGATTTTTTAAAAATTTTTTTTTTGATTTTTTTTTTTTTTTTCCTTCATATTGGATGGTTGGTGATTTTGTAGACGAGTGATCTATATAGAAAAATAATAAACCATTGTGTAATAATTTGCAGCGTTTTGTTCACAGTACTTGCCTACGAGCGGGACCAGCGACCAGCTATGATTTCTCAGTACGGGCCAACACTACCTTCACTTATCAACACTTTTCTGCTAGATTTTTACAATTATCTTCTGAGAAACATTCGTTTTTAAACGTTTTCAACATGGGAAGGGGTCTGATAACAAAATTTTCTCGCTTGGTTTGTTGGTTGTTGGCACAGCATTAATCCAAATTTAGGATGGGTTTCCAATGACAAAACGTCTATTAATATTTTTGACTGTTCAATCAAGTCATTATGGCTAGAAAATTAATTGGTCTCCTCATCGTTCCGATTATTAAAACAAAATCAAGCATAAAATTGTGTTTATTCACTATCATTAACAAGCGTCAAAATATTCAACATGATGAATCGTAGAGTCGTATTCATCATTTTATTTGACCATCAGCAAGAAATCACGTCTTACAAAATGTTCCACTCAAAATTTCCACTCGAGTTTTACGTTTTAGACCTTCCTGAACAAGTTTGGTTCCGTGTCATGAAATCCTTGTAACGGGCATAACTATACGAAGTTATCTTCCAATCTCGATGAAATTTTCAGGGATTGTCTGGGTTGGCGTGTAGATGGTGAACGTGGCGTGAATTAGAATGAACCCTGAAATTCCAGTGAATGAACACTCCATTCCCATACTCATTCACCTGTTCATTCACTGGATAGGATAGTTATTTAAACAAGTTGAGGCAAAAAATCAGCAGTTTACTTGTTTCTTCACTTGGGAAGACTCCATTCGATTTAAAAACCGTGAAATAACCCTCCAGCCAGTGAATGAACAGTCATTTTACTGTCGTTCATTTACTGGTTGGAGGTCATATTTTAGCTCCCAAAGTATGAACACCCAACAAAACATATCATAATCAAAAAATTCCCTTCTACCCAATTAGTTCTCTCTAGAAAAACATATCAGCTACAATAATAAAGCATGACATTGACTAATTTAGCATTTTACTTACCTCTAAACACTAATCCCCACGTAATGGCCAACTCCATTTGTTACCCCCAGAGACGTTCTTGGAGACTGACCTGTTGATAACATCAAAACCAAAGAAGATGGCAGACTTCTTTTATCTACTGCTTCACCCTGCTATCTATGATAAGTTGATGGAACTAATGAAAAACATTGTTATCACCAGGGTGCATCACAAGCCTTATTATTCCCAAATAACCTCGTACTGTTCATTCACTGGGCGAGTCACCCTACCTTATTTGCCTGATCAGTATAACATACTTATCGTTTATTCAACAAAGCATCGACTAATCGGTTCCCATCCCTACTTCAAACTCCTGTAATGAATTGCATGCAGAGCAGGCGTGTAATTTGTTGACTCCATCAGCCCATTGCAGTGATGGTTCGCTTATTGGGATCGAAAGGGCGCAGTTCGGTCATCATCAGGTCCCACGCTCGTCTCTTTCCCATCTCATCTTCCATAATGCGCCGTCTATGATGGGATCACGGAGAAGGTCGAGCGTGAGACCAGGAGGAGGGAGCTCAAACGATACCTAGTTCACCATAACATCGGTTCTAAGGCTGTTCAAACATGTTGGGGACTTCCATAGGTCAAAATTCTGAATTTTTTACCTTCAAGATCAACCAAACTAAATCAGAGTAAATCAATCAAACAAGAGTGTGTCAGCGATTGAAGTAATAACCAACAAAAACGCTGCAAATTATTACACAATGGTTTATTATTTTACTATATAGATCACTCGTCTACAAAATCACCAACCATCCAATATGAAGAAAAAAAGAAAAAAAAAGAAAAAAAAAAATCAAAATCACCAACCATCGATCGCATTTCGGTCAGCTCTAATTTGAACGGAAATTAGGCCTCTTTTGCGATTCACACTCGTGTTTTGATTTTTTGATTTTTATATATATATATATATATTTCAATATAAACCCTTAAATTTTCGAAGGGAGCGAACGGTTTGTCCTACAGAGCTCCGCGTGGTCTTAAAAAATTCTAAAAATTCTATAGAATCTTAAATTGAAGGAAAAACAATACCTTTATATCGAAATTTTTTGAGTTAGGGCGTTTTCAAAATTTCAAAATTGATTTTGGAACCCTTAGAAGTGACCTACATCAACCAAAATCTTCGGGGCACAACTAGACCCCAATTGGAGCCTACATACCAAATTTCATCAAAATCGGTCAATGCTAAGTGGCAAAAGTGCCGCGTACGGCGTACGGCGGACGGCGGACGGCGTACGGCGGACGGCGGACGGCGGACGGACGGCCAAATTTTTATTCGATTTTTGGATTCTACGTACCTTGAAACGTAAACCATCAAATTTTGAGGGGGTGTTAAAATTTTTTTTTCTTGGTCGATTCCAAAGGTTCATTATTGAAAATAATAAACCAAAACTGGCAGCGTTTCTTACACACGGTGGTTATAGTGGAAACATCATTGTGGTTATTGACAGTCACTTATCAAGGGTGAAAAATGGGGATTGAGCTTTTTGAATAACTTTGGCGACTTTGTAAAGTTTCGACCGTTTATGACGTCACAGTGGGCGGGGGGGTCCCGCCCAGGCGAGAGGGGCGCGTGACGTCATAAACGGCCGAAACTTTGAAAATTAATAGAAACAGATCTACTCACGCTAGAAGGTCGCGGTTGGTGCCAAAATTCTCAGAATGTAGTCCACTTTCGATTAAAAATCTTTAAAAAAATCTAGGCGCACCCCCCATTGCGCGTAGCACAATTTTGTTATTTTTGAATTCTACGAAAAAAATTATGAAGAATATAGCGTTGTTCAGATTTTGTTTTGTACACAATTGGAGAAAATAAGTGGAGAGAGCGTAGGGTACTTGGGCACCCTATATAACCCAAAGCAACTTCACAATCATGTTGCTGTTTGTTGACATTAAAATCCAGCAACTTTTGATTGTGAAAATAAACTTACTTATTGGCGAATTTATCAGTGGTTTGATCCTTGTTATTCTATGAGAGGAAGGTTTTGGAGTGACGCTCGTACGATTGGGAGGAAGAAAAAAACGAGGAGAGTCGGTGTAGACGCTCCTTTATATTCACAAGGCAGTTCCCACCGTGACTAACAACGAGGTGAGCTCTGTGGAAAGGAAGATGAGAACTTTCCCAGACGGAGCCGACTCGAGTCGTGACGGTATTTTTCATATTTACCTGAAGGTCTTCACTCTCAGCTTTGTCAACCGAATGTTGGCAAAAGGGACTTTGTAAACAGTTCCGAACATCGAGGACAGATCGTGGGGACCTTTCGCTACGGTGGAGCTACGAAAGCAGCAAAATATGGCTCGAGTGTCATAATACGAAGGTACCAGGTTGGAAGGGATCATTGTCACCATATCAGGCGCTCATAGTAATCAGCACTGAAGTGAATCGTCTAATATAGCGTCCCCAATGCTCTTTCGAATTTCCTCTGATGTAGCTCTTAACCTTATTACTTTACTAAATGCCCGGGAAAAAGTAAATCTTTTTCTAAAACCACAAGCAGACTTCGAACCAGGCACTGCGCCACAAAAACCTTCCTACACCGATCTGGCAAAAGTGTTACCGACTTGTGTGACATCTGTCAGAAGCCTGAAACGTTGCATCACATAATTCTCGAATGCAACAAATTCACTGCAGAGAGAGATGTTATGATAAACAGCGTCCCACCAACCATCCCTCGACCTTTCAACCTCTCAAACATTCTTCGTGAAAACACGATATACGTCTACGAGTTAATTTCTAATTTTGGTTTATTATTTTCAATAATGAACCTTTGGAATCGACCAAGAAAAAAAAATTTTAACACCCCCTCAAAATTTGATGGTTTACGTTTCAAGGTACGTAGAATCCAAAAATCGAATAGAAATTTGGCCGTCCGTCCGCCGTACGCCGTACGCCGTCCGCCGTACGCGGCACTTTTGCCACTTAGCATTGACCGATTTTGATGAAATTTGGTATGTAGGCTCCATTTGGGGTCTAGTTGTGCCCCGAAGCTTTTGGTTGATGTAGGTCACTTCTAAGGGTTCCAAAATCAATTTTGAAATTTTGAAAACGCCCTAACTTGATTTTTTTTTCTTCCCTTCATATTGGATGGTTGGTGATTTTGTAGACGAGTGACCTATATAGAAAAATGATAAACCATTGTGTAATAATTTGCAGCGTTTTTATGTAGCTCAAATATAGACATGGAACCAAAATTGTTCAGGAAGGGCTGAAACGAAAAACGAAACGAGAAATTTTGATTTTGAAGAACTTTTTTTTCAACCTTGAAATGTGAAAAAAAAAGAAAAAATGCTTCCGTTCTCTTGTAGACTCAGAAGCAATAATAAACCGTTGTAATAATTAGCAACAAGTCGAAGAAAGTCGCAGGAAATCTTCTTTGAAAGTCGTTAGGGAGCGCATCGGAGATTCCTACAATTCCCCTAATTAATCCAACTCCCTCCATGTTAAATAGAAATAGGTATCACCTGCACTCAGTAACATTACCCACCAACATCCAATCAGTTCCAATTCCGGAAATCTGCTCATCTACCTACTGTTTTCTCATAATTGCGCTTGGGTGGTTCAAATATTGAAGTATGACGTCACGATGATGATGATGAGTTCAGAGAGGCGATGCGTCGAAGGAGGGAGCACTTATCGCCGTAATGGTCGGGATATCAAGGCGAAATGGATATCGCTTGTTCCGGCAGAACGGGAAACGGCTCGGGAGAACAATGGCCCGAGTTAATTTATTGTGCCGCCAGGTGATTCGCTACGTCACGCTTGAGCCCCCGACTCGCCTAGCATGCGGGATCTTGAACCGCTGGCTCTCAAGGAGTTCAACATTGTTCTGAATGTCATTATTACCACCTAGCGTTATTATTATTATTATTGTCACCTCTTGTTTTGGTTATTATTAGATATTACCAAGCGTCTGACTTTGAGAAATGTGACTTCTTATACTGATCCCAAATTTAGGTTTTTGGTTGTCTCCTTCAGAGTGGAATGATGGATCATTTCATTGGAGGCAGCGGTGGTATTAATTGAATCGCTGAGTGCAGAAACCGCTCAAGTCAAGATTTTAAAATTTTACTGGAGAGAGAAAAAACTTCGTAACTCCTCCAAATTTTCAACAATTGAACAAATTTTTCATTTCATCTGTCATTAAAAACGTTTATGTTGCTGACATGAAAAAATTAACCTTCCGAGTAAACTTTTAGAAATTAAGTTTTTTTATAGAAAATTCAAGTTTTTTAATTTTTTTTATAAATTAAGTTTCCGTTTAAATTGGGCTCAGGAAAATTTAAAATGTAATTTGGACTTATGCTGGTTCTGCTCTCAATTGGTTTTTAGCCTCAAAAAAAATTATCGTACATTAAAAGTATATATTTATTCAAATTTACATCAGAAATGGAGTAGGTACGTACATAACGGTTGCTTTATCTTAAAACAAGGAAATTCAAAAACAATAAAAAAAAAAACGCTGCAAATGATTACACAAAGGTTTATTATTTTTCGGTATAGATCACTCGTCTGAAAAGAACACGGCCTTTCTATTGTTACCACCAACCAACATGAAGAAAAACATCGATTGCATTTCGGTCAGCTAAAATTTGAACGGATTTGCGTTTCTCACTCGTGTTTCTGATTTATCGTAAGTCCAACCCTTAAGTTCACGTAGGGAGCGAACGGTTTGTCCTACAGAGCTCCGCATGGTCTCTAAAAATTCATTATTATCTTAAATTGATGGAAAAGCAATACCTTTATACCAAAATTTTTTGAGCTAGGGCGTTTAAAAAATTTCGACCCTTAGAAGTGCCCTACATCAACCAAAATCTTCGGGGCACAGCTAGACCCCTAATGGAGCCTACATACCATTAACAATTCATGTTTGGAAAAAATTTCACCACTGCAATTGATGGTATTGTACATAAATATTAACCTGTGATGTTAATGTTGCATCAGTTCTGTGCAGCCATGTCCATCTGGCTGCTTGGTATCAGGGTCCGAGATCCGACCTCGGACATTGGGGTGAGGGACAAGGTTGAATCACCTCATCCCACAAATGATGGAGGGAGGATTGTGCCTCTTCTGGATATGCCAACAGCCGACGCTTCTCCCCCCCATGGGGTTCGAGTTCAGCTCCAAGTCCCACGGGGCCCATTTGCTCGAGCCGTGGCACGCTGTCGTGTGGCCGTTGCCCTGAATTTAGACCAGATGAATGATCCTCATGTTAGGACTAGGGTGGCATCCACTCTAGGATGAACAGTGGGTAACCAGCCCGAATCAGATCCAATGTTTGCAAATTTGCATGTTTCTCAATGTTTGCAAGTGTTGCTGCAGCCTTTAGTAATGCGTCAACTTCATATTTTTGAATTTTGGAACCATTGATATCTGCGAGTGATCTCTGGCCGGAGCCATCAATAATGAAAGCTCCTCTTGGTGTTACCACCAAGAGGTCAGGACGATAACCTCGCTTTTACCAAATTTCATCAAAATCGGTCAATGCTAACTGAGGAAAGTGCCGCGTACGGCGGACGGACAGCCAAATTTTTATTCGATTTTTGGATTCTACGTAGGTACCTTGAAACGTAAACCAAGAAATTTTGAGGGCGGGTTGAAAAATTGTTTTTCTTGGGCGATTCCAAAGGTTCATTATTGAAAATAATAAACAAATTACAAGTGAATCTGTAATTAGATAGACGGGATACCTGAATGAGAACGCTTGGCGATAGGTATTTGTTGGGCGAGAGGAGGTGAATGGGGTCTGGTTAGCTAGACATTCACCAACGAGAATTGGACAGGAAACCAGCAGGTTTGGAATGTAGGTACGTTAGTGGAGGAGAAAACTCGCAATTCAAAACTGACGATTCATGTTCAACGGCTTTTCCGAAAAACCTGCAGTTTGAATCTGTTAGTTGGGCAGATGTCGAGCTCCAGAACCTTTGTAAAGACGCTGCGAGATTGTACACAACAATTTATTATTCTTCTGTAAAGATCACCCGCCTGCGAAGAGAATGGCTATTCAATTTATAGCATCTACCAACCAAATTATATTTTCTTCAACCAAGTATGTTTTGACAGAAAGTTCCTACTAGCTGAACATCGTTATCCCAATGTTTTGGGTGCCTTGAATACGAATTTTGATTCTTGGTTGTTAGGGAGACACGAGTGACTGACATGAAAGTCTATCCGAAAAAACGAAAAGAGCTCGCATTTGATCACCTGAAATTTGGCTCACTTCTGTCAGTGAAAGTTCATGTGCGATTCACACTCGTGTTTCTGACTCATCCTTCGACCAACACAAATAGAGACAACCTTGCGAGAGAACTGTCTACCTTCTTAGGATCGGCGGTAGGAGGGGTGGGGTTGATGTGAATAATTTCACCCTATTTTACCACGAGGAGGATTTTTGGCCCCTTATTGATTTTTGAACTCTTATGAATCGTCTCTAATTAGTACCTAGGTAATAAACATATTGTTTAGCAATGCATGCATTCCAGGGGACGTCCCATTGGATAAGCATTAGATCAGTTTAACCAGTTGGTAAGCGATAAAACTGTTTCACTCGATGTAATTTGGTTTATTACTTTAGGCAAGAAATAGTGACCCCCCCCCCCCTCACCATTATCTACCAAACCATTTCTAGCGGCATGGGAGCCTCGAATCTGAAGAGCATTTTAAAATCCATGATCTACGATACCCAATATGCGAATTCGAGTTCACCCCCCCCCCCCTACCAACCCCAATGGTGCCAGTCTGGCACCAAAGCGGAAATACGTCGTAACATTGAACTTCCATCTATTAGTTTTAGTAGGCGGTCCGTCGAGGTTCACATCCGTATTCAAGGTAGAACACACAAAAAAAAAACAAAAAAAAAAAAATAAATAAACACGAAATAAGCGGTTTATGGTGTCCTGGCACCATGGTGGCACCAATATTAGTTCCATGGTCGTACAGAGAATAATTCATGAAAATCCGGAGGTGTAATGAGAATTTTTCTTTAATTTCAAAGCTTGGGGACAGTTAGTAAGCAGTAAAGGAACCGAAATATTGAAAAATCGGATATTTTGTGAATATTATCCCCCCCACTCGCCCCCTCCCCTTGCGAATTTTGGTACTCGGGTGAAATTATGTACAACTCGGAAGTTACTTGAGTCAAACAAAAAAAAAAACACACAAATCGGTTGGAAATTGAGGCCAGGGCAGAGTTTACAAGATTACGCCCGCAAACGCACGTTTTTTAAGCATTAACCCCCCTTTCCCTCCCTTAAAAAGCAAAATTCAAAATTCCGGCGCCGTAGTGCACAACTAGATAGTTTTCCGCGTCGATGAAAAAAAGAACCACAAAAATCGGTTGAGAACTAAGGGCTGTGCAGAGTACACAAGATTTTGTTACACACACACACACACACACACAGACATACACCTATGGTTTTTTTCGCGGATTTGGATTCAGAATGGTCTAAAACAGATTACTGTGTGGTTATTTTTTTTTCTGTTGAGTGTTGTTCAACTTCACCCCAGATCGATCGCATAAGGACGCCCAAGTCTTATTGGGGACGTCCTAAAAAAGTGTGTATTATCAAAAGTTTACGAGCTAGGATGTTTTGAATGTGTTATTTCCACTTTTTACACCTTAGATGTTACTGACAATAACCAAAATCTTCGGGGCACTTGCAGACCCAAAATGGAACCCATATACAAAATTTCAATAAAATCGGTTAATGGGAACTGGGCAAAGTGCCCTTGGGACGGGGCGGACGGAAAAATGTGTATTCTATATTTGTATTTCTATTATTCTTTGAAACATAAACCATCTTGGAGAGGGGTCACAATTTTCAAAATGGGTCGACGGTGATCGCTCTGAAGACAGTATTTTTCAAAGAGGCTCTGAAGAGACGATCGGGGAGTTTCTGCCAGATAAGACGTCACGGTCGAGCGAGCCGATTAAACGATGCGCTCCAGTGACCGGGACTTCTTTACTCTGCGACTAAAGCTGCTCAACCAGGCACCAAAACCTCCTCTGCCACTCGAGCAGCACACCACCACAAACAGCACCCCACTTATCCTCTGAAAAGAACCGCAGAACCGACGGCTCAAAACGAAAAAAAAATTTGAATCTTATTCGGATTATGCATTTTGGTATCTCTATGGCAGCAGTTGAAATACTGAGGAGCTGTTGCTATAAAGTGTCATAATAATATAATAAAATCCTAGACAATAATATAATAAATTCCTAGAACAAAAACGCTACCAATTATTATACAAAGGTTTATTATTTTTCTGTATAGATCACTCACCTGCAAAGAACGCAGCTTAGCTATTGTCACCATCTACCAACCATAGGTACTACCTACCTACCACATACCTACTTCACAATCAAGTTTATTTGGAAAGAATAAACGCTTCACACTCAATTCAAGTTATGGGTGCCTTCAGTAGGAAATTTGATTACTGGTTGCTACGGACACAAAACTGAAGAAACCAACAGCGATCGCATTTCGGTCAGCTGAAATTTGAACGGAGATTAGTCCTCTTTGGTGATTCAAACTCGTGTTTCTGGTTTATCGTTAGTCAAACCCTTAAGTTCTGATGGGGAACGAACGGTTGGTCCTACAGAGCACTGGGTGGTTTAATTTCTAAAAATTCAATACTTCATATTTTAAATTGAAGAAGAAACAATACCTTTATATTAAAAGCTTCTGTGCTAGGGTGTTTTCAAAATGTCATCCCTTATTTTTCAACCCTTAGAAGTGACCTACATCAACCAACAGCTTCGGGGCACAACTAGACCCCAAATGGAGCCTAAACACCAAATTTCATCAAAATCTGTCAATGCTTAGTGGGAAAGTGCCGCGTACGGCGAACGGACAGCCAATTTTGGTTTATTATTTTCAATTATGAACCTTTGGATCGACCAAGAAAAAATTTTGTTTAACACCCCCTCAAAATTTGATGGTTTACGTTTCAAGGTAAGGTAACCCGGGGCAAGTGCGTTCGGAAAAACTACTAATTTGATTTCTGAATGAACAATTTTTATGAACCTATGACCGTAGTGCAATTATTCTTGTTTCATGCTGTTCGTTGGTTCATGAAGGATCGACCCATATAAGATTATATTCCTAAAAGCATTGTTTTTCACCGAAAATTTCGCTATTTGCGAACCCTTGTTTAAAACGCACTTGCCCCGGACACTGGGGTAAGTGCGTTTTTGTTCTTCTGACTAATCTAAATTTATTCAGAAAGTTCAAGGATGTTTTCAAATTGAGAAAAATTTATTCAATAATAAATGACATTAATTTTTAAGTAAATAAGGTAAACTCCCGTAGAATCCAAAAATCGAAAAAAATTTGGCCGTCCGTACGCCGTACGCGGCACTTAGCATTGATCGATTTTGATGAAATTTGGTATGTAGGCTCCATTTGGGGTCTAGTTGTGCCCCGAAGGTTTTGGTTGATGTTGGTCACTTCTAAGGGTCAAAAAATGAATTTTGAAATTTTGAAAACTCCCTAACTCAAAAAATGTTGATATAAAGGTTTTTTGTTTTTCCTTCAATTTAAGATTCTACAGAATTTTTAGAATTTTTCGAGACCACGTGGAGATCTGTAGGACAAACCGTTCGCTCCCTACGAGAATTTAAGGGTTGGACGAACGATAAATCAGAAACACGAGCGTGAATCGCAAAAGAGGTCTAATCTCCGTTCAAATTTTAGCTGACCGAAATGCGATCGATGTTTTTGTTCATGTTGGACGGTTGGTGGCTTTGCAGACGAGTGATCTATACAGGAAAATAATAAACCATGATGAACTCCAGTATGAACTCAGAAAATTTGTGTAGAACAAAACGTGTTCATTGCATGCAAAAGTATATCAAATCTGGAAGTAACACATTTTGGTGTATTATTTTCAATAAGTAATGAATCTTTGGAATCGATCAAGAAAAAAAAGTTTAACCCCCCTTTCAAAATTTGTTGGTTTACGTTTCAAGGTACCCACGTAGAGTCCAAAAACTCCTAACATATTTTGTCACTGTTTATTTATTCACACAACTACAATAAATAATGTTACAATAAAGTTTTCATTAAAAACAGAACAAAAATCTGGAAATTTTGAATTTGAAAGATTTTTTCATCTTCCCAAAGTGATATGATTTTCTCGCTAGAATTTTCTTTGTGATCCATTCAATGTGGGCAGCGTTTCAGCAGATTGGTTCGAAGAAATGGTAGATATTGTGTGCGACGATTTCCAAAAGAATAGGTGCAGCCTGCCATGCCTCAATAAGAGTTCCGTAATGTGATTGAACCGAGTTTACTTTGACTCCCCTGATGCGTTACCTACTCAAGACTAAATGCCAACACCTTTGTGACAATGACAAACCATTACGGAATTCGATCATCCACATTTTTATCGTTCGAATGGTGTTTTGTCGTTCTCTACCACTTTAGGAACTCCTTTCAGTTATGGAGTTACATTGCGAGATAATCATTCACTCAACAACCACGGTAGCACGAACGAAAATAACCCTGATTTCCTTTTGACATTTTTTATTTTATTTTTATAACTAGGTTCTATGTAATCTGAATACCTGATATACGTGGTCACTACGATGTTCTTGCCTATTCATTTTCCTTCTGAAAAGACTCCAGGAATAAAAGGTTTCATTTTTTAATGTCTTCATTCATTCATTGACATTTGGGAGATTATCAAAATTAACTCGAAATTGTAAAACTGAAATTTTGATATATCGGTAGATGTAAAATTCTAGAGAAACAGTGAAAGTACCATAATTATCTTGATTAGTGTGAATTTGAATACCTACTTAATTGTTGAGTGATTACGTAGGTATGATTGATGGCCGACAATGCTGAAAACCTGTTGGATGTTTGATTGTTGCTATTTAAAAAACGTTGATTCTCCATCAGGGAGATAGGAAATTTAACGCTCTTTCCAACGATATAAATAGTTTTAATTTTATACTCTATCCAAAGGAGTGACGGAAGTTTAAGTTACATAAGGTAAAAAAAAAACGAAAAAACTTGGAAAAACAAGGGGTTAAACGAGAATGGCTAAGGGGCATTTTCGATCGGAAATTAGTTGTACAATCGAAATTCTTCGGGTTGACGTTCTTATAGTGTTACACGCTGTAGATGATGCGATGCATAGTAGCTTATCTCAAAACACCAATCTCTAAGTACCTTCCACTACCCTCATAGGGGACCATCTGCGCGTAAACCCGCACAATCTCTGAATATTGTTGGCAAATGTAGAAGTTATGGCGGTTACAAGGATTTCACAATGAGGAATTTCAGTGATTTGTGATTTTATTTTTTCTCGAACGTTCATGGTAATATACGAGCAAAAATCGAGGTGGAATCGAAAATTCTCCTTTCTCTAAATTTTTAGAAGCATCTCAAAATTGAGATTTTGAATATGAGCGGAGAAAAAAAAAAGTAAAATTTGGCGATGACGTGGTGCGGGAATGTACTGTGATTGGACGAGACTAGTGCATTCGGCTTATTTGGACGTTTACCCCACATTCCAGCCAATGGGCGTCCATTTACAGCACCTCGTCACTGAGCGGTTATTCCAAATTGTAAAAT
This sequence comes from Apolygus lucorum, assembly GCA_009739505.2. Lineage (NCBI taxonomy): Eukaryota > Metazoa > Arthropoda > Insecta > Hemiptera > Miridae > Apolygus > Apolygus lucorum. The sequence continues at coordinate 73,729,756 of CM019167.2, read as the reverse complement.
CATTCAGATCAGTTTATTATTTCCAATAAACAATACATTCCTCAACTATTCATTTTTTTCACGTTTTTAGAGCAAGTTGATTAAAAATCCAAAATTTCACGAGATTTTTCTTACACACTGAAATTGTCCATTGCCCATGCGCACAAAATACTTTCAAATTGGGGGTGATGATTTACATTGGGGACCATTTCCACCCCTACTCGCCCCATAATCCCTGAAATTTTCATCGAAATCGGATGAGAACTGTAGGAGTTATGGCTGTGGCAAGGATTTCATTACAGACGAACAGACAGACAGACACGGAACCAAAATTGATGATCCAAAATTGTTCAGGAAGGTCTGAAACGTAAAACGCGAGTAGAAACTTTGATTTTGGAAACTTTTTTTTCTCAACCTTGAAAAGTGAAAACAAAGCTTCCGCTTGGTAGACTCGGAAGCAAAAACTCCAAGAGGCACTTTTTGTTGCAAATTAGTTGAAGATTACGTGGGTGAAGTACTAAGCACCTTATTGTGTACACCTTATATGAGATTGCCTGATTATTATTTATTAATTTTTTTTCCATTCAAGTTCTTGAAGTGTAATACACGGAATGTTGGCTCAAGATTAGTATACATGGACATGTCCATGTTCCTTCTTACTTTATGAGTGTGTATTTGCTAAACTTTGCGATTATAAAAGCAAAGTTTATAGAAGATTATACATATTATTACATATATTTTGTAACTTATAAAATATATGTTTTATTTAATTTTTATTTTAAAGTTTACATTAGTACTTATGTAGGTTTCAAAGTATAAGATTACGTAGGAACACAATAATTTTCGTAGCCGCAGGTGATTCCGACATGAAACTGAACGACATCGTTTCGAATTTGTTCTACATCCGGAGCGTGTGACAAATGGAGCTCTGTGATTACCATAATTATAAGATTAGGGCTCAGAAAGATAAATTGCTTGATTGATTCATGCCAGGTGGTCGCGTGCAGCCTGTCCACCACGACATTTTTTTTTTACTTGCCTTACTCCATTGGTTACACACCTACTTCACGTACCAGAGGGCCTAAATTTCCCTATGAAATAATAAATTATTCTTCTATCGGATTCGTTCGGGAGTGTCGCCATTCGTTATGGAGTATAACAATTCTTGGAATCCGATATTCAGCTCCTGTAGTCATAGTCAGGTCGAGTACTGTGTTACAACACTCTAAAACAGTGGATTTCATTGAAAAACCAACATTATTCTATATAGCCCACTCGTCTGCAAAGAACACAGCTTTGCCATTCCCACTGCCTTCCAACTACAGGTACTACCTACCTACTTCTACAAATATCACAATCAAGTTTATTTTGAAGGAATAAACGCTTCACGCTCAAATCGATGGAATAAGGAGTTCCTTCATAGGTAAATTTGATTACCGGTTGCTAAGGACGCAAAACTGAGGACAACTCGAAGAAACGAACAGCGAACGCATTTTGGTCAGTTAAAATTTCAACGGAGATTAGGCTTCTTTTGCGATTCACACTTGTGTTTCTGATTTATCATAAGTCCAACCCTTAAGTTCTCGTAGGGACCGAACGGTTGGTCCTACACAGCTCTGGGTGGTCTCATTCGATACTCAAAATTCAAAATTCAGCGTACGACGGCATGCGGACGGCTAAATTTTTATTCGATTTTCGAATTCTACGTGCCTTGAAACAAATGCCTCCGGGCATGAAACTTGATTTTTAGGACGTCCCACAGTAAAACTTGGGCGTCCTTATGCGATCGATCTGGGGTAAAGTTGGACAACACTGAACAGAAAAAAAACATAACCACACAGTAATCAGTTTTAGACCATTCTAAATTCAAATTCGCGAAAAAAAACCATAGGTGAATGTCTGTGTGTGTGTGTGTGTGTATGTGTAATATTTAACCCGCCCTCAAAATTTGATGGTTTACGTTTCAAGGTACGTAGAATCCAAAAATAGAATAAAAATTTGGCCGTCCGTCCGCCATGCGCCGTACGCGGCACTTATGCCACTTAGCACTGAACGATTTTGATGAAATTTGGTATGTAGGCTCCATTTGGGGTCTAGTTGTGCCCCGAAGATTTTGGTTGATGTAGGTCACTTCTAAGGGTCAAAAAATAAATTTTGAAAGTTTGAAAACGCCCTAACTCACAAAATTTTGATATAAAGGTATTGTTTTTCCTTCAATTTAAGATTCTATAGAATTTTTAGAATTTTTTAGACCACGCGAAGCTTTGTAGGACAAACCGTTCGCTCCCTACGAGAATTTGAGTGTTGGACGTACCATAAATCAGAAACACGAGTGTGAATACAAAAGAGGTCTAATCTCCGTTCAAATTTTAGCTGACCGAAATGCGATCGATGTTTTTGTTCATGTTGGACGGTTGGTGGCTTTGCAGACGAGTGATCTATATAGGAAAATGAAAAATAATAAACCATTGTGTAATAATTTGCAGAGTGTTTTGTTAGACGCGGAAAACTATCTAGGGAAATGGGGGGGGGGGTTAATGCTCGAAAAACGTGCGTTTTTTGGCATCATCAGGTGTCGTCTGCCCAGGCCTAAATTTCCAACCGATTTGCGTGTTTCTTTTTTGTTGGACTCAAATAACTAATAAGTTGTACATGATTTCGCCAGAGTACCAAAAATCGCAAGAGGAGGGAATGAGTGGGGGGATAATATTCACAAAATATCTGATTTTTCAATATTTCGGTTCCTCTACTGGCTTATTTATTGTACCCATGCTATAAAATTGAGGAAAAATTCTCATTATACCTCCGAAAAATTCCTCAATATACTTCTCTGTACCACCATGGAACTGATAGTGGTGCCACCATGGTGCCAGGACACCATAAACCGGATATTTCGTGGGTTTTTCTGTTTCTTTTTTTTTTGGAATACGGATGTGAACCTCGACGGACTGCCTTCTAAAAAAAGAAGAAAAGAAAAAAAAAGTTTGACGTTACGACGTATTTCCGCTTTGGTGTCAGACTGGCACCATTGGAGGGGGTGAACTCGAATTCCCATGTTGGGTGTCGTAGATCATGGATTTTCAAATGCTCTTCAAATTCGAGGCTCCCATGCCGCTAGAAATGTTAAGGTGGATAATGGTGAGGGAGGGAGAGACCACATTTTTTCTTGCCTAAAATCTAATAATTCCGTACGTATGCCCGCCGCCGATCGGGTGGGGTCGTGGGGGTGGGGAGAGTCGGTGGAATCATAGTCGGGAGCAGTTGGGGGCGGAGGAGACGAACAATCGGAGGTGATAACAAGCTTTTGAAGTGGTCATTTCTCTCGAGTAAACCAACAAGTTTCGACGATTTCAACGTTCAAACTCGACCTTTTCAAACAATCGGAGGTGAAAACAAGCCTTTGAAGTGGTCATTTCTCTCGAGTAAACCAACAAGTTTTGACGATTTCAACGTTCAAACTCGACCTTTTCAAACAATCGGAGGTGAAAACAAGCCTTTGAAGTGGTCATTTCTCTCGAGTAAACCAACAAGTTTCTACGATTTAAACGTTCAGTCTCGACCTTTTCAAACAATCGGAGGTGAAAACAAGCTTTTGAAGTGGTCATTTCTCTCGAGTAAACCAACAAGTTTCGACGATTTCAACGTTCAAACTCGACTTTTTCAAACAATCGGAGGTGAAAACAAGCCTTTGAAGTGGTCATTTCTCTCGAGTAAACCAACAAGTTTCTACGATTTAAACGTTCAGTCTCGACCTTTTCAAACAATCGGAGGTGAAAACAAGCCTTTGAAGTGGTAATTTCTCTCGAGTAAACCAACAAGTTTTGACGATTTCAACGTTCAAACTCGACCTTTTCAAACAATCGGAGGTGAAAACAAGCCTTTGAAGTGGTCATTTCTCTCGAGTAAACCAACAAGTTTTGACGATTTCAACGTTCAGTCTCGACCTTTTCAAACAATCGGAGGTGAAAACAAGCCTTTGAAGTGGTCATTTCTCTCGAGTAAACCAACAAGTTTCTACGATTTAAACGTTCAGTCTCGACCTTTTCAAACAATCGGAGGTGAAAACAAGCTTTTGAAGTGGTCATTTCTCTCGAGTAAACCAACAAGTTTCGACGATTTCAACGTTCAAACTCGACTTTTTCAAACAATCGGAGATGAAAACAAGCCTTTGAAGTGGTCATTTCTCTCGAGTAAACCAACAAGTTTCTACGATTTAAACGTTCAGTCTCGACCTTTTCAAACAATCGGAGGTGAAAACAAGCCTTTGAAGTGGTAATTTCTCTCGAGTAAACCAACAAGTTTTGACGATTTCAACGTTCAGTCTCGACCTTTTCAAACAATCGGAGGTGAAAACAAGCTTTTGAAGTGGTCATTTCTCTCGAGTATACCAACAAGTTTCGACGATTTCAACGTTCAGTCTCGACCTTTTCAAACAATCGGAGGTGAAAACAAGCCTTTGAAGTGGTCATTTCTCTCGAGTAAACCAACAAGTTTCGACGATTTCAACGTTCAAACTCGACTTTTTCAAACAATCGGAGGTGAAAACAAGCCTTTGAAGTGGTCATTTCTCTCGAGTAAACCAACAAGTTTCGACAATTTCAACGTTCAGTCACGACCTTTTCAAACAATCGGAAGTGAAAACAAACTTTTGAAGTGGTCATTTCTCTCGAGTAAACCAACAAGTTTCGACGATTTAAACGTTCAGTCTCGACCTTTTCAAACAATCGGAGGTGAAAACAAGCCTTTGAAGTGGTCATTTCTCTCGAGTAAACCAACAAGTTTTGACGATTTCAACGTTCAGTCTCGACCTTTTCAAACAATCGGAGGTGAAAACAAGCTTTTGAAGTGGTCATTTCTCTCGAGTAAACCAACAAGTTTCGACGATTTCAACGTTCAGTCTCGACCTTTTCAAACAATCGGAGGTGAAAACAAGCCTTTGAAGTGGTCATTTCTCTCGAGTAAACCAACAAGTTTCGACGATTTCAACGTTCAAACTCGACTTTTTAGGACGTCCCACAGTAAGACTTGGGCGTCCTTATGCGATCGATCTGGGGTGAAGTTGGACAACACTCAACAGAAAAAAAAATAACCACACAGTAATCCGTTTTAGACCATTCTGAATCCAAATCCGCGAACAAACCATAGGTGTATGTCTGTGTGTGTGTGTGTGTGTGTAGGGGTGTGTGTGTGTGTGTGTAACAAAATTTTGTGTACTCTGCACAGGCCTTAGTTCTCAACCGATTTTCCTGGTTCTTTTTTTGTTCGTCGCGGAAAACTATCTAGTTGTGCACTACGGCGCCGGAATTTTGGATTTTGCTTTTTAAGAGGGGGAAAGGGGGGTTAATGCTTAAAAAACGTGCGTTTGCGGGCGTAATCTTGTAAACTCTGCCCAGGCCTCAATTTCCAACCGATTTGCGTGTTTCTTTTTTTGTTTGACTCAAATAACTTCCGAGTTGTACATGATTTCACCAGAGTACCAAAATTCGCAAGGGGAGGGGGTGAGTGGGGGGATAATATTCACAAAATATCCGATTTTTCAATATTTCGGTTCCTTTACTGCTTACTAATTGTACCCAAGCTTTGAAATTGAGGAAAAATTCTCATTATATCTCCGGATTTTCATGAATTATTCTCTGTACCACCATGGAACTAATAGTGGTGCCACCGTGGTGCCAGGACATGGTGCCATGATGCCATAAACCGCTTAAAGGCTGGACCCCACATGCCCGAGCCGAGCCCGCACCGAGCCCGACCCGCGACACGGCCGTGTGTACGTTACGGAGTAGGGAGGCCTCACATTTCCGAGTCAGGACCGAGCGCGGTCAGTCACGATTTGGAGCTCAGGTCGTAATGTTGGCGAATTTTAAAAACAGTTGCGGAAGCTTTGTTTTGTGACTTACCTACAACGAAATCGAGGATGTAATAACTTATGTTTGCCAGGGGGGGAGGGTGGAGGAGGGCCACTTTGGCCATAATCCCTTCCTGGTTTTGTAAACAAATTCGTGCAATCAATCAATCATCTTTGTGCCAAATTTTAGGGAGCTCAGGAACAGCCTCTCTGGCTCTCATACCCTCTAACTCATTATTAGCAAAAATTCAGTTGTTGAGATGTCCAGCATTCCATGACATTTTCATTAGGGCGCTGTTGTCACGAATACGATTTTAGAACTTTCAGTGGCCAATATCAGAGCGCAGGTCGATAGTTGAAATCCAATGTATGTATAGGATTTCCAAGTATAATTCGGAATTTTTCAGACCAATTTTTCTAAATTTCCAAACCATATTCAGAATTGTCCAATCCAGTTTCAGAACTTTCCAATTCAATTTCAGAACTTTCCAAGTCAAATACAAGATTTGTCCAAGTGCAATTCAGATTTTTCCATAACAATTTCAGAATTTTCCATTTCAATTTCAGAATGTGATCAATGTTTGTGTGCGGTAATATATAGCATTTCCAAGTCAAATGAATCCTTTTCCAAACCAAATTAATCCTTTTACAAACGAAATCAATCTTTTTCCAATCGAAACTAATCCTTTTCCAAACCAAATTAATCCTTTTCCAATCGAACTTAATCCTTTTCCGCGATTGCAAACCTCCTCAATTAACTTTTCAGGTCCATTGCTATCCGAGGCACGTCCGTGCAAAACTAAACAAAACTAGTTTGAGACGGTGCGGGCTCGTGTCGGAGAGACGGTGCGGAAGAGTGGGGCCTTCCCCGTAAGATTTCCCATGATTACTTCCGATCCGTGTGTCGTCCGTCACTCGGACTTCGCACGGTGCGGGCTCGGCTCGGGCATGTGGGGTCCAGCCTTATTTCGTGTTTTTGCTTCCGAGTCTACCAAGGTAGAAAGAAGCTAGAAGAAGCTAGAAGCTTTGTTTTCACTTTTCAAGGACGAAAAAAAAAGTTCTTCAAAATCAAAATTTTCACTCGCGTTTTGCGTTTTAGACCTTTCTGAACAATTTTGGTTCAGTGTCTGTGTGTCTGTGTGTCTGTGTGTCTGTCTGTCTGTCTGTCATGAATTCCTTGTAACGCGCATAACTATACGAAGTTATTGTCCGATTTCAATGAAATTTTCAGGGATTGTGGGGGTTGGTGTGTAGACGGTCCCCTATGAATATCATCATTCCCGGACTGATAGAAGCGACTGCGCATGCGCAAACTTGAATTCCTTGTAACGGCCATAACTATACGAAGTTATTGTCCGATTTCAATGAAATTTTCAGGGATTGTGGGGGTTGGTGTGTAGACGGTCCCCTATGAATATCATCATTCCCGGACTGATAGAAGCGACTGCGCATGCGCAAACTTGAATTCCTTGTAACGGCCATAACTTTCACATTTTCCATCCGATTTCAATGAAATTCTCAGGAATGTTACAGATTAGTATCTAGATGGTCCCCTATGAAAATCATTACCTTCGAATTTATAGTAGCCACTGCGCATGCGCAAACGTGAGTTTCCTTGTAACGGCCATAACTTCCACATTTTCTACCCGATTTCAATGAAATTTTCAGGGATTATGCGGATTAGGTTGTAGATGGTCCCCAATGAAGATCACCACCTTCGGACTGATAGTAGTCACTGCGCATGCGCAAACGTGAATTTCCTGGTAACGTCCATAATTTCTACATTTGCTATCCGATTTCAAAGACATTTTCAGGGATGTTACAGATTAGTATTTAGATGGTCCCCTATGAAAATAACCACCTTCGGACTGATAGTAGCCACTGCGCATGCGCAAACATGAATTCCTTGTAACTGCCATAAATTCTACATTTTCCGTACGATTTCAATGAAATTTTCAGGGATGTTACAGATGTTTTGAGATTAACTACTATGCATCGGATCATCTATACAATCGGGTTATGGATTCGAGGAAGCTATGTGCCACACCCACTTGGCAGACTTTTTTTTGTGTTTCACCTTGAATACGGATGTGAACTTCGACGGACTGCCTACCAAAACTAACAGATGAAAGTTCAATGTTACGACGCATTTCCGCTTTGGTGCCAGACTGGCACCATTGTTGGCGTTGGGGAGGTGGGGGTGGGGGGGGGGGGGGGTGAACTCGAATTCGCATGTTGGGTATCGTAGATCATGAATTTTAAAATGCTCTTCAGATTCGAGGCTCCCATGCCGCTAGAAATGTTATAGTGGATAATGGTGGGGGGGGGGGCAGTATTTCTTGCCTAAAGTAATAAATAAATTACATCGAGTGAAACAGTTTTATCACTTAACAACTGGTTAAACTGATCTAATGCTTATCCAATGGGACGTCCCCTGGAATGCATGCATTACTAAACAATATGTTTCAAACAATCGGAGGTGAAAACAAGCCTTTGAAGTGGTCATTTCTCTCGAGTAAACCAACAAGTTTCGACAATTTCAACGTTCAGTCTCGACCTTTTCAAACAATCGGAAGTGAAAACAAGCTTTTGAAGTGGTCATTTCTCTCGAGTAAATCAACAAGTTGAAAATGTGGAAGATTGGCTGAAATAGCACCTTTGTATTTACAAGGGATGTAGAGAAATATATTATCTAAGATTTGTTTGCCTGCCAATTGCAGGCTTTTCAGCTAGTCTAATATAATAAAACGCCAACCGTACGTACGTACGTACGTATGCACGGAGGGGTCGTGGCAGAGGGAGAGTTGTAGGCTGGAGGGGTTGGGGGCGGGAGGAGTCGGAGGCGAGAGGAGTCGGAGGGGTTGGGGGGCGGGAGGAGTCGGAGGCGAGAGGAGTCGGAGGGGTTGGGGGCGGGAGGAGTCGGAGGCGAGAGGAGTCGGAGGGGTTGGGGCGGGAAGGGTCGGGGGCGAGAGGAGTCGGAGGGGTTGGGGGCGAGAGGATTCGGAGGGGTTGGGGGCGGGAGGAGTCGGAGGCGAGAGGAGTCGGAGGGGTTGGGGGCGGGAGGAGCCGGAGGGAGTGGGATGCGGGGAGAGTCGGAAGAAGCGTTTTGCCTACTTTTAGTAGGCTTTTCAGCTAGTACTAAATAAATTACATTGAGTCAAACAGGGTAATCGCTTACCTACTGGTTTAAATTGATCTAATGCTTATCCAATGGGACGTCCCCTGGAATGCATGCATTACTTAACAGTATGTTTAAAGTTGGAATGTCCAACAAAAATCGTAACTGTTCTCGAGCCCTTTGATAATTTGTATGGTTTATTTAAAATTGTCAACTGGCAAGACAATTGGCAGTTGGGGTAAATTGGGGTAGGTAGGTATTATAAAATCATATTACAGGTAAGTACATATTATACCTATTATGTACTCTTGTGTGGGCTCCGTGTCGCAAAAACTTACGTGAGACCTCCTAGGGTTGAGTACTGCAGCCTGGAACTTGAAACGAAGCAAGACATCTGTTTACTTACTCTGAAGTGCTCCTTTCGTATGACCATTGGCAAGTGCTTCTTTCTACACAAAAAACGAAGAGAAATTAGTTTGGTTTTATTCGACGGTGTGACGACATCGGAGCAGCTGCAGGGGTGAGAGTCTGGGATGCCAGCACGTCCTCAGTCGAAACGACAGACCGCGAGGTCACCCGCTGTCTCACCTTTTCGGCTGCCAACAATGTTCAGCAACTTGAAGATAAAAAGAAGAAGACGGCGAGGGGGGGGGGGGGATGACAGGGTAGTAATTCCCGAATGTCGAAGGACCCGGCGAAATCCCAAAGGACTCGGACCGCCTCAACTGAGCCCCCTTTTAAGGAATAAACGTCGTCCTGTTCGCTCCCAAAGAAGGCGAAGGAATCATTCGGTGAAATATCCGCTCTTCCATAACCGATAGTTATTAAAGGCCGTCGTAGCAAAAACCACACATGGCGTCAGGAATTCAGACGTCTATTCTGGGAGCTCCATGAATGATGAAATCCCAACCAACGGCAACTTTGGGGTCCCCCAGAATGAGCTGTGGAAGGTCGGCTACCTTAGACTGCTTTCCTCAAAACACTCGATACGAACCTACGAGGGGTATCAAAATAAATTCCTTTTTTTCAATCGAATTTTGATTGAGAAATTATGAAATTGACTGTAATTATTCTGTAGAATGTCTATAATTATTATGGAACTATTCTGTGTCCTTTTTCTATAAAATCTCTGGACCCTTCCAAGCACTTCGGGAATCTTGTAACGAGCTTCAAAATTCTCTCTGCATAGAAATCTGCCGCCACCTCGTTGGTGACTACTCCCATAACCCTTACTTACACGCGAGGTGTAAGTACTACTTTTCGTCGTAGGTACCTCTTTGCACTATTTTCTACACAACTTTTGGTTGATAATATTCTAGGTTGGTTGTAAAAGGATGTACTAGATTATTGATGTGCTTGCTCTCATAGAAACGCTTATTCGGTGTTTATTTTTAAAACTCTGTTAAATTAAAGTAGAAAACATGAAAATTAGTGTCACACAAAATCACGTTCAGGAAATTGCATCAATCTTATCAATTAAGCCCACCTTGTTGTTTGTCAATCGTGGTACAAAATAGTTACAAGATTTGACTAAACGACATAAGTCTGTGGGCAACAAAAAGTCGAAACATGGATCACTATCAACGAAAAGATAATATAGCAATCAAGTAGGTATACAATTGAAAATCATTGTATGGTAGATCTAACGCTGGTTCCAAAAATGGGGTAGTAAAATTAAAAAATTAAAAAATAGTAAATAAAGAACTTTTTAACAAAAAAAACGGACCGACCTCAAAACTGATGATGGCATCCCACTAAAAAGGAAAAAATAATAACGACAACTTATTCAGTTAGGTTGGTAGGTAGGTACGCAGTGAAGTCGCCGCCGTGCCCATCTGCAGAAACAAACATACACAAGTAGATTCCACTTCCATCTGGTTAGTATTACAACATGGGTCGATAGTGCAATACAAAACATGAATGAGAGTGGGTACCTATCATTGAGGTAATGCATGTGTTCCAAAACTATTAGGTAGTACGTCACTGCTGTCGTATGAAAGAGGATGAGAGAGTGACAATAAGTGTGAATCCCCGTACGAAATGTTGGGATTCGAACAAACCATCTCTTGATTAGATAGTATCTAATAGTTATTTATCTAATTATACATGATCAATCTTTGATTACATAATATCTAATTAATCTTATATTCCATGTATGGCATATTGAATGTAGAATTGTCTAGATCATGATGTGGGTTTGTGATATGAGTTCATACTCAAATGAACCAGTTAGTGTTACAACATGCGTCGATAGTGCAATACAAAACAGGATTAAGGGTAGGTAAGTAAGTAAACAACCTTCTCATGTTCAATTTTTATCCAACTGTCATTTTTGGTGACGCAGACGTCTTCAGCTGTTATCAAAGGAAATATTCTTACTGAGATTCACACTTATTGTCACTCTCTCATCCTCCTTCATACGACAGCAGTGACGTACTACCTAATAGTTTTGGAACACATTTATTACCTCAATGATAGGTACCCACTCTCATTCATGTTTTGTATTGCACTATCGACCCATGTTGTAATACTAACCAGATGGAAGTGGAATCTACTTGTGTATGTTTGTTTCTGCAGATGGGCACGGCGGCGACTTCACTGCGTACCTACCTACCAACCTAACTGAATAAGTTGTCGTTATTATTTTTTCCTTTTTAGTGGGATGCCATCATCAGTTTTGAGGTCGGTCCGTTTTTTTGTTAAAAGTTTTTTATTTTACTATTTTTGTATTTTCATAATTTTTTATTTTTTACTTTTTAGTGGTTTTTTAAATTTATTTTTAAAATTTAATTTTTTAAATCATCTGATTTAATCTTTAACTTATTAATTTTTCGACTTTAATTATTTTAATTTTACATAACTTACCTACTACCAAGTACTTTTGTTTAAGTTTTAAATCATTCGTTTTAATTTTTAACTCATTAATTTTTTCGACTTTTATTATATAATTTTTTTTTTAATTTTACATAATTTACCTTCTACCAAGTACGTTTGTTTAAAGTCGGTATTCTTTGAGTTACCGACCGTTAACCTTTTTTCGACATTTTTCGCTATTTTTCTTTTTAAATCTTTTACTTGTATTTTTTAATCACTAATGGTTTTTTTAATGTGGAATTAATTATTACTTTTGAGGTTTTTATGAAGGTAGTAGGTAACATTATTGTTTAATTTTTACATTTTATTTTAGTACCTATACCTACAGTATTATTGTTTAAAGTAGTTATTAGTGAGTCCAAAAAAATTGTTAAACATATTGTTTAGTAATGCATGCATTCCAGGGGACGTCCCATTGGATAAGCATTAAGTCAATTAGAACCTGTTGGTGAGCGAAAAAACACGCATTATTATTTCCCTTCCTCCTGCACCAAACTGTTTCACTCAACGTAAGTAAAATGGGGGCGATGATGTCCGTAGAGGAGTATCTACACTCAAATCCGCGCAATCCCAGAAAATACCATCGAAATCAGATGGAAAATGTAGAAAGTATAGCTCCTACAGGGAATTCACGTTTGCGCATGCGCAGTGGCTATTATCAGTTCCTTGGCAATGCTTTTCATCGGGGACCATCTATATGCCAATTTGCATGATCTCTGAGAATTTTATTGAAATCGGATGGAAAATGTGGAAATGATGGCTGCTACAAGGAAATTATCGTTTGCACATGCGCAGCGGCTATCAGTCCGGGAGCGATGATTTTCATAGGGGCCATCTACACGCCAACTCGTACAATCTCTGAAAATTTCATCGGAATCGGACTTGAACTTCATATTTTAGCCCGCTGCAACATGTTTTGGATGATGAGAAGGCTATGTGCTAGACCCACTTGGAAGTCTACCGAAATTTGATGGTTATCGGAAACCCTCTCATAAAGCATCTCATTTTTTGTGAAGCTTAGAATCGGACCTTAAATTTGAATGTACCTACACAAACATGTACAAAAATGTACAATGAGTCGGGAAACTCGTCTTTCAATGAAATGTTAAAGTTATTTTCAAAATTGAGTTCAATATCATTTTTTGAAATTAAAATTTTGCTTCATAATCAAGTTTATCTTGAAGAAATGAGCGTTTCACTCTTAATGGGGAGGATAGTCCCCAACGAATGAGAGGGTGGTCCCCCTTGAATTTGTTGAGGGGCGCCAGGCGTCCGAGAATATGCCGGAGGTGACGGGCGGGTGGGACGAGCGGGTGGGTGGCTTCGACGAGTCGGGCGGGGGGAGAGGATGCGGAACAATCTTCCGAAAAAACACGTTTTTTGAACTATTTTCACAAAATTTCGATACTTTTAACAAAGCAAAATGAAATCTGATTAAAACGGGACCACTATGGATACTTGTAGAACACTTTTCGAAAAGAATCAGGCAGATTGGTGGCCGAATAAGAAACTGCTAGTGGTACAAACATACAGAAAAAAAAAATCGTCGTCCCATGACACACCGAACTGTATACCTCCTTCCTTCGGCGCGGCTTCGCCGCGCATGAAGTCGGTCAAAAATTAAATGAAGTAATGTGGAGAAAAAGTGTGAGGTTAAAAATGGAAAAAACACGGTTTTTCTGAAAACCCCTTTTGAAATTACAGCTTGAGAACGGATTGAGATAAAAATATGCGGTTTGCGCCATACTCCATTTTGGTTTATTATTTTCAATAATGAACCCTTGGAGTCGACCAAGAAATTTTTTTAACCCCCCCCCCCCATCAAAATTTGTTGGTTTACGTTTCAAGGTACGTAGAATCCAAGAATCGAATAAAAATTTGGCCGCCCGTACGCCGTACGCGACACTTTCCTCACTTAGCATTGACCGATTTTGATGAAATTTGGTATGTAGGCTCCATTTGGGGTCTAGTTGTGCCCCGAAGATTGTGGTTGATGTAAGTCACTTTTAAGGGATGAGAAATAAGGTTTGAAATTTTGAAAACGCCCTAACTCAAAACATTTTGACAGAAAGGTATTGTTTTTCCATCAATTTAAGATTCTACAGAATTTTTTGAGACCACGCGGAGCCCTGTAGGACAAACCGTTCCTTCCCTACGAGAAATTAAAGTTTGGACTTACGATAAATCAGAAACACGAGTGTGAATCGCAAAAGAGGTCTAATCTCCGTTCAAATGTTTGCTGACCGAAATGCGATCGATGTTTTTCTTCAAGTTGGTTGGTGGTAATAATGGCAAAGCCGTGTTCTTTGCAGACGAGTGATCTATATAGAAAAATAATAAACCTTTGTAATACTTAATTTGCAGCGTTTTTTTTTGTTTGCAACTACGCGCGGACTACCCTGTATTTACCCCCTTTTCAAATAGAACAACGAAGTATTTCTGGATCCGACACTGCACGTTGATACCTACCTACTCAGTGATCAGTGCGGAATTCCTATTATTGGTGATTTGCAATGCTTCCAGGTGTGGGCGGCATAGGAGAGGATTTCCTCGAGTCGTGTTTGCGCCTCAGTAAAGGAGAAAGAACGCATTCAAACCTTGTTGAAACTGAGAGACCTCCTCCTTCAGAGCAAGAGCTTTCGGGTGTTTTGAAGTCGGCCAGAAAGTGCATTGCAGCCCTGAGTGGAGAGCCGACGAAGGGCGGGTCGGTGGTATTTCGGGGACCAGCTGCACCACTTCAGCCTTTCCAGGTTTGAAGATCGATGTCGGTTTCATCCAACGTGGTAGAAGACGAAGATGCCTCTTTTAAGAAGTCGTTCTCATCTTATCATGAAACGTCGCAACTAGATTTTTCCAAACAGCAATGTGTCACACATGCACGGGGGATTCTCTTGTGTACAACTAGTTCTAGCTATGCAGTGACGGATTGGAGTGAGGGGAGGGAAATTTCTCAGGAGGGGAGGAATGATGAACGAGAAAATTATGGAGAGAAAATAACATGTCACGTTGCGGTATAATAATAATTGATTAATTATTAAAAATAGCGTTCATAACAATTAATAATTGATAATTAAAAATAATTCAAAATATAACATTGAAACATGATAACAATGTAAATAGAATTTTAATATCATAATTTTATGTTGACGATAAGTTACATTTTTTCGCTTCTTCACGGCCGCAGGTCCCCCTCACTCTGAATTTCTCAGCTCTTGAGCGTCCTTTTGTGTCAATTCCACGTTCCTGGCAAAACTTCTGGTTGGATTTCCGGAGGTGAGCAGGAGGTCCCTCGCTTACCAAAGCGTATACTACGAACACGACCTCCACGGGGCCTCCCTGCGACAAAAAAAGTCTGCCAAGTGGGTGTGGCACATAGTTTCCTCGTATCCATAACCCGATTGTATAGAATATCCTATGCATAGTAGCTAATCTCAAAAGATCAATCTCTAACTAACTTCATTGGGGACCATCTACTAGACAACCCAAATAGTCCCTGAAAATTTCATCGAAAACGGAGAATAACATCTTATAGTTTTTGCCCCATAATTACTTCTAATAAGAAATTTAACACTTTATAGAGCTAACAATTTATCACAGTCCCAATTTTATAAATAAAAGCGTGTTAGCATCTTCTGTTTCCTCTTGCTATCACAATATAACACGCTTGTATTTATAAAATTGGGACTGTGATAAATTGTTATGTTTCTGTAATAAAGTGTTATATTTCTTGTTGGGGGTAATTTATTTTCAACTTTTTAGTTCATTTTATTTAAAAAATAGAAACTTGTTTTTAAAAAAGGTTTTTTTCTTTATTTTTTTCTTTATAGCTGTAGATCGAATCGATTTTTCTAGATAGCTGTGAATCGAATAGAATTTTTTTTTTTTTTTTTTCCTTCAATTGGCATCAGCGTTTGGCCATAGCCATGAAGTTCGTTTATTTATAAATTGTAAAACGAAATAAAATTAAGAAAAAATAATATTAATAAAATTGAAAACGAGAAAAAAAAGAAAATTAAATTTTTATATCGATCGTGTGTATAAAAAAATTAATTGCTTTATATATAATACTGCATCTTGAATGGATCATCTGATGGTAATGCAGGGGGTTGTCCAAGTGGGGTGAAACTTCGTCCATCATCTTTTTCCTCGCATGCTCGTGGGTAGGACAATCCATGAGGATGTGCTGCAAGGTTCCTATGGAGCCATCATGGCAGCTGCTGCATTCTGGAGTGAGGCGCTGTCCGATTCGGTGCAGATATGCCTCGCATAGGCCGTGGTTCGATCGTAACCGACAAATAACTCTTATTTGTGATCGTCATTTGTCGGTTACGATCGAACCACGGCCTATGCGAGGCATATCTGCACCGAATCGTACAGCGCCTCACTCCAGAATCGAATAGAAAATCGAATAGAAATTTGGCCGCCCGTACGCGGCACTTTCCCCACTTAGCATTGACCGATTTTGATGAAATTTGGTATGTAGGCTCCATTTGGGGTCTAGTTGTGTCCCGAAGATTGTGGTTGATGTAAGTCACTTTTAAGGGATGAAAAATAAGGTTTGAAATTTTGAAAACGCCCTAACTTGAAAAATTCTGCTATAAAGGTATTGTTTTTCCATCAATTTAAGATTACCGGAAGTTGTTGGGAAAAATATGTACTTTTCAGAGGGTTGTAAATTCTGATATAATAAGTCTAAATATAAATGATACCACCTCCACCACATTGGCTCCAGTGTTTTAAATGGGAAGAATTGGGATAATGTTTTCGATTCTTTAAAATTGATCGTGGAATTATTGAAGTCAAGCAACATTATAATGATTAGTATGGATAGTGAAAAATAGTCAGGTTGTTTAAAATACCTGGAGTACATTGAAGTAGGTAAATAAATTAATTTTCATACAAAACTCTTGAAAATTATTATTATTTTTTTTTTTCAACAAAATATTCTATTGTGGTGTAATTATTTCTATTATGCCGGCAGAACCGGATTCATGGCGTAATCGCCAAATTGTTGTAGGGTGACTCGCCCAATGAATGAACACTTAAGCTCTTAGCACACTAGCGACGAACTTTAATGTCTATAGTTCTTAAAGTTGCAGTACTACACTACTTGAATTTGTCTGATGTTGTTTAAAATTATGTAAGGAACAAGAATAGCATGGGAGAAGACGAGAAAAGTTGATTTTTATAGCTAATTTTCCACAATAAAGGAGTTAATGTATTTCACCCCATGAATGAACACTATTTCCTAGTGAATGAACCCTGAAATTCCAGTGAATGAACATTATAATTCATATAGTTCATTCACTGGGTAGGATAGTTATTTAAACAAGTTGAGGCAAAAAATCAGCAGTTTAGTTGTTTCTTCACTTGGGAAGCCTCCATTCGATTTAAAACCGTGAAGTAACCCTCCAGCCAGTGAATGAACAGTCATTTTACTGTCGTTCATTTACTGGCTGGAGGTCATATTTTAGCTCCCACAGTATGAACACCCAACAAAACATATCATAATCAAAAAAATTACCTTCTACCCAATTAGTTCTCTCTAGAAAAACATATCAGCTACAATAATAAAGCATGACATTGACTGATTTAGCATTTTACTTTCCTCTAAACACTAATCCCCACGTAATGGCCAACTCCATTTCTTACCCCCAGAGACGTTCTTGGAGACTGACCTGTTGATAACATCAAAACCGAAGAAGATGGCAGACTTTTTTTTATCTACTGCTTCACCCTGCTATCTATGATAAGTTGATGAAACTAATGAAAACGCTGCAAATTATTACACAATGGTTTATTCTTTTTATATAGATCACACGTCTGCAAAGCCACCAACCATCAAACATGAAGAAAAACATTGATCGCATTTCGGTCGGCTAACACTTGAAAGGCGATTAGGCCACTTTTGCGATTCACACTCGTGTTTCTGATTTATCGTACGGCCAAACTTTAAATTCTCGTAGTGAGCGAACGGTTTGACCTACAGAGCTCCGCGTGGTCTCCAAAAATTCTAAAAATTCTACAGAATCTTAAATTGAAGGAAAAACAATACCTTTATATCAAAATTTTTGAGTTAGGGCGTTTTCAAAATTTCAAAATTCATTTTGGAACCCTTAGAAGTGACCTACATCAACCAAAATCTTCGGGGCACAACTAGACCCCAAATGGAGCCTACATACCAAATTTCATCAAAATCGGTCAATGCTAAGGGGCAAAAGTGCCGCGTACGGCGGACGGCGGACGGCGGACGGCGTACGGCGGACGGCGGACGGACGGCCAAATTTTTATTCGATTTTTGGATTCTACATACCTTGAAACGTAAACCATCAAATTTTGAGGGGGTGTTAAAATTTTTTTTTTCTTGGTCGATTCCAAAGGTTCATTATTGAAAATAATAAACCAAAACACCGTTATCACCAGGGTGCATCACAAGCCTTATTATTCCCAAATAACCTCGTACTGTTCATTCACTGGGCGAGTCACCCTACCTATTTATTTTCTTGAATAAAACTACTTTTTTTCTTCTTCTTCAATTTAAGATGAAATTGAATTTTCAGAATTTTTAGAGACCACCCGGAGCCCTGTAGGACAAACCGCTCGTTCCCTACGAGAGAATTAGCTGACCGAAATGCGATCGATGTTTTTCTTCGAGTTGGTTGGTTGGTGGCAGACGAGTGATCTATAAACAAAAACAATAAACCTTTGTTTTATCATTTGCAGGGTTTTTTAAGGATATTCGCTAATTATAAAAAAAAACGTGAAATTAATTTACCTTATTCGTGTAGTTGATTTTGCATATGTCTCCCACGGATAATCCGTCAAGACGTTTACAAGTAATACATGACGCTCATTTAATGCAATACTGACATATCTCATATAGTCGATTCTCGAGTTTCTGAAGAAAAAAGTCTCTTGGAGTGTTAGAAAGTGGTGCATGAAGGTCACTCCTATGCCTGCAAAACTAGTGGCGAGATGGCCTTGTGTGCGTCGTCGTACCTCTCCACCACTTGTCAAATATAAGTGGAAACAGTGATCACCAAATACTACTGACTTTGAGGATTACTGTCGAGTCTGGAGCACTGAGGCTAGTTGGCTAGGGGATCACTCGGGACAATCAGTTTTCGCCCCCCGGACTGGAGCCGTCGCCCATTCCATCAATCGAACCCCTTTGGATACAAGAAATCCCACGATCGGACACGGAAGGCTGACTGGCGACCTCCTCGAGTTGAACGGGCGACCCCCGCCTCACCTGCTCACCTGGATCCCTGACTATCGTCGATCTTCATTAATTAATCACATACATAACGGGTGCCACGTGCCCTCACCGTCCGCCAGCTTGATTAGGTTGAGGGGATCGCCATGACAGCACACACCCTGGCGTCGGAGTCAATCGCCCTTGCGTTGCCCAGGAATGAATAAAACCTGCCCTGAACCGATTTCATCTAATTAGATCAACTAAAATTCGGTATCTCTGTAAACTAGAGGGAGAAGAGTAGGCTACATGAGAACTTCAATCACACGAGACTCAATCAACCCTGCGACACCACTAAAAACCAACAGCCACTTCGGCTAATCAACATTTTCATGTGCTCATGATTGCAAAAGCTCAGAAGAGTAAGTATACATACTTCTGGACATGTTTTCGTTAAATATTTGATTAATTCCTATAAAAAAATAAAAATTCAATCATTAAATTTTTTCCGAAATTGGCAATTACAGCAACGTCTATTTGGTTAAGATTAACTGAGATCACTGGAATTTTAAAATCGGTTAACGACAACTGAGATAAATCGAGAAAACGTTGGCATCTTCCCTCTCACTCGCACACTTGTTGTCCCCCATGATTTTAAGCATTCCATGCGATATTCCACTTTAGTTTCATTTTTTGTCTTTTCATTGCATTTTATTTTGTTTTGGTTTATTATTTTCAATAATGAACCTTTGGAATCGACCAAGAAAAAAAAAATTTTAACACCCCCTCAAAATTTGATGGTTTACGTTTCAAGGTACGTAGAATCCAAAAATCGAATAAAAATTTGGCCGTCCGTCCGCCGTACGCCGTACGCCGTACGCGGCACTTTTGCCACTTAGCATTGACCGATTTTGATGAAATTTGGTATGTAGGCTCCATTTGGGGTCTAGTTGTGCCCCGAAGCTTTTGGTTGATGTAGGTCACTCCTAAGGGTTCCAAAATCAATTTTGAAATTTTGAAAACGCCCTAACTCAAAAAATTTCGATATAAAGGTATTGTTTTTCCTTCAAATTAAGATTCTATAGAATTTTTAGAATTTTTTGAGACCACGCGGAGCTCTGTAGGACAAACCGTTCGCTCCCTACGAAAATTTAAGGGTTTATATTGAAATATATATATATATAAATCAAAACACGAGTGTGAATCGCAAAAGAGGCCTAATCTCCGTTCAAATTAGAGCTGACCGAAATGCAATCGATGGTTGGTGATTTTGATTTTTTTTTTTGATTTTTTCGATTTTTTTTTGGATTTTTTTATTTTTTGATTTTATTTTAATTTTTTTATTTTTCTCTTCATATTGGATGGTTGGTGATTTTGTAGACGAGTGATCTATATAAAAATAATAAACCGTTGTGTAATAATTTGCAGCGTTTTTTTAGTGCATATTATAAGGCAACCCTATATATAGGGTTTTTGAGTAGAGACCAGACTTTTTAATG
Organism: Apolygus lucorum; assembly: GCA_009739505.2. Taxonomy (NCBI): domain Eukaryota; kingdom Metazoa; phylum Arthropoda; class Insecta; order Hemiptera; family Miridae; genus Apolygus; species Apolygus lucorum. Next base: position 73,709,243 of record CM019167.2, on the reverse strand, counting down.
CTATATATAGCATTAAAAAGTCTGGTCTCTGCTCAAAAACGCTGCAAATTATTACACAATGGTTTATTTATTTTTCTATATAGATCACTCGTCTGCAAAGAACACGGCTTTGCCATTGTCACCACCTATCAACCATAGATACTATGTACCTACCTACCACGTACCTACAGCGATCGCATTTTGGTCAGCTAAAATTTGAACGGAGATTAGGCCTCTTTTGCGATTCAAACTCATTCAAATCTCATTTCAAATTCATTACTATCTTAAATTGATGGAAAAACAATAGGTACCTTTAAATCAAAATTTTTTGAGCTATGGCGTTTTCAAAATTTTATCCCTTATTTTTTAACCCTTAGAAGTGACCGACATCAACCAAAAGCTTCGGGCACAACTGGACCCCACATGGAGCCTACATACCAAATTTCATCAAAATCGGTCCATGGGAAGGAACTAAGGAAAGTGCCGCGGATGGCGGACGGACGGCCAAATTTGGTTTACTTACCTTGAAACGTAAACCAACAAATTTTGAGGGGGGTTAAAATGTTTTTCTTTGTCGAAGTTATAGTAAGTAAAGTAAAACACCATTTCAGGTTGGATTTTCGTCCGACTGCCATTCCTGGCGTCGCGGACGTCATCAGCTGTCTTCCTAAGGGAAGATCAGAATTTGTTCTGTTGATTTCGCTCATGGCTTCCCATTGGCCTCACCGCCCTGGGTTGGAGCGAGGGGGAACTGCGTCCGGCTTACCCGACAAAATGCTCCCGAGGCGAGCCTCGAACTCACGGCTCCACAACCGGTCCGAGTCTCGTCTCCAGAGACACCACTCATGATTCTCTATGACCACCATTAATCCTCCATGGACGAAAAGTAATCCCCACGTCCAAATATTTACTTTCGTAGACTATCAAACTATCTGAGAACCACCTTTAACCCTACACGGACTACTGTTGATCCTAATGATCCACTATGACCCCTTTATGGGTTAACAATAACGCTCCTCTCATACTTACCAACTACAGATGTGTTGATAATGTACCTACCTACACAATTTATTATTACCGTTGCAACATCTAGATTCCTACTCTTAGGGCCGGCTTAACCAGCGCGGATTAACTACAGTTTATCCTCGATGGAGGGTAAAGGAGCGCGTTTTCACGGATAATCCAGGCCTCATCACAACTTAAGGGGGTCTCATCGGTCGCTGTTCGTTCCTCGTTCCGGGTTAGTATTTCCCTAAATTACAGGTACTCACACTTTAAAAGTTGTACCTAAATTTGAAATTTTCAAGGATTTTCGAAATTCATTAGCGCAGCAGTCTAGGAAATTGAAAACCTAAAAGTTCTATTGCCGCTGGAATAATTAAAATCGGACAATAATTGGCAGAGAAAAAAGGGAAAACCGTTTATGTGAGTAAACATCGATTTATATAACCTTCCAGGTGATTCAACTCTCTGATCAGAGGATTATCTTCGAATCGAATCCTGTGGCCATATTGAAAACGCTTTACCTTCGGTTAATGCACGGAAGAAGATCTTTTCGTGAAACGGTCAGAATCCTGATCCGTAGAGCAGTTTAATCCACGCTGAGGTTCACCTCTGGAGGCGGCACAAAATCAAATAAAGAACACGAGAGGCGATCTTGAGAGTTGTTGCTTGGAAAAAGATGGCCAAGGACTAACGTCACCTACTCGTAGTTACCTGTTAACAAATCAGTAATCAATGTAAAGAAAAACGTCTGCCAAGTGGGTGTGGCACATAGCTTCCTCGTATCCATAACCCGATTTTATAAATGATCCGATGCATAGTAGTTTACCTCAAAACATCCAATCACTTAGTACCTTGCACTACCCTCATAGGGGACCATCTACACTTCTACCCGGACAATAGGGTGTGCGCCTGGGTAGGAAAAACTGTTCATTGTTATTTTTAATCTAAGGTAGACCTTATTCTGAGAATTTTGGTACCAACCGCGACCTTCTAGCGTGTGTAAATCTTTTCCTATGAATTTTTGAAGTTTCGACCGTTTATGACGTCACAGTGGGCTGGGGGGTCCCTCCCAGGCGAGAGGGGCGCGTGACGTCATAAACGGTCGAAACTTTGAAAAATCATAGAAACAGATATACTCACGCTAGAAGGTCGCGGTTGGTGCCAAAATTCTCAGGATGTAGTCTACTTTCGATTAAAAATCTAAAAAAAATCAAGGCGCATCCCCCATTTCTGATTATTGTTGGAAAATGTAGAAGTTATGGCTGTTACAAGGATTTCACGTTTGCGCATGCGCACAAAATATTTTCACATTGGGGGCCATGATTTTCATAGGGGACCATCTCCACCCAAACTCTTATAATTCCAGGAAATTTCATCGAAATCAGATGGCAAACGTTGAAGTTACAGCTGTGGCAAGAATTTCACGATTGTGCATGCGCAGCAGCTACTATCAGTCCAGGGGCAATGATTTTCATAAGGGACCATCGCCAACCCGCACAATCTTGGAAAATGTCATCGAAATTGGGTGAGACATGTTGAAGTTATGGCTGTGGCAAGGATTTCGTGACAGACCGACACGGAACCAAAATTGTTCAGGAAGGTCTGAAACGTAAAACGCGAGTGGAAATTTTGATTTAATAGAACTTTTGGTTTATTATTTTCAATAATGAACCTTTGGAATCGACCAAGAAAAAAAAATTTTAACACCCCCTCAAAATTTGATGGTTTACGTTTCAAGGTACGTAGAATCCAAAAATCGAATAAAAATTTGGCCGTCCGTCCGCAGTACGCCGTACGCAGTACGCGGCACTTTTGCCACTTAGCATTGACCGATTTTGATGAAATTTGGTATGTAGGCTCCATTTGGGGTCTAGTTGTGCCCCGAAGCTTTTGGTTGATGTAGGTCACTCCTGAGGGTTCCAAAATCAATTTTGAAATTTTGAAAACGCCCTAACTCAAAAAATTTCGATATAAAGGTATTGTTTTTCCTTCAATTTAAGATTCTATAGAATTTTTAGAATTTTTTGAGACCACGCGGAGCTCTGTAGGACAAACCGTTCGCTCCCTACGAAAATTTAAGGGTTTATATTGAAATATATATATATAAATCAAAACACGAGTGTGAATCGCAAAAGAGGCCTAATCTCCGTTCAAATTAGAGCTGACCGAAATGCGATCGTTGGTTGGTGATTTTGATTTTTTTTATATTTTTTTTGATTTTTTTTTTTTTTTTTTTTTTGATTTTTTTTTTTTTTTAATTTTTCTTTTCATATTGGATGGTTGGTGATTTTGTAGACGAGTGATCTATATAAAAATAACAAACCGTTGTGTAATAATTTGCAGCGTTTTTTTTTTCAACCTTGAAAAGTGAAAACAAAGCTTCCGCTACCTTGGTAGACTCGGAAGCAACAAACCGTCGGCCAAATATTGCCTGATTGCCTCTGCAAGCCGCACCTCTCCTCCAGGATGTCAAAGTCAACATCACTCTGTGCGTTACAGGCAACATAGCGCAGAAAGCTGCAGTGGACTCTCTGGCTGATGTGACACTTGTAGAAGGGAGTCCAGGCGACGGAGGCATATTCCACTATCGGGAGTATGAGCGGAGATGGCAGGTATGAAGTCAAAACCCAGAACCCGCATCGCACGGCTCGGTTTCGAGCAAAACATCGGTGTTTCGATATTTTCGAAATCGATGTCCCATCCCTAATCGGTACCAAAAACTCAATTTTAAATATTTGTCGGTCACCAGATTAACCCTTTAGCATTCACTGGTACAGCTGTGATACCGCTTATGGAGGTATCTACAGTTCGTTGTGAGTAGGTAACTCAACGAACCGGGTTTGCGTCCGGACTTCCGCGCCGTTTTTGTCGCCAATAGTAAGTAGAAAAAATCCATATCCCAAATCCTTATCTCTCCTACACCTCTATTACCCCCTCCATCTATTAAATATAAATATTTATTCCTTCAGGAACTGGAATTCTACGCAAGGTGAGTTTTCGTTTTTCTTTTATTTTCCTTGTTTCGCAATATTTTTCTCCTGAATGAATTCGCTGTCCAGGAGACTGCTGGTCCTTCATGAAGTGTTACAGTATTACAGTCGCTCACACCAAGAAGCAGCTCATTACGGAAATTACCTCTTATATTCGAAGTCGGTGATTTTCGAGGCGATCTGTTTGCAGTGACAACGCAGAGGTTGTTTGCCTACCCAGATAACATCGCGCAATCGGAGTCTATCGATAAAGCAAACACGTTCCACCCATTCGGGGTTCGATCCCGACACGCCACACACAATTTCCTTCTGAAACGATTGAATAATGGATAACAGTTTTCCGAGCGCACGCCCACTCGAGGGACATCAGAGGCATCGTTCTTCATGAATGAATTATCAAGTACTTTTGTGGAGGGACTGCTGTCATTGGTTTTGAAAACGGTTATTAATGTCATAATGGATATGTCGTATGTGAACCAACAGTCGTCGGAATATCAAAAAACATGTTCACTATTTTACCGAATCGGATGTTCATCCGACTCGTCACTGGAAGCACGAATCATCGTGAAACGGGTAATAGAACCCTTCCTTGTAGGGCGAAAGCACCAGTATCAGACACTACAAGCGGAGATTCTCAGATTCCTTTGTGCTGCGAGGCGTGATTATATCAGACGTCTTTTCCAGGGAATAATTCTAATAAGGGAGGGGTGTCTAACGAAATTGTCTCAATCATTAAATGACTCATAATGATTCATTTACCTTATATAATCAGCATAATATTCATATAACAGGTTTTACTACGTAATAATATCGCACTACAAGAATTCAAGAGACGCAACTCCTAAAATTAAGGTTTTAAGTTGGATTCAATGTGATGGCGCTAGACAGCTGGGTGAATCTTTTCATTCTGGGAGATTTGGAAAAGTGTTCCCTTGCAAGTCACCGTAAGTAATAGTAAGTAATAGTAAGAGACACTTCTCGAGGTCCACTGTACAAACAACACATGCTTTCTCAGACATCTGTCCTAATTTTGCTTCCGAGTCTACCAAGGTAGCGGAAGCTTTGTTTTCACTTTTCAAGGACGAAAAAACAAAGTTCTCCAAAATCAAAATTTCCACTCGCGTTTTGCGTTTTAGACCTTTCTGAACAATTTTGGTTACGTGTCTGTGTGTCTGTCTGTCTGTGTGTCTGTCCGTCTGTCATGAATTCCTTGCAACGCGCATAACTATAAGAAGTTATTGTCCGATTTCTATGAAATTTTCACGGATTGTGCGGGTTGGTGTGTAGACGGTCCCCTATGAAAATCATCATCCCCGGACTGATAGAAGCGACTGCGCATGCGCAAACGTGAATTCCTTGTAACGGGCATAACTTCTACATTTTCCATCCGATTACAATGAAATTTTCAGGGATGTTACAGATTAGTATTTAGATGGTCCCCTATGAAAATCGCCACCTTCGGACTGATAGTAGCTACTGCGCATGCGCAAACGTGAATATCCTTGTAACGGCCATAACTTCCACATTTTCCACTCGATTTCGATGCAATTTTCAGGGATCATGTGGATTAGGTTGTAGATGGTCCCCTATGAAAATCGTCGTCCCCGGACTGATAGAAGCGACTGCGCATGCGCAAACGTGAATTCCTTGTAACGGCCATAACTTCCACATTTGCAATCCGATTTCAATGAAATTTTCAGGGATGTTACAGATAAGTATTTAGATGATCCCCTATGAAAATCACAGAGAATGGTCCTTCATAGATGGTTCATTCATAGAGGGATGGTCTCCTGTGAGAATCTCAAATCCTATTATTTGCAGGTCATCGGTAGCTCAGAGGATAAAGTCTTGATGTGAGCTCCTAAAGTCGCGGGTTCGAAACCCAGTTGAGGCTATGTATTGCTTCCGAGTCTACCAAGGTAGCGGAAGCTTTGTTTTCACTTTTCAAGGATGAAAAAAAAAAGTTCTCCAAAATCAAAATTTTCACTCGCGTTTTGCGTTTTAGAACTTTCTGAACAATTTTGGTTCCGTGTCTGTGTGTCTGTCTGTCTGTCTGTCATGAATTCCTTGTAACGCGCATAACTATAGGAAGTTATTGTCCGATTTCGATGAAATTTTCAGGGATTGTGCGGGTTGGTGTGTAGACGGTCCCCTATGAAAACCGTCGTCCCCGGACTGATAGAAGCGACTGCGCATGCGCAAACGTGAATTCCTTGTAGCGCCCATAACTTCCACATTTTTCATCCGATTTCAATGAAATTTTCAGGGATGTTACAGATTAGTATTTAGATTGTCCCCTATGAAAATCACCACCTCCGGATGGATAAAAGCGACTGCGCATGCGCAAACGTGAATTCCCTTGTAACGGCCATAACTTCCACATTTTCAACCCGATTTCAATGACATTCTCAGGGATGTTACAGATTAGTATTTATATGGTCCCCTATGAAAATCATCATCCCCGGACTGATAGAAGCGACTGCGCATTTTTTTGATCTAATCACATACACCTACTCACTTATTTTTTCATCCGAATTTGATGAAATTTTCTAGGACTGTCCAGATTAGCGTGTAGATGGTCCCCTATGAGGGTAGTGGAAGGTACTTAGAGATTGGTGTTTTGAGATTAACTACTATGAATGTATACAATCGGATCATGGATACAAGGAAGCTATGTGCCACACCCACTTGGCAGACTTTTTTTTAAATCCAATCACATACACCTGCTCACTCAATTTTTCATCCGAATTTGATGAAATTTTCTAGGATTGTCCAGATTAGCGTGTAGATGGTCCCCTATGAGGTCAGTGGAAGGTACTTAGAGATTGGTGTTTTGAGATTAACTACTATGAATGTATACAATCGGATCATGGATACAAGGAAGCTATGTGCCACACCCACTTGTTTCCGTTTATATTTAATTTTGGGCTATTTGAGTTCGAGAGTGCCAAAGTAGGTTGTGTCGGCCGAAAGCGGGTTTCTATTATCTCGAGTTAGTATAGTCTTCTCTCGTGAGCTCCACAGGTCGGTTTCAGTTCCTTCGCAAACCCTTCAAAACCCCTTGCCTCCAAATCGTCACTTTTGTGATTCATTATTTTCAGAAATAAACCTTTGGAATTGAGCGAGGAAAAAAAGTAACACCGCCACAAAATTTGGTGGTTCACGTTCCAGAACCCAAAAATTGAATATTGTTGTTCCCGTTCGTCTTATCAAATTTCATATACCGGCTCCATTTGTGGTCTAGTTGTGCCTCGAAGGTTTTGGTTGTTGTAAGTCACTTCGAAGGGGTAAAAAGTGGGAGGAAACGTTTTTAAAAACTTAACAAAACCTAACTTACGAGTAAAAAGAAAACTAACGATGTACGATGTACAATGTACAAGTTACCTATTGTTTTTTTATCAATTCATAATTTCCAAAATTTTCAAGAATTTTTTACACTACCGAGGGCTCTGTGGGAACAACTGATCGCCTAATGAGGATAATTAATAACCTAATTAGTGAGTGTTCCATGACTTTTTTCATCAATTTAGGATAGCGTCCAGTTTTTAAAAACGAATGAAACCACCAAGCCGGCAAACTATCGTTAAATGAGAAATTATTGTGAAATTTATCAGATCCAGTTGTAGTATCCTCTAGCTACCATCCCAACTTTAGCCTGCCTGGAAGGGCCCTCGTCCACCTAGCCAATGCAGGGAGGCCTCTTTTGCGATTCACACTCGTGTTTTGATTTATCGTACGTCCAAACCTTAAATTCTCGTAGTGAGCTAACGGTTTATCCTACAGAGCTCCGCCTAGTCTCAAAAAATTCTAAAAATTCTATAGAATCTTAAATTGAAGGAAAAACAATACCTTCATATCAAAATTTTTTGAGTTAGGGCGTTTTCAAAATTTCAAAATCCAATTTTCAACCCTTAGAAGTGACCTACATCAACCAAAATCTTCGGGGCACAACTAGACCTCAAATGGAGCCTACAAATTTCATCAAAATCGGTCAATACTAAGTGATGGAAAGTGCCGCTTACGGCGGACGGACGGCCAAATTTTTATTCTATTTTTGGATTCTACGTACCTTGAAACGTAAATCAACAAATTTTGAGGGGTTGTTAAAAATTTTTTTTTCTTGGTCGATTCCAAAGGTTCATTATTGAAAATAATAAACCAAAAGAGATGTTCGTTTGCGGTATAAATTGGCAAAGACATTTGATCTACTTGAGATCACGAGGAAGCAGCGAACGATCGATTGAAGAAACCGAGTGGGAAGCAATTCCATCTTGTACGAAGTAATGATACACAATCAAAGACGTTTTTGATCGAGAACGCCCAACAGAACTCTTGAAGAACAGTGCTGGACACCTATGAGCTAAGAGTTAGCCGAAGTGGAGTCTTCACCTCCATAATTGATGCCCTGAGGAGGAAAGTGGGGGTTCAGGGATTATTTTATGAACGATCCAGTCTGAAAATCACCTGAGATATCATGTTTTCGACCCCAGAAACATAATTTGTCAGTGAGGGCCCAATAGAAAACGCTGCAAATTATTACACAATGGTTTATTATTTTTTATTTTTCTATATAGATCACTCGTCTGCAAAGCCACCAACCATCCAACATGAAGAAAAACATCGATCGCATTTTGGTCAGCTTTAATTTGAACGGAGATTAGGCCTCTTTTGCGATTCACACTCGTGTTTCTGATTTATCGTACGTCCAAACTTTAAATTCTCATAGTGAGCGAATGGTTTGTCCTACATAGCTCCGGATGGTCTCAAAAATTGTGAAAATTCTATAGAATCTTAAATTGAAGGAAAAACAATACTTTTATGTCTAAATTTTATGAGTTAGGGCGTTTTCAAAATTTCAAAATTGATTTTGGAACCCTTAGAAGTGACCTACATCAACCAAAATCTTCGGGGCACAACTAGACCCCAAATGGAGCCTACATACCAAATTTCATCAAAATCGGTCAATGCTAAGTGGCAAAAGTGCCGCGTACGGCGGACGGACGGCCAAATTTTTATTCGATTTTTGGATTCTACGTACCTTGAAACGTAAACCATCAAATTTTGAGGGGGTGTTAAAATTTTTTTCTTGGTCGATTCCAAAGGTTCATTATTGAAAATTGGAAATTTCGATTTCAATGAATAGAATCTCTTAAAAATTGAGCTTCCGCTACTTAGAAGTAAAATATATTTCCGCTATGTTCTCCCGGCCTCGGCTTCGCCTATTATAGTTCCTACCTTTTGATTGAAATTTCCTAAGTTGTTGGGTGCCTTCATTACAAAATTTAGTTTTTAGTTGTCAAGGGAGACTAGGTGGTGGGAGGGGGGGAGGCCCGTAGGCATCCACCTAATAATGATGATTTCTCACTCAAGCCTCATTAAACAATAATTAATCGATCAGAGCTCTGGATAGTCTCGTTCGTTTGTAAAACGTGAACAGTATTCTAAATTGATTAAAAACTTAATTGTTCCCTTACTAATTAGATAATCAATTATTCTCATAGGAAGCGGACGGTTGGTTCCACAGAGCTCTGGGAGGTGTCAACAAATTCTTACAAATTGTCCCTATTTTAAACTAATGAAAAAACAAAAGTACCTGTATATCTAAAGTTTTGAAGCTAGGGCGCTATGAAAAGGTTTTCACCAACTTTCCACCCTTAGAAGTGACTAACAATCCAGAACTTTCAGTAGTCAACTAGACTCAAAATTGAGTAGGTATCCCAAATTTCATCAAAATTGTTCCACGGGAACTGGGGAGAGTGCCGCGTACGGCGGACGGACGAGAAACTTTTTATTCGGTTTTTGGATTCTTCATACCTTGAAACGTAAACCATCAAATTTTGGGGAGGGCATATTGTTTTTCTTGCTCGATTCTAAAGGTTCATTATTGAAAAGAATAAACCAAAACGAAGCAAATTCCGTCCAAAATGGAACAGCATCTGGCAGCCCTACCTGACATTCACAGTTCTGCCATTGAGTCATACAGCACGTTTTCAGTAAAAGTGGAATATTCACGCAGGTTTTCTACATTAAAGAGAGAGAGTGACTTTCTTGTCCCGAAATTAGTCGCTGAAATAACGCCTGCACCTTCGTGGAGGGAACTTCCGAGGACCACCGGAGCTGCGGGAACCGACATGGATCCTCCATAACAGAAGTCGCTCATCAATCACCACCACTGAGGACCCCCCATTACGACGAGGACGTCACAATAGACGGGTTCCTGCTTTGGTTTTACCAGTAAGGAGAAAGGAGTGAGCTCATAAGTTCCCATCTTTGGGTTTCCAAGTGGGCTTTCGTTATATTCGGCTTCGCAGGGAGACAAGCGGGACTTAGCAGACGGCGCTCGATAAATCACAATCAGAGAGCAGAGTTATTAATAGAATAATAATTAATAGGAGTGATGGAACATAAATAATAATAACAATACGACAACTCTCGTACGTAAAAATGCCGAAATCACAACAGTAACAGAAAACATACTGTTTAGTAACGCAAGCATTTCAGGGGACGTCCCATTTGACAAGCATTAGGCCAATTTAAACCAATTGGTAAGCGATGAAACTCGTATTTCAATTCACCTTCCTCCTCTACAAAACTGTTTCACTCAATGTAATTTAGTATTTTGAGTTAGAAATAGGGGACACCCCCCCCCCCCCCCCGTTGCCACCTTAACCACCATACAATTTCTACCGGCAAGCGAGCCTCGGAGTTCATCCCCCCACCGTCGCCAAAGGTGCCAGTCTGGCACCAAAGCGGTAACACGTCGTAAAGTTGAACTTTCATCTGGTAGTTTTGGTAGGAAATGTCCGTAGAAATTACCTTCCATATTCAAATTGAAACACAAAACGCTGCAAATTATTACGCAATGGTTTATTATTTTTCTATATTGATCACTCGTCTGCAAAGCCACCAACCGTCCAACATTAAGAAAAACATCGATCGCATTTCGGTCAGCTATAATTTGAACGGAGGCCTCTTTTGCGATTCACACTCGTGTTTCGGACTTATCGTAAGTCCAACCCTTAAATTCTAGTAGGGAGCAAACGGTTTGTCCTACAGAGCTCCGTGTGGTCTCAAAAAATTCTATAGAATCTTAAATTGAAGGAAAAACAATACCTTTAAATCGAAATTTTTTGAGTTAGGGCGTTATCAAAATTTTAAAATTCATTTTTGAACCCTTAGAAGTGACCTACATCAACCAAAATCTTCGGGGCACAACTAGACCCCAAATGGAGCCTACATACCAAATTTCATCAAAATCGGTCAATGCTAAGTGGCAAAAGTGCCGCTACACAATTTGATGGTTTACGTTTCAACGTACGTAGAATCCAAAAATCGAATAAAAATTTGGCCGTCCGTCCGCCGTACGCCGCACGCGTACGCTATCAAGATAGCAATATGCTTGCTTATGTAAAATGCTAAGATTAACTAACCAATTCGATTGGAAATTCAGGACTGAGTAGCTCATACTAGGATCTCAAACACTCCCCAACATCCACACTCATCCACTGTGGTGTTGTCCTGTTGAAACCTGGATTAATTACATTTACATTTATACGTCTCGTACTACTGAGGAATGGACAGTGTCGGGGAAAATATTTAGAAAATAAAGTGTTGAATTTGCTTCTAGTAGGATAGAATCACTAATATCAGAATGTGAAATTTCTCTCTCATTCGAGGCACATTCTGCAGGTGGTTTCGGGTACCTTTGTGCACCTGCTTCATCCCTTCGGTGTATTCGTGGCCTTGGAGCACCTCCACCATCTGTCCTGGACGATGAGCCGTACAGGCACATCAGCAGGTGATCCCCAGTCACTCGTATTCAGATCTCGTTATCTGAAACGTACCAATCAGATCAGCTAATCCGCTCCCTAAATAAAAACGCTGCAAATTATTACACAATGGTTTATTATTTTTTATTTTTCTATATAGATTACTCGTCTGCAAAGCCACCAACCATCCAACATGAGGCAAAACATCGATCGCATTTCGGTCAGCTAAAATTTGAACGGAGATTAGGCCTCTTTTGCGATTCACACTCGTTTCTGATTTATATAAATATATTTCAATAAAAAACCCTTAAATTCTCGTAGGGAGCGAACGGTTTGTCCTACAGGGCTCCGCGTGGTCTCAAAAAATTCTAAAATTCTATAGAATCTTAAATTGAAGGAAAAACAATACCTTTATATCAAAATTTTTTGAGTTAGGGCGTTTTCAAAATTTCAAAATTGATTTTGAACCCTTAGAACTGACCTACATCAACCAAAATCTTCGGGGCACAACTAGACCCCAAATGGAGCCTACATACCGAATTTCATCAAAATTGGTCAATGCTAAGTGGCAAAAGTGCCGCGTACGGCGGACGGCGTACGGCGTACGGCGGACGGCGGACGGACGGGCCAAATTTGTATTCGATTTTTGGATTCTACGTACCTTGAAACGTAAACCATCAAATTTTGAGGGGATGTTAAAACTTTTTTTTTCTTGGTCGATTCCAAAGGTTCATTATTGAAAATAATAAACCAAAATGAAGAAAAAAAAGTCGAGGAATCATTCATTAGTTTAATAATAGAACAATCAATACAGTTCAAAAATACCACATTTAGTCAATATTGAGAAGTGATGAACCGTTGTGTAATCAATCGCACTGCTTACACCATTCTTTTGTTACCAAATATAAAATGAACGTGGTGCTAAATGAACGTGGTTTGTTCCGCTAGTTATAATAATACATTTATTGTTAACAAACGTTATTGTAAGATTCAAAAAGAAATTCCAAATTTATTAATTGCTTTTGGCAGACATCTGTAGTACCTACAGCAATGGGTTGGTTATAATCAATAAATTATTCATGTGACGTCAACATATGTGACGTGACGGTCTCTATGGAAAGGGGCCTTGTCTGAGACAGTTGTTCTAGGGGGATCTAGACAATCGAATTAATTAATGAGAATAATTAAATTGGCGATATATTTACCCCTAGGAAACTATGCGTTTCGTTTGAATACCTATTCCTTGGTGGAGATCAATCTAGGACCAGGGATAGTAAATAATAGATTGATTCAAATTGAATTAGGATGATAAATAGATATCTTATAATCAATGAGGCTTGTATCTGTATATGGGGGAGGGAGAAGTATCAGTATAGTTTACTTATTAGATCTTCGGATTAGAACCACGAGGGTAAGGGAAATGATCTTGTATGAAAATAAGAACTTACAGGACCGATGTCTGCATATATACTGTAGAGCAATCCCCGTGTAGCGGTTCGATACAGCGGAAGGAATCGTTATATCGAATCTCGAATCAGTTGTTAGAGTAACTGCTGCTCTGTCGCACGTTATAAGACTCAAGTTTTCAAGACAGCTGTTGAAAAGTAAGATTAAATCAGTTAAATTATTAATTATTTATCTCGAAAGGTGATAAAAATGGTGAAGAAAAATCAGGACTTGGTGGATCAGCAGAAAAGGAAGTTATTCGCTCCTCTCGCCTGTGTCCAAATGGAGTGGAAGAGTGGATAATACTTTGATCCTTGTTAAGGACGTCCCACAGTAAGACGAGTAAGACACAGTAAGAGTTTTTTTATTTGGAAAAACAATCGAAAAGTCTGCGAAAAAATGTTGAGGCCATTTCAACAGCTTCATTTTCCTTCAAAATTCGCTGAAATCAATAATATTCCTATGATTACTGTACGAGTTCATAAAGACGGGTGAAGTATTATTTGACGAGCTTGGTGCCAAATGCTTTCTTGATGCGTTCGTAATCGGCGTAGAACTTTCTGTGTACAGGTATACACAGGAAATACAATACACAGGTAGACAACTGTATACAAGACAGGTATCTGGTATACAGCATTCGCTCTTCGAAATTAAACCGTTCGCGAAATGAATTAAACTTTATGTTTCTGCTGTCCTTGGACGACCTCTCCATTAACTTCTGCCTTTTGAAGTAATTGTACTAATGCCTTTAAATTGAAATTCCAGCTGTTGATATTAATAAATAAACAGTTTACCATCAGATTAACCTCTTGCGGTACTGGATTATGTTTAAATCTACACTTTTAGGGTTTGAATCACTTGCCTGATTTGTGTAAACAATCGTACATTTTGTTGAAGTTGAAACAACGGATTTTCTCAATTTGCGAAAGGATAATTTTTTCCGGTTATACATAGTTATAAACATAGCTTCCTCGTATCCATCACCCGGTGGTATAGATGATCCGATGCATAGTAGCTAAACTCATAAAATTAATCGCTAAGTACCTTACACCCTCATAGGGGACCATCTACTCACCAGCCCTCACAATCACTGAAAATTTCATCAAAATCGGAAATAAAATGTTTTAGAAATAAAGTTTTGGGTGTTATAAGGAATTCACGTTTGCGCATTTCATCGAAATCGAACATTCACTTGAAATAGTTCTGCTCGTTACAAGGATTTCATGACAGACAGACAGACACGGAACCAAAATTGTTCAGGAAGTCCTTAAATGTACAACGCGAGTGAAACATTTGATATTGGAGCTCTATTTTTTTCAACGCACCAATTTGAACTTTTGGCTAATCCATTACATTTCGACAACTACTGGAGTCCTTGTCCATCTTTATTCCCTCTACAACGTTCAATAAAGTGTTTTTTCTCTCTCTTTTTTTCAACGTTGAAAAGTGAAAAAGGTGCTTCCGCTACTTTGGTAGACTCGGAAGTAATATTTAGAACTCGAAAGTGGCTGAAAAATAGGTTAAATATTTCTTGGAAAACCCGCTCATTCGCCGTTGCTGCTCGAGTGGGACTTTTCTGCCAATGAGAAGTCTTGAGTGGGCTATAGGAGAAAATCGACCTACTTTTCAGCACTGGAATTCCGCCCCATCGTCAGTGTCGAGGGGGGGGGGGGTACCTCGTCACAAAAGCCCGCCCCACCCCCTCGCCTCCACCCCTTGCGACCGACCAATCGCGGGCCTCCGGGGGCGGAAGGTGCGACGACGAGGAAAACTGAGGATTTCACCGCCTGACGTCACGGAGTTTCTCTGAAGGTCGCCAGTCGAAAAACCCTCGATTATTTCAACGTTTCGCCAAATTCGAGTAGGTAATTATCATTGGGAATGAAAAACCTGGAAAATTGGACGGCTTTAACCCTTTGACGCAAATTCCCCGTGGGACCTAAACATTTTTTTGGATTTGTTTTGGGTCCATTGGGACACATCCACGATGACTCAGCAGCTGTTACACGTAATAACCCGAGCCCAATTGGATTCAAGACTCCATATTATATTTATCTGTCACTATTTTACCACCTAAAGTAGTGCAAAAGCTGTGTATTCGGCTAGAAGTGGAAATACTAGGGGCCCTTGAATTATCAGATGTTTACTGAATTATTACGTTTTAGAGCTTTCTAAACGACTTTGATGCGTCTCCTGATTTATCAATTTATTGGATCAGATGTTTCTTAGTTTTCAAATGCCAATAGTTTCAAAACGAAGCCTTGAAGATGCGATTTTGATTTTTTGGTGAGTGAAGTTCTTTCCCGATTGTAACTGTGATTTACATCAAAATATCATGTTGCTGCACTTGAATTGTTCCTAAGATGTTGAGGAAGTCATATTTACCTGAGTTTTGTCGAAATAATTCAATTGAACGACACAAAGAGCGATGCACACTTGCGTCTCGGCAAGTTTATTATCAGAGATTGAGTCTACATGGAGAGCCGTGAAACGAAAACTGCACGGGGGTGGAATTCGTGACCTTCATCCTCATCTCATCAGGTATCCATGCATAGGTACTTAATGTTTGTCTGGCGGGTTTTTTGGTGCAAATCGAGATATCTTCACTACAGGCGTCATTTTGTGTCAGCTTTCGTTTGCGAGTATCAGCGTAAGTCTACCATGCTTCCTATTGGCTGGCGCGTTAGTGATTATTCGGTTAACTCTCACTCCCGAAATTTCTGTTTCGAGCACAGACCAATAACTGGGTTTACCTACTTTTTCCCGGTGTACTAAATTGTGCTTAACCAGGCAAGTAGGTTTTCTTATGGTGGGTGAGCAGATAAGTCTGAAAGTTTGGTTGCTCGTAACCAAGTAAGTATAGAAATTAGACTGCACTTAACCAGGTAACTCGACAATTTTTAAAAAATCATTGAATTTACCATTAAGGTGTAATTTGAAGGGCAGTTCGAGCTATCATTTTGGATTTAGGATACTTTCGTGAAAAAATGGCAGGGTAAAGTATCAATTATTGTGGATTCCTGGAACTTTAAAGTGGTCTCCTGTAGAATTCCATTTTTTGTACTTACCTGGTCCCCCCCCCCCCTCCAGCCATTTTATGTCCATTTTGGAAAATAAATAAGTGTCCGATTGAGTTTTTCGTTTTTATTGTTATTTTTCACCTGCTATTACTGTGGGGGGCTGTAACAAAGTTTTTGATTGGTGTAAAACTGTAGTGCAGCCCCTCAGTTTTTTATCCGATGAAAAACCCTACGTAGGCAAAATTTAATTGGTTCTCCGTTGAAAATTTATTAATCAGCGGGGATTGACGTATTGAAATCACTCATTAAATTTCTAAAAGAGTGAGGTTGGTGAGGAGAAATCTTAGTTTGGAAGTGGGGGGCAGTACTTAAGAACAACCAAGAATAGGAACTCTGCACGTAAAAGACCCTGAAAATTCCCGTTCCTCCATAAGTGGCATTAAGGAAAGGGAACTCCGATAGGCGGTGGCTCGAGTGTAGAAAAGTCACTTTTACAAGGAATTCACCCCGATTCGGATTCACAATTTTTGCAAGGCGAGAGAAAAGTTGGGCTCTTATGTGCATTCAGAGTTCGAGATCGCAGAGAGAACTGATCTCAATCAACTTTGAACGATAGGCGTTGGAGCAGGGGCAGTTGAAAAGATCATTCGATGTCTCCCTCCAATCAACATTCAACAATAATTATAACGGTAAATAACTAGCTCATTCAGGCTGTCCTTCCGTTGTAGTGGTCAGGCTGTCAATAACGATTATTGGGTCTGTTGCGCAACTGAAGCCAAAATAGATCGAATGTTAAGCCGACTTGCAGTGTTCTCTATTGCGTCAGTCATGTAAGTTGAACGAACAACGGAATAATCCTCGCTCAACTTTTACCCAAAGGTTATTCAACCTTGTCGGCATTCATTTAACCAAAACTACCTACTACTACCAACACTTTTCGGTTGTATCCCTCGCAATCAAAGTCACACTTTTCTTATTGGAAAGCTGCATTTCCTTTCGACCTACGGCAACAAAAATGGAAGTTCGTATTTCCAACTTTTGCTTCCGAGTCTACCAAGCTAGCGGAGGCTTTGTTTTCATTTTTCAAAGTTGAAAAAAAAGTGTTCTCCAAAATCAAAATTTTCACACGCGTTTTACTTTTGAGATATTGTCTGATTTCGAAGAAATGTTCATGGATTGTGCGGGTTGGCTTGTAGATGGTCCCCTATGAGAATAATCATCCCCGGAGAACATAAAATCTTTGTAACAGCCAAATCTTCTACATTTTTCATCTGAATTTGATGGAATTTTTTCAGAGATTGTTCAGATAGGCATGTTGATGATCCCCTATGAGGTACTTAGAGGTACTTATGTTTTCTACATGCCAACCAGCACAATCCCTGAAAATGTCATCGAATTTGGGTGGAAAATGTGAAAGTTATGGCTGTGTTTGTTTTCGCATGCTCAGAGCCAACCATCTATCTGGGGGCGATTATTTTCATAGGTGAACATCTACAAGCCGACCCCCATTTCCCTGAGAATGTCGTCGGAATCGGACAATAACTTCTTATAGTTTCGCCCGTTACAAGGATTGCATGACAGACAGACAGACAGTCACGGAACAAAAATTGTTCAGGAAGGTCTGAAACGTGAATCGCGAGTAGAAAGAAATTTTGATTTTAGAGAACAGTTTTTTCCAACCTTCAAAAGTGAAAACAAAGCTTCAACTACCTTGGTAGACTCGGAAGCAAAAATGTCTGCCAAGTGGGTGTGGCACATAGCTTCCTCGTGTCGATAAACTGGTTGTGATGAATATAGTAGATAGTTAAGTTTTCGAGCTAGGGCGTTTTGAAAATAATTTCCCCCACTTTTTACCCCTTACAATTGACTGACAACAACCAAAACCTTCAGGGCACAACTGGGACTCAAATGGACCAAATTTCATCAAAATTGATCCATGGGAACTTCAAAGTGCCGCGCACGGAAAATTTTGTATTCCAGTTTTGGATTCAACGTATCTTGAAACGTAAACCGTCAAATTCCACGGTGTTATTATTGAAAATAATAATCCAAGAATAGATTATTATTTTCAATAATAAACCATTAGAATCGAACAAGAAGAAAAAATGTTTAAACCCCCCTCAAAATTTGATGATTTACGTTTCAAAGTATGTAGAAACCAAAAATCGAATTTTCAAAAAAAAAAAAAACGCTGCAAATTATTACACAACGGTTTATTATTTTTATATAGATCACTCGTCTACAAAATCACCAACCATCCAATATGAAGAGAAAAAGAAAAAAAAAAAAAAAATCAAAAAAATCAAGAAAAAAAATCAGAATCACCAACCATCGATCGCATTTCGGTCAGCTCTAATTTGAACGGAGATTAGGCCTCTTTTGCGTTTCACACTCGTGTTTTGATTTATATATATATATATTTCAATATAAACCCTTACATTTTCGTAGGGAGCGAACGGTTTGACCTACAGAGCTCCGCGTGGTCTCAAAAAATTCTAAAAATTCTATAGAATCTTAAATTGAAGGAAAAACAATACCTTTATATCGAAATTTTTTGAGTTAGGGCGTTTTCAAAATTTCAAAATTGATTTTGGAACCCTTAGGAGTGACCTACATCAACCAAAAGCTTCGGGGCACAACTAGACCCCAAATGGAGCCTACATACCAAATTTAATCAAAATCGGTCAATGCTAAGTGGCAAAAGTGCCGCGTACGGCGTACGGCGGACGGACGGCCAAATTTTTATTCGATTTTTGGATTCTACGTACCTTGAAACGTACCTAAAACATCAAATTTTGAGGGGGTGTTAGAATTTTTTTTTCTTGGTCGATTCCAAAGGTTCATTATTGAAAATAATAAACCAAAATCCGTCCGTCCGCCATTTGCGGCACTTTTTCTAATTCCCATTGACCGATTTTGATGAAATTTGGTGTATGGGCTCCATTTGTGCCCCGAAGCTTTTGGTTGATGCCAGTCACTTCTAAGGGGTGAGAATAACAACACTTTAAGTGTTGAAATTCTCAAGAGTGCCCTAGCTCGAAAACTCTCGAAATAAAGGTATAGTTTTTTCACCAATTTGAAATGGTATTGAATTTTTAGAGACCACTCAGAGCTCTATAGAACAATCCGTTCGCTCCCCATGAGAGCCTTATTTCTTCCGAATAAACTTGATTGAGAAGATATGAAGGTGGTAGGTAGTGAGTACCTATGGTTGGTAGGTAAAGAAAGTGACCAAGGTGAAGCTGTGATCTTTGAAGACGAGAGATCTATACAGTCAAATAATATACCCTTGTGAAATAGTTTGCAGCGTTTTTCTTCTTCGATTACCAAGGTTCATTATTGAGAATTGTTGGAGACTCTTCTTGTCTCCCCCTTTCCATTCCAGAAAAACGAATAGTCAGACCTCCAGTGTGGATGAAGGATTCAATTACTTATTTTTGCGATGAAAACGATGATGAATGGCATGACGCAATCATGGACGAAATTACTGCTCACATTCACAATGGAACGTGGGAAATAGTAGAGCAAAAACCGATGTTCGATATCGATATTTTGGTTCATTATTTTCAACCTTTGGAATCAAAAAGAAAACAATTTTAACATCCCTCTTAAAATTTATTGGTTTACGTTTCAAGGTAGGTAGAATTCGAAAATCGATTAAAAATGAAGCCCATTGTGTAAGTTTGATACCCAACCCTATGAGGGACGTCCCCTGAAATGTCTGCATCCCCAAATAATGGGATTTTCACTCGTCTCCGGTACTCTGTGGTGGACAGGATTGCTGGGGTAGTGAGGTAGGTCCTGTTTCCTGCCCTACGACCTCCCCTCCACGCCACCCCCATCTCATTCTTCCTCCTGGCTCGATCAATAGTTGCAGCTTCCCCCTAAACCAGACTAAGTCGCCCATGCTTCACGAAGTATTGAATATTACTCTAAACAATCATGAGGTTATTGCGAATTTTCAAAGAGATATTCAACAAATTTTTAGATCTTTTAACTAAGATTTTGGTTTATTATTTTCAATAATGAACCTTTGGAATCGACTAAGAAAAAGAAATTTTAACACCCCTCAAAATTTGTTGGTTTACGTTTCAAGGTACGTAAAATCCAAAAATCGAATAAAAATTTGGCCGTCCGTCCGCCGTACGCGGCACTTTCCCCACTTAGCATTGACCGATTTTGATGAAATTTGGTATCTAGGCTCCATTTGGGGTCTAGTTGTGCCCCGAAGATTGTGGTTGATGTAGGTCACTTCTAAGGGTTGAAAAATAAGGTTTGAAATTTTGAAAACGCCCTAACTCAAAGCATTTTGATATAAAAGTATTGTTTTTCCATCAATTTAAGATTCTATAGAATTTTTAGAATTTTTTGAGACCACGCGGAGCCCTGTAGGACAAACCGTTCGTTCCCTACGAGAATTTAAGGGTTGGACATACGATAATTCAGAAACACGAGTGTGAATCGCTAAAGAGGCCTAATCTCCGTTCAAATTTTAGCCGACCGAAATGCGATCGATGTTCTTCTTCATGTTAGATGGTTGGTGGCTTTGCAGACGAGTAATCTATATAGAAAAATAAAAAATAATAAACCATTGTGTAATAATTTGGAGCGTTTTTGCTCCCAACGGAAATTTTCGATTGAACATACCTAATTCAAGATAGCCACCAAAAACCTAACTGTTTCTGATAACCCATGAAATCGCGGTTACAAGGCAAAATCCTACCACAATTCACGAGCCTCAGTCTGGAGTCCAGGGAGATAACCACGGTAAACTTCTTTTAACTCCAAGCCTTTATGAGGTTACGACACCCAGATAAACTTTTCGATTACCGTAAAACCGTCAAACTTTACCCCACCAGGGGTAACTTTACCCCAAAAAGTGAGAATCTTCAATTGTGACGTAAGCGTGGTAGAACTTAGATGAAAGTTAGCTATTGTGTTTTCGTTATTCTCCACATCCCAGAGAATCGATGTGGCTTGCGATGGCGCCTTTATCCACGTCATCAGCTGTTATCAGTCATTGTTTCCTGTTCAGCTGTTTCTCGTGTTCCAAAATTTCTTCCATATCAGGTGTTCGGAGTGGATTTACCAGGCAAGCCCTCATCATATCACTTTCAATATCTTATTTTGAACAAAATACACTAATCAAATTCTCAAAAAAGTGTTTTCTTAGTTATGCCTTTGTTTACCAAAAATTTGATGGTAACTTTACTCCAAAAACCGGGTATCTTTACTCCACTATAAAGGTTGGGATAAAGGTAGCCTCACTCATATTTTTCTTATTTAATCTCGAAAAATATTTGAGTTTTATAATTTTCGCAGTGTTGAATGTAAGGTTTCTAGTATATCTCATGTCAGAAGTAAGAGATGGGGAGAAGAAATGAGAAAAAGCTTGGTACGCGCCCCTACCGAAACTTTACAACGATATGAACATAAACGTGCTTTGGTCTCATAAGTTGTGATTTACCATATTATTTACTCGTAGGTTAACTTTGAAATTTACCATTGCAATTCATTTGAAAGTTATCGAATGTGAAACAGACTTTTTCTGTGATTTTGTTAAGTCATTCGTTTATCGTTTATTGTCCTTTAATATTTCTTTACTTGTAGAAAGGTTTGCTCGATTACCTACATAAGTCTGTTTATACTGGAAGATTGAAATTGTGATCTCTTAACCAGAAATATTGCATTTCAAGCAAATTCAATGAAATAAATGATCATTGAAATTTATATTTTTCTTATAGGTAACTTGTATTTTCCAAGCTAAAAAGTTCAATTTTTCAGAATATATTTTATAATAATATTATAAATACTTGATATTATCAAGTATTTCTGGGGTAATGAATTCAATCCCGACTAGTAACATTGCACCTCTGCCCGTTTCTGTAGCGATAACCATGAGTTTTTCAGAGTGGAGTAAAGATAGACGAACTCGTAGGTAACTTTACTCCAACATTTAAACAATTAAATAGGGGGGTTACAATTATCTGATCAATAAGCTCGACCATTCAAAATGTTCAGGAATCCCTGAAGATCAATTCAATTCTTTAAAAAATCAATTTAACTCATTTCGAGTGGGAGAAATTGTATTTGGAAATGTTTTGGAGTAAATCTTGGGGGTAAAGTTTGACGGTTTTACGGTAATTCGAGAAAATAAAACGATTATTCAACTTTTTTGAAAGCAGTTTTTCTTGCCAGGGTTACGTAAGCCAAGGTAAACTTCAACCTTGGGTTTATTTAATTTAATTTTTTTAAATTTTTATTTAAACTTTTTATTGAGTTTTTTCATTAGTCAGTAGATAGAACAGAAAGTTTGTTGGTAAATATCCGAAAATTATGAATTACAGGAAAGCTGAGTAACAAAAGAAAAAGAAAACCAAATAAACTTTGTATTCGTAAATTGATTTCATAAGTATATTCCAGTTACAAACTTCTTAGGTAGGTACTTAAAATAGTTCCTATTCTAGGTAACACAGTAATGAGAAGGTAACAACGAATTAAGAAAATACAAAGGGCCCCTGAAGGGAGCGTCCCAAAAATGAAAGATGAACTACTCGTATAATAGTCTCCTTCTATGTCAGGAACATGAACGCAAAAACCCTGCCTATAAGAGCAACAAAAGGCTCTTGAAACGGAAGTTATGATCATTTATTCAAGGGATACAAAACTATCAAGGCCTGAAGTGATATCACGAATGAAACTCCTTGGCCCAATCTATCTCCCGTATAAATGCAGATATTATATAATTGTGTTGATGGTTCTGTTCACCACGATTCACGCTAACTCATATTTTACAATTTGAATTCGTTGTAACATAACAGTACATTTTGCTGAATCAGCTCGATTATGGCATTTGATTGTATCTTTTGAGGGAACGTAGACAAGGAAGTAGTCTCGATACGAAAAAAATAATTATTTATGACAAATCTTAGACGATAAGGCAACATCTGTCGGAGGAATGCCATTACCAGCGTTAGACAATGTAACAAACCACGTTCCAGAATTGGATATTACATTTACACGCCAGGAAAACACTGAACCAAATTGTTCCGAAACACAATTATTGTGAGTAAAACTGTGGTCAACGCCGTCACGTGGAAGAGTCCTCCCCAGCGTTCTTCACCAAATAAATTATGGTTCTAGGAACCTTGGAACTGATGAGTATCTGGCAGTATCTCTAAGAACCGTGCAAAGAGAGAGCCTGGAGTCAGGCAGAGGACTCGGATGACAGTCCTGCAGAAGCTCACTCCCGACCAAGCGGCACGTGACTAAGTTGTTGTGAACTGCCCTTCAGCTGATTAACCGAGATCGGCTCATCGTCCCATCTGGTTCCACAAGTGAGAGCAGAAGAGGCGGTGGTCGTCCGCCAAGAGCTTCTGAGCCGACTGCTTGGCCATTTCCAGGATGTCGTCCACGTTTTCTGGCGGGCAGGACTGAGTGAGGCGGCGCAGCTGCCGCATCTCGGCTTCGTCGAAGTTTATGTAGTCTTCGGCGAACTCGTAGAGGTGTTTGTACTCCCTGAGGAGAGCGTTTCGAGGTGGGTCATTCCTGTAACAGAAACGACAGCTTTGTTGAAAAATATCCGTATCTATCAGCTAGAGTAGTGCGGTAGATAGGTAATGACAAATAACGGTACAGATCCGGTCCGTAGCCAGGGAGTGCTCAGCGTCAATGAACATCGTAATGCCTACCTAATCCCCTTTAGTTGTGAACTAGAGAATGATTATACAGGATGTACCAATAACTACGCCCCCCCCCCCCTTATTTTATCTAATTGTGGACGAAAAAAATCAAAATAACGCTATTCTTCTTGCGAAAAAAAAAAACCTTAGGTGTATGTATGTCTGTGTGTGTGTGACAAAATATTGTAAACTCTGTCCAGGCCTCAATTTCCAACCGATTTTCGTGGTTCTTTTGGTTTATTATTTTCAACTAGCTGAAAAGCCTACTAAAAGCAGGCAAAAACAATTCCTCCCCGCGACCCACTCCCTCCGACTCCTCCCGCCCCCAACTCCTTCCGGCTCCGATTCCTACGACTCTGTCCACTCCCACGACCCCTCTAACTCCTCCCGATCGGCAACGTGCAAACCTACGTACGTACGATTGGCGTTTTATGTATATAGATAATGAACCTTTGGAATCGACCAAGAAAAAAAAAGTTCAACACCCCCTCAAAATTTGATGGTTTACGTTTCAAGGTACGTAGAATCCAAAAATTGAATAAAAACGCAGCAAATTATTACACAATGGTTTATTATTTTTCTATATTGATCACTCGTCTGCAAAGCCACCAACCATCCAACATGAAGAAAAACATCGATCGTATTTCGGTCAGCTATAATTTGAACGGAGATTGCGGAGATGGCTCTTTGATGGAGATTGCTCTTTTGCGATTCACACTCGTGTTTTGATTTATGTATATATATACATTTCAATATAAACCCTTAAATTTTCGTAGGGAGCGAACGGTTTGTCCTACAGAGCTCCGGATGGTCTCAAAAAATTTTAAAAATTCTATAGAATCTTAAATTGAAGGAAAAACCATACCTTTATATCAAAATTTTTTGAGTTAGGGCGTTTTCAAAATTTCAAAATTGATTTTGGAACCCTTAGAAGTGACCTACATCAACCAAAAGCTTTGGGGCACAACTAGACCCCAAATGGAGCCTACATACCAAATTTCATCAAAATCGGTCAATGCTAAGTGGCAAAAGTGCCGCGTACGGCGGACGGCGGACGGACGGCCAAATTTTTATTCGATTTTTGGATTCTACGTAGCTTGAAACGTGAACCATCAAATTTTGAGGGGGTGTTAAAATTTTTTTTTCTTGGTCGATTCCAAAGGTTCATTATTGAAAATAATAAACCAAAAACGTAAAATCCAAATCTAGATATTGAATAGAGCTAAACTCCTTTGGCGTATCTATTCGAGAGCGTTTTTAGTTTTCGCTCAAATGTGGAGGCAGCAAACATTCATCAATTTACTCGCTAACTACTTTCTGATCGCCTTGCTGTTCGTCAAATCTATCACCATGGTCGACAAAATCATGATTTATGTTTCAAATTTCGTCTGTCGTACCTGCAATTAGTAATATTTTTACACATAATAATTCGATACGTCCTTGTAATTGTGCGTAAGGAAGATATACTCGTAACTACTGACCACCCAACTTAGCAGAAGTTTTTAGTTCACACATTTTATAGACTACAGAATAATGTAAGGCTTCTTACACAGGGGGAGCTCAGCCAGCCACCGCCTCCCCCTTCCAGAATTCCATTGCCACTACCTACCAACCATATTTTAGCTTCACAATATAGTATACTTTGAAGAAATAAACGTTTCACACTCAATGCGAGGGAATAGGGAGTTGCGGGTTCCTTCATTAAGAAGTTTGAATACTGGTTGCTAAGGACTTTTCTGATTTATCATAAGACCAACCCTGAAGTTCTCACAGGGAGCGAACGGTTGGTCCAACAGAGATCTGGGTGGTCTCATTCAATTCTAATAATGCAATACAATTTCAAATTGAAGAAAAAACAATACCTTAATTTCGAAATTTGAGCTAGGACGTTTTGAAAATGTTAGCCCTTATTTTTCTACCCTCAGGTTCCTCAATTTCAAAAAGTATTGAATTTTTAGAATTGAACGAGACCATCCAGAGCTTTGTAGGACCAACCATTCGCTCCCCATGAGCACTCACGACAAATGGACTTACGATAAATCAGAAATACGAGTGTGAATCGAAAAAGAGGCCTAATCTCCGTTCAAATTTTATCCGACCAAAATGCGATCGTTTGTTTCTTCGAGTTGTACTCAGTTTTGCAACCAGTAATCACATTTCCAAATGAAGGCACCCACAACATATTATTCATTCGAATTGAGTGTGAAGCGTTTATTTCTTCATGATATTGATTGTGAAGCGAAAATATAAAATATGGTTGGTAGGTAGTGGCAATGGCAAAGCTGTAGGCTTCGCAGGCGAGTGATCTGTACAGATAAATGACAGAACTTAGTGTAATAATTTGCAGCGTTTTTTTTCTTCAAATAAAAATATCAATCGATCAACTTTCACTTTTGGTTTATTATTTTCAATAATGAACCTTTGGAATCGACCAAGAAAAAAAAATTTTAACACCCCCTCAAAATTTGATGGTTTACGTTTCAAGGTACGTAGAATCCAAAAATCGAATAAAAATTTGGCCGTCCGTCCGCCGTCCGCCGTACGCGGCACTTTTGCCACTTAGCATTGACCGATTTTGATGAAATTTGGTATGTAGGCTCCATTTGGGGTCTAGTTGTGCCCCGAAGCTTTTGGTTGATGTAGGTCACTTCTAAGGGTTCCAAAATCAATTTTGAAATTCTGAAAACGCCCTAACTCAAAAAATTTTGATATAAAGGTATTGTTTTTCCTTCAATTTAGGATTCTATAGAATTTTTAGAATTTTTTGAGACCACGCGGAGCTCTGTAGGACAAACCGTTCGCTCCCTACGAAAATTTAAGGGTTTAAATTGAAATATATATATATATATAAATCAAAACACGAGTGTGAATCGCAAAAGAGGCCTAATCTCCGTTCAAATTAGAGCTGACCAAAATGCGATCGATGGTTGGTGATTTGGATTTTTTTTTGATTTTTTTTTTTTTTTTTTGATTTTTTTTTTTAAATATTGGATGGATGGTGATTTTGTAGACGAGTGATCTATATAGAAAATAATAAACCATTGTGTAATAATTTGCAGCGTTTTTTTCCTACTCGGTCGTATTCATCCATTGTATTCTATCTTTTAGAAATAGCCCTTTCTGAATTTTGAAAAAACTTTAACAAAACTCCACTTGGAGTTATTTAGATCTTTCATTGTCTCTTCCATAACACAAGCCGGAACTATAGAAATTTTCAATTGACATTTCGGAAGACGGTACCAACATGATGAATGGATGAACGTTTAGTTGAATGAGCCAGCAGTCAGTTCAAAAAAGTACTCAGCAAATTCCAGAAGAAACTCCATCGCTCTCATCACCCAATGGAATCAGTGCAGATTTAGTCCTGTGAAAATTCCAGTCGGATAAGTTGTGAACCCCCGAGGCCGAGGGTGGTGGCTTTTTCACGAGTCATGTGGGGGACCGTCTAAATAAGCGGCCCATTGAAAAGCAGCCAAGACATTCTGGGCAGAGCTGGCAGTCAGCCCGAAGTCGAGCAAGAGAATGAATCAGATATGTGTCGAGCACGTCGGGAGATGATTCTGGATCGATACAGCCCAGCTGAGCTCTCTGATCCCTCTTCTCACTCAACCCCCTCACAATCACCAACAGTCTTTCATTCTTCTATACAATCAAATTTTATCTACGACTCTCCACCAATCAGGGATTGTGCCTCAAAGCTTTTGGTTGATGTCAGTCATAAGGTCATAAGGGTTGAAATTTTGGAAATGCCCTAGTTCAAAAAATTTCGATATGAAGGTATTGTATTTCCATCAATTTAAAATAGTATTGAATTTTTAAAATCGAATGAGACCATTCGGAGCTCTGTAGGACGAACCGTTCGCTCCCTGTGAGAACTGGAGGGTTGGACTTACGATAAATCGAAACACGAGTGTGAATCGCAAAAGAGGCCTAATCTCCGTTCAAATTTTAGCTGACCGAAGTGCGATCGCTATTCGTTCCTTCGAGTTGATCTCAGATTTGCGTCCTCAGCAACCAATAATCAAATTTCCTAATGTCAACTCTCATTTCTTTAAAATAAACTTGATTGTGAAGTTGGTATGTGGTAGGTAGTTAGTATCTATTTTTGGCAGGTAGTGACAATGACAAAGCCGTGTTCTTTGCAGACGAATGATCTATATAGAAAAATAATAAACCTTTGTGTAATAATGTGCAGCGTTTTTCGATTTTCAGTTACCATAATTGATACCTTGAAGCGCAAAGCGTTATGTCCATCCATCTTCAAAATTTTTGTATTTTTTCAATTTCAGAAAAACTCAAATTCAGCACAACTATTGTTGACCTTATTAATCTTCCTTATTTTCTTATAGCTTATAAGAAATTAAAGAGTTTATTGTAATAAGCCATTATTTTAGGAATTGTGCACTGGTGCCTGTTGGTGGTTATTCCACAGTTGTGGGTGCTTTTTACCAGAAAAGATCACATTTGATCAGCTGAAATGTGAAACTTCCGACAGCGAACGATCATGTGCGATTCACACTCGTGTTTCTAACTCACCACATCCATCCCTCAGAGTAAACTCCATCTAAAGGACCACTGGTGAAGGGGTAGTAGGGGATGGGAGTTCGGGACTGGAGTCTTCGGATGGATGGACTTCGGAATAATAATTATAGTTGATCGATATAAAATAAAAAAAAAAGAGGAAATCAAATTCAGAAACATGTTTTGGTTGATGGGAAGGAATTCTCGCCTCTCTCTCCACAATAAACTGCTTATTTATAAGCAGATCCTTCGCCCTAAATGGACCTATAGAATTCAGTTATGAGGCTGTGCCAAAAAAAAAAAAAAAAAAAAGTTAACAAAATCCAAAATAATATAAAACATATTGTTTAGTAATGCATGCATTCCAGGGGACGTCCCATTGGATAAGCATTAGATCAGTTTAACCAGTTGTTAAGTGATAAAACTGTTTCACTCGATGTAATTTATTTATTACTTTAGGCAAGAAATACTGACCCCCCACCATTATCCACCTTAACATTTCTAGCGGCATGGGAGCCTCGAATCTGAAGAGCATTTTAAAATCCATGATCTACGACACCCAACATGCGAATTCGAGTTCACCCCCCCCCCCCCCCCCACCTCCCCAACGCCAACAATGGTGCCAGTCTGGCACCAAAGCGGAAATACGTCGTAACATTGAACTTTCATCTGTTAGTTTTGGTAGGCAGTCCGTCGAAGTTCACATCCGTATTCAAGGTGAACCACAAAAAAAAAAAACACGAAATAAGCGGTTTATGGCATCATGGCACCATGTCCTGGCACCATGGTGGCACCACTATTAGTTCCATGGTGGTACAGAGAATAATTCATGAAAATCCGGAGGTATAATGAGAATTTTTCCTCAATTTCAAAGCTTGGGTACAATTAGTAAGCAGTAAAGGAACCGAAATATTGAAAAATCGGATATTTCGTGAATATTATCCCCCCACTCACCCCTCCCCTTGCGAATTTTGGTACTCTGGTAAAATCATGTACAACTCGGAAGTTATTTGAGTTAAACAAAAAAAGAAACACGCAAATCGGTTGGAAATTGAGGCCTGGGCAGAGTTTATAAGATTATGCCCGCAAACGCACGTTTTTTAAGCATTAACCCCCCCTTTCCCCTCTTAAAAAGCAAAATACAAAATTCCGGCACCGTAGT
This sequence comes from Apolygus lucorum, assembly GCA_009739505.2. Lineage (NCBI taxonomy): Eukaryota > Metazoa > Arthropoda > Insecta > Hemiptera > Miridae > Apolygus > Apolygus lucorum. The sequence goes on along the minus strand of CM019167.2, from coordinate 73,679,669 downwards.
GCACAACTAGATAGTATTCCGCGTCAAACGAAAAAAGAACCACGAAAATCGTTTGAGAACTAAGGCCTGGGCAGAGTACACAAGATTATGCCCAAAAACGCACGTTTTTCGAGCATTAACCCCCCCTTTCCTCCCCTTAAAAGGCAAAATTCGAAATTCCGGCGACGTAGTGCACAACTAGATAGTTTTCCGCGACGAAAAAAAAAAGAACCAGGAAAATCGGTTGAGAACTAAGGTCTGTGCGGAGTACACAAGATTTTAGCTTCGTTCGTAGTGCAGTCCGGGACAGTTCTAGAACAGTTCGGGCATGCGCAGTAGGGCTTTACGCGTTCGCAGTGCACGAATCCCGAGTTCTGGAACTGAGTTCGCTGTTCGCAGTGACTTTCGGACACAGTTCCGGACTAGTTCGGAACTCGGTTCTGGCGTTCCGGATTTTTTCTCGAACTCGTTATCAGAACTCCGGACATCTACAAAGGAGCTCTCTGGTGAGGGTTTCAAGAAACTTTAATAAGAGGCGGGTACGTGGCTCATCAGGCATTTTTTGAATTTTTATAGTACGTATTTGCAACGTTAAAACCCTCTGTTACTGACGAAGTGCGCTGAAAACCATTAAATTGTTCCACTTTTGTCGGTTTTTTGAAACTATTATATTATTTGTTTTTATTATGATTTCAATAATTTATGCCAAGTAACTTTTTGATGTAGATTAAATTTGCTACTGTTTGACATCAACCTAAGCTCTGTAGTTGGGATAAATAACGGAGATACAACAATTCAAAATAAATAATTTATTCCATTTCTCAAAAATGAATTAAAACCAAAAAAAGTAGTAACTACCTTTCTTATTTTAATTTTGGTAAAATGCCAGTTTTTTTCAGATTCATTCATAGCAAATAACTCCGAATTGATTTTGGTTTATTATTTTAAAAATACCCTTTGGAATAGAACAAGAAAAAAACTACACCCCTCCTTCAAAATTTGATGGTTTAGGTTTCAAGGTAAGTACGTATAGTAAATAAATTTAAATAAATAAAAATAAATTTTTCCGTATGTCCTTAGGTAGTTACTATTTGTCCTTCTTGTTTTAATATAATATATTAAATATAATATTTTTATATTTAATATTTTATACTTTATATTAAATAAAATTGAATTTTTAGAATGGAATGAGACCACCCATAGTTTTGTAGGATCAACAGTTTGGTCCATATGAGGAAGGTTGAACTTTAAATAAATCAGAATGTTTATTTCTTCGAAATGAGATTCATGTCAGCTGTCTTCGTTGCAAGCGAGTGATCTATTATAGAAAAAAATAAACCGCTGTGTAATAATTTGCAGCGTTTTATCACAATGAAGGAGAAGGTTAGGCGATAACAGATTAGGTACAGCAGTTCCGATTCATGGAAGCGTTCGCAGTGTAGAAAATCCGAGAACACAGTTCGAAATTCTGGGCGGCCATTTTTCAGAACTCCCCCAGTTCTGGACAAGTTCTAAAACTGCACTACGAACGAACCCTTTGTTACACACACACACACATACACACACACACACACAGACATACACCTATGGTTTTTTTCGCGGATTTGGATTCAGAATGGTCTAAAACGGATTACTGTGTGGTTATTTTTTTTTTCTGTTGAGTGTTGTCCAACTTTACCCCAGATCGATCGCATAAGGACGCCCAAGTCTTACTGTGGGACGTCCTAAAAATCCAAAATGAAATACTGAGAAATATAGTGTGTGCACCTTGGTACATGAGGAACGATGATATTCATCGAGACTTGAGGATGGAAACAGTCCACGAAATTATCGCAAGGTACTCGAGGAGGCACGAACAACGCCTCCACAATCATGAAAACCCGGAAATGCTCTACGTTTTGGACAACGAAGATGAACTCCGGCGACTCAAGCGATAAAAACCACTGGACTTAGTTAGTGCTGTTAAAGTGCAATTATAGCTCAGTGTTGAAGATACTGTTATGAGAAGGGGCTGGGTTTTACTGTAAACGGGCTCTCAAGGAGTGTACAAATGGTGTGTAATATTGCTAGATGGATTGTATCTTAATATTCAGTCGCAATAATAAATCACGTTATAAAAAAAATTGTTGATCGGCTGGGGGGTTTCAATCGTTTTTTAAAATTGAACACTATCTTTGTCAAGAAACATTCATTAATTAGGTAAATGAATTATCGTCATTAAGCGATCAGTTGGTCCCACAGAGGTCTGGGTGGTGTCAAAAGCTTCTTGAAAATTGTCGCTATTTTAATCTAATGAAAAATTAATACCTAAACATCGAAAGTTTTCAAGCTAGAGCGTTTAGAAAACCACTGAGAGGGAGGAGCCACCGATCTATGATCTTCGCGCATCTCTGACAACAAATTTCCGTGATTGGCTGCTGCTTACAATTGATTCAGTCGGCCGAAGAGGTTGAAAGAACCGCATTCCGGACTACAGCCCTTTCATCATTTCTCTAAAATGAGGCGGAAAACGGTCCTAATAGCATAAAGCCCACAAATGAAAAAAAATTGGCCAATTGGGGCTTCCTTGTATCCATAACCCGATTGTATAGATGATCCGATGCATATTAGTTAATCTCAAAACATCAATCTCTAATTACCTTGCACTACCCTCATAGGGGACTAGGTACATGTCAACCCGCAAAATCTCTGAATATTGTTGGAAAATGTAGACGTTATGACAGTAACATCGAAATACACGTTTCCGCATGAGCAGTGGCTACTATCAGTGTGGGGGCAATGATTTTCATAGGGGACCATCTACACGCCAACCCGCACAGTCCCTGAAATTTTCATCGAACTCGGGCGAGAATTGTAGATGTTATAGCTGTGGCAAGGATTTCACGTTTGCGCATGCGCAGCGGCTACTATCAGTCCGGTGGTGATGATTTTCAAAGGGGACCATCTACATGCCTACTCGCACAATCCCTGAAAATTTCATCAAAATCGGATGAGAAATGTAGAAGTTATGGCTGTGGCAAGGATTTCATGACAGACAGACAGAGACGGAACCAAAATTGTTCAGGAAGGTAAGAAACGTAAAACGCGAGTGGACAATTTGATTTTGGAGAACTTTTTTTTCAACCTTGAAAAGTGAAAACAAAGCTTCCTCTACCTTGGTAGACTCGGAAGCAAAAGTGGATTTCATATTACTGGAAGAAATTCAAGAAACGTGAATATCAAAAATTGATATTCCAAATAAGGTCTTACGTTTGTGTTTTGGTAAGGAATTTACCTTCTTTTCTTCTGAATTTTATCAATTCGCTCCCAAAAGAGGAGCGTTTGTTTTGCTTCCTCCAGTTCCTCGTTTGATATGAACTCGTCAAACTTCCTCCGTGCTCGAGGGCTATTGAGAACCTTCGATATATCAGTGGTCCACCTGAAAGAGAGAGAGTAACAATGTAGTAAACATTCCGTTCAAAATATAATACGTTATGGGGAACTAAATTTGGATTTATGAGATGAGAAGCTCTCCACGGCCCTACAGTTGTAATAGTCACCACTAGAGTCTAGAAAGGAACCGACAAATTAATTATGGCGAACTTATGATGTGCGGAGAGTGGTTCGCTTAGTTTTGGATTTATTATTGTCAATAATAAACCTTAGGAATCGAGCGATAAAAACAAAATTTAACACTTCAAAATGGTGAAAAGTAGGGGTAATCATTTTAAAACGCCCTAACTTTAAACTTCCGATAAACAGGTACCATTGTTTTTTAATCATTTAAAATTTCCATGAATTTTTAAGAATTTAATAACTCTAAGGAGAGTTCTGAGGGACCAATCGATCACTGATGAGAATAATTGAATACATTCTCGGAGGTTGTCTGCGAGACTCCATCGGTTGGACGAAGGATGAGTCAGAAACACGAGTGTGAATCGCACAAGAGCGTTTGCTGACAGAAGTGAGACAAATTTCAGCTGATAGCGTGCGATATTTTTACAATCAAATTTTGTTGCTTCACAGTATTTCTGCCCTACGTAAACATCAGAACCCTAGAATGTTATTGACAAACAAATTTACAGAAGAAACAAGTGAAAATGTCAAACTATCTTCGTATAGTGTTGCGTCCATACAAGGATTTACGTACAGTCAGACACGAAAATCAAGATTGTTCAGGAGTGTCTCGAATGTGACATGCGAGTGGTAATGTTCATTATGGTGGACTTTTTTTTTCATTTCCAAAAAGTGAAAACACGGATTCAAGCACTAGTATTCCTGGACACCAAACGCTACAAAAACCAAACGTGTCCAAAATGTATGATATGTATTATGGTTACAAAACTAGAAGACGTTCAGTTTGAGAATTGCTGTACGCGGAGTTGTCCTCGAATTCGGAGCCATAATAATACGATGCGATTGTAACCATGAATTATGAGTTTGACAAGCAACTAGAAAACATAAAATTTTCTCCCGGAAGTTATTACGGTGCTTCATTGCGGCATTTTAACGATCTACACAGGTCATGAAACCGGAACCGCTCAACTAACAGATATACTGCTGGTGTCGTTATAAACGCCGCAAAAAGAGCCATAAAACCTTTCAAGTTTGTCGAAAACTGCGATGTCGATTGAATTACTTCTATTTATACACATATTTACACATCAATTAATGAATAGATTAATCCGTCCAGTCGATTGCAAGGAAAACAGATACAACTGGGAGGTAGAGCTGCTGGGCTGAATGAGCTGCTTACTCGTACGTACGTGTTTGTGAAATCACAAATATCGACTCAATCATAATGCGCGAGTAACATCAATTTTCTTTATCCAGATCTAAACTGACTTTCTTTTTACAATACTGATATGTACAAGTCTGTGTCTGTCTGTCTGTCGGGAAAAAGATTTTAGAAAAAGTACACTCATGAGGTTAGGAGTCGATTAAGAAAATCGAAATATTAGCTGTCTGAAAGAGTAGTCAGCCATGTGGGTGTGGCACATAGAACTAATCATTAAAATTATACAATCAACCTCTTGATTAAACATTTAAAAAACTTCAAAAAAATAGTCTCGTCGTCACCGCGAACTCATGGAGTACCCACACGTAAACTGTTATTGCTGAGTCTACCAAGGTAGCGAAAGCTTTGTTTTCACTTCTCAAGGATGAAAAAAAATTAATGTACTCCAAAATCAAAATTTCCACTCGCGTTTTTCGTTTCAAGCCTTCCTGAATAATTTTGGTTCCGTGTCTGTCTGTGTGTCTGTCATAAAGACCGTGTAACGGACAAAACTATATGAAGTTATCGTCCGATTTCAGGAATTATGCTGGTTGGCGTGTAGATGGTCCCTTATGAAAATCAAAACCCCCGGACTGATAGTAGCTGCTGCGCATGCGCAGTCGTGAATTCCCTTTAACATCCATAACATCTACTACACGTTCCATCCGATTTCGATGGAATTATCAGTGATTGTGTGGGTTGCCATGTAGATAGTCCACTATGAGGATAATGCAAGGTACTTAGAGATTGACGTTTCGAGATTAACTTCTATGCTTCGGATCATCTATACAACCGGGTTATGGATACGAGGAAGCTATGTGCCAAAGCCTCTTCGCAGGGAGACGGACCAAGTGTAGGTAGTAGAAGTTACTAGTTGGGTGGTAAGAAGTGAGGTCCGAAGACTGGGACTTGTCCGTATAAAGGAAGGACAAGTGAAGGGAAACCTGTCCTCCCGTCTGTCCTTCTTCCGGACTGAGCTAGGGGGAAATGGCCCTAGGTCTGCCTTTCTTGATTGCGATTATTGCTTCCGAGTCTACCAAGGTAGCGGAAGCTTTGTTTTCACTTTTCAAGAACGAAAAAAAAAGGTCTCCAAAATCAAAATTTTCACTCGCGTTTTGCGTTTTAGACCTTTCTGAACAATTTTGGTTCCGTGTCTGTCTGTCTGTCTGTCATGAATTCCTTGTAACGCGCATAACTATACGAAGTCATTGTCCGATTTCTACGAAATTTTCAGGTATTGTGCGGTTTGGTGTGTAGACGGTCCCCTATGAAAATCATCATCCTCGGACTGATAGAAGCGACTGCGCATGCGCAAACGTGAATTCCTTTTAACGGCCATAACTTCTACATTTTCCATCCGATTTAAATGAAATTTTCAGGGATGTTACAGATTAGTATTTAGATGGTCCCCTATGAAAATCATCATCCTCGGACTGATAGAAGCGACTGCGCATGCCGAAACGTGAACGGCCATAACTTCCACATTTTCTACCCGATTTCGATGACATTTTTCGGGATTACGCGGATTAGGTTGTAGATGGTCCCCAATGAAAATCAAGGCCTTAAAATTTAAAGAAGCCTCTGCGCATCCGTGAAATACTTGTAACAGCCATAACATTTACATTTTTCATCCGAATTCGATGAGATTCTCTAGGATTGTCCAGATTAGCGTGTAGATGGTCCCCTATGAGGGTAGTGAAAGGTACTTAGAGATTGGTGTTTTGAGATTAACTACTATGCTTCGGATCATCCATATAATCGGGTTATGGATACGAGGAAGCTATGTGCCGTACCCACTTGGCATTTTTCATTGATTACGTCATATTAATTGACAATGCGTGGTACGCTATAGCCATAAATGATTTTTAAAAGAAATTGACTTTACAGTTTAGTAAATTTTGGCATAACAAATCTAGTCAGCTTTGACATACCTTTGTTTTTGAATTATAAAATTTTAAACCCTGTTAATTTTGGCTTGTAGAGCAATGTTAAAAACAATACATGACCATCTTGCCAAACTCACCTTGTTTTGTATTGTTTACATTTTAGAAACTGTAATGTTCAAATTTAACCCGGCAAGCTAGTCCCCAACCAACCTACCATATGGTATGAGGGCTGGACTATCATAATAATTATTGTTATACTCACACGTTAACGTCTGATAAGCGCTCTCCAGTTTGGCAGCCACTGCACGAGTGTGAGACGCAGTCCATCACCAGACACTACCTGTAGAACACACAGGTCAAATTGAACAGTCGTTTAAATTGAGCAAAGTGTGCGTAACATGAATATTTTAAAATAGGGCATTGAAACAACAAAACAAAACAAAAAACGCTGCAAATTATTACACAATGGTTTATTATTTTTCTATATACAAATATATATATATATATTATTTTAGATCACTCGTCAACAAAATCACCAACCATCCAATATGAAGGAAAAAACGCTGCAAATCATTGCTCAAAGGTTTATTATTTTCTGTATAGATCACCCTTCTGTATAGATCACTGGTTCTCCATCAATAGCACCTACCACCATCTGTATTCTCCCTTGACCTTCCCTCTCAAATTTCAGCTTCCTGCGTTCAATAGGATTGAAAATGACTTCGGAGCTCACTCAGCTGATCAGTGATCTGAAGAGTGAAGAAGATCTCCTCGAATGCTGGAGACGCCTGGAAGAGCACTTCCATTCAATAGGATTGAAAATGGCTTTGGAGCTCACTCAGCTGATCAGTGATCTGAGGAGTGAAGAAGATTTCCTCGAATGCTGGAGACGCCTGGAAGAGCACTTCCATTCAAAAGGATTGAAAATGGCTTCGGAGCTCACTCAGCTGATCAGTGATCTGAAGAGTGAAGAAGCCTTTGAGCAATGATTTGCAGCGTTTTTTACCCACCAACATTTTTTTTACCTACCAGCTAGGTACTACCTACCACACCATACTGGCTTCACACCTTCACAATCAAGTTTATTAAAAAGAACTAAACGCTTCACACTCGATTCGAAAAATAGAAAGCTTCATTTGGAAATTTGATTACTGGTTACGCAGAAGGCAAAACTGTATACAAATCGAAGAAATGAACAGCGATCGCATTTTAGTCCGATAAAATTTGAATGGAGATTAGACCTCTTTTGCGATTCACACTCATGATTCTGTTTTATCGAAGGAAAACCTCCAAGTACTCGTAGGGACCGAACGGTTTGTCCTACAGACTCCGGATGGTCTCAAAAAATTCTAAAAATTCTATAGAATCTTAAATTGAAGGAAAAAAATACCTTTATATCAAAATTTTTTGAATTAGGGCGTTCCCAAAATTTCAAAATTGATTTTGGAACCCTTAGAAGTGACCTACATCAACCAAAAGCTTCGGGGCACAACTAGACCCCAAATGGAGCCTACATACCAAATTTCATCAAAATCGGTCATTGCTAAGTGGCAAAAGTGCCGCGTACGGCGGACGGACGGCCAAATTTTTATTCGATTTTTGGATTCTACGTACCTTGAACGTAAACCATCAAATTTTAAGGGGGTGTCAAAATTTTTTTTTTCTTGGTCGATTCCAAAGGTTCATTATTGAAAATAATAAACCAAAATCAGAAAATAATAATTTTTTCAGACAATGTATCATCTCATTGGTATAGATACGGATTCATCTCCAAAGTACTTTCCATCTCTGCCGCATCTTTGCCACAAAATTGGTTAAAATATTACAATCGCCATACTCATCTTAGGAAAGGGAAGAAAGTTGAAGACACTTTCATGGGACAGATGAGTTCACTTGAGACAAATATTAATTCCAAGCACATGGATAGTGATGAATGATCTTATTAATGATTATTTCATGTTTGAAAACTGATCATAATTGCTAGAAACTGGACCTTTGAATATTCGCTCAGTAACTGAAGCTGCATGGCTGACTTTCCGTTTATTGTTTTAATAATGAACCTTTGGGATCGAGCAAGAAAGATAGAGTTTATCGAATGATAAATCAGATTATGAATTGCAAATGGATGTACTAAAACGGGTTTAAGTGAAGAAAATGTTCAACATTTTTCACGCTAAAAATGATGAGGCCATGTTCCCCAAAAGTTCGCTAAAACCTGGTCGCTCCAGTAAAAAGCTGCCTTTGGTGTGAACCAAAAAATACGAATGTTGCCCGGAACGTCCCTATCTCTTATTCCGGATTACTGACTCGTATCTTATTTGAATTGTACTCCAAGCAATGTAATCTCTCTTCATGTCAACCAGTAGTAACGATATGGGTTGTTGAAAGAGCGTGTTGGTTGAAAGAGCTGTAATTATACTCCACTGTAGATTTGTAATTTATCATAATGTCATTCATTATTTTCGATGTGTCAAGATGTCCCACAAATATTATAATCTACGGTATGCAGAAAAGTCCACTTGAACCCAGAGAACCCGCGACAAGGCAACGTAGCCTCTTTGTAACGAGGGTGGGCGTGTAGATGAAAATCATCACTCTGCGCATGCGGAAACATCCTTGTAACAGGAATCCTTGTAACAGCCATGACTTCAATTTTTTCAGCCCGAATTCGATGAAATTTTCAAGAAGTATACTTGAGGCTCTGAATGGTTCCTTATGAAACCCATCACGGTCAGATCAATGGTAGACACTGCGCATGCGCAATGTGAAATTCTTTTAACAACTGTAACTTTTACACTCCAACCGAATGGGATCAAATTTTCAAGTGTTACATGGTTAATCATCATCAAATTTATAGGTTCTTGGAGGTTGAAGTTTCAAGATTATCCACTACGGATCGGATCATCCATACAATCGTGTTATGGATACGAGAAAGCAATGTGCCACACCCACTCGGCAGACTTTTCTTTTCATTCAACTAAATTTAATCACTCAAAAGTTGTCATTATTTCTCCTATCAATTATTAAGCTAATTTATCGCAACATTTTCATAGTCGCTTTGAATCTCCAAACTAATGCAACTGTAGCCAATGGAATCATAGAACACAATTATACGTGTTGGAGATGACAAATGGATGTCTACTGCGGGCTTTGAACAAATCTGAGTGTGGACGACTTCTCGAAATACCAGGAAAACGAGATTTTAGCTCGAAGATTGAACCTGAAGACACACTTTTTTCAACCTTGAATTAGAAGGTACCTACGCCAAAGTTCAGAAAAATCCAACAAATCGTTGTTTTCAAGATTGTAGAATGAGTTAAAGAGCGAATTTTCAAAAGACATTTTTTAACCAAATTTTATATTAATTTTCCTTTTTCTAGTCCTATCGATCTTCCACCCTCTAAATTAATGTTCAAACAGGAATTTTCCTCCATTATTTCGGCTGCTTCGACATCTTCTTCAACTCGGTTGCTCCGATCTGAAAGGAAACCGCGCCAAAACCAACTTCGGAATAAGTAGCCGCAACTTCTGGTCAACTTATCTCTAATTCCGACCTGGCTATCTTGAAAACCGCAGGCGCTTCTAGAAACCTTTCGATACCCATTGATTACAGGGAGAATTTCTTTTCATCGTGCGGTCTGAAAGTCTGTTACGGCAACCGCCCACTGCACGGTTTATTCGACGTGAAAGATGAACTCTCTGAGAATTGTAGGTACATTGTACGATGCATACAGAACGAGTACAACTTACTTGTAGGTTACGACGGATTCTCCACCAAGGTTGGTGGTACGTAAACAATCATTCGTACGATTAATCATTGTTCTTCCAAATCGTAAACCATTTTGAGTTCAAAACATTGTTTCAATATTTGGAATAATATTTTCAACAATCGACGTCAAAAATCAATCGTCTCTTTCCTTAGCTCCCTAGATGTCCTCAAGAAGGAGACAGTCAAAAAGGTGTTTGGACATCTTGTTTGAGTTGCAGAGAGAGCAGTGCGTGTCACCTATCGGGTGAAATCTATGCAAGTGGGCGATCAGATAATCATGCTCCGTTCGACAACCTCTCTCTGAATCATGGCGAGGAAAGTACTGTGGCATACGTTCATCTCGGTTGAGAAGTTTGACCCACTGTTTCCCTTCTGTCGACTGGCTCTGGGCTACCCTGATTTTTTTATTAACGGTGCTTTTAATGGTACTTTTTGCTGCGAGGAAAGTGGTTGGTGCGTCTGGCACGTCCATTTGGGAGCCCTCCTGGGCCAGGACCCACCTGCTTATTTCCTAGATTCCTCCATATAAGGGGATCCATAGTAGTGCAACCATCAGTCCACCACATATAACTGCTTTATTACGAGGATCTGTATGACCATTGGAGCATGGGAGTCACTCAGAATCTCACATTTATCACAGTAGAAGGAGGAGAGCAGTTCATGACCAGCAGCAGAGCTCGGATTTCCCCATCAAAGTTGCTGGCAAGACACTCCACTGGTGCAGATCTTATGCAGAGTACACACCCGCTTCTCCATTTCGCCTAGCGCCAGTAGCAAATTCATCTATGTACAGCCATGGCCGTCTGAGAACAGGTTTGTATAGTTTCCAGTGCTACTGCCCCGAGGTCGATGGGTGGAGTGGTTAGTTTGGAAACTGGTGAAACTTGTAGTTTGTAACACAGGGCAGAGCGGCGGGGAGCAAGATCCTCCAGTGTTGGAAACTGCGTTGGGTTTTCAAGCGGCTGAATGACATCGTTTTCATTCTTCAAAGACTCAAGATTAGCAGGAATGTCGTGTGAGTACTCTGTCTTGCAACAGCTGGGGTGCAAGCTTCACATCACACCGTTGGAGGCGCTCAGTGAGGACAAGAACAGCTGATTCTTGCCTTTACCATTGCGGCTCATTCCCAGTTAGCAACCCCATGACAGCGATTGGAGCTGACGGCGCCACCTCTAGTGACTCCAAAGTATGGTTCTGAGCCTCATCAATCTTTTTAAAAGTGGTCTCCAAAGCAGTAGTACACCGTATATGAGTATACCGTTGGAAAGAGTGTTAACTTCCCTATCTGCTTAGTGAGAAACGAAATTTTTTTACGTCATTTGTACGGGTGAAAAAATAAGCCAAAGTCGAAATTTAAAATCATCTCGAAAATCACCATTTGTAGGCTAACTATCTGCCCGTAATAACGTCTACACCCGAGTTGGCGGGTAGATGCTCCTCTATGGAAGTGATGGCCCCATGATTCATGGTGGACTCTGCACCTGCGCAAACGTAACATTCTCGTAACAGCCGTAACTCCTACATTTTCCGACCGAATTCGATTGAGAAAAAATAACTTGAATCCACCTCCAAATTACCATAGTCATGCAGGGCTTTTTCCGGAAAATTCTACAAAGTGGGTGTAGCACATAGATTCTTCGTATCCATAACCCGAGTGAGTAGATGAAAAAATTTTGACGGCTGTCTATTTTTTCACCCGTAAATACTAAAAATTTCGTTTCTCACTAAGCAGATAGGGAAGTTAACTCTCTTTCCAACGTTATACTCATATACAGTATACTACTGCGTTTCTCACTAAAAAGATATATTAATAACGTTCTTTCCAACAGTATACACATATTTGAGTTGTATGTAGTAAATTAAGGGAGGCCATGATGGTGACACAAGGCCGAAAAACGAGAAAAAATCTTAAAAGTAAAAAAAGTCGGATTTTGAAGGGAGTAAAAAAAGTTTTGGACAAAAAATGTAAATTAGTTGTAAAATTGACCCCTCGATTTTGGCCCAGCTTTAGAGTGGGAATCTAAACAGGATTTTAGAGTAACTTTAGTGTCAGCATCTACGCTTTTTCGTATCCTTTTCACTCAGTTGTGCTTCATCAGCAACTTAGAACTAAACCTGATTTAAGGCACCCACTAATCTGGAAAAAACAATATTATTGCTGATAGTAAATATAATCATGATTTTCCATCTCACGGGAAAGTATGATTGGCAGATTCTTGCTAAGTATTGTCCTAATAACTTGAAAATTTACTCAGCTTAGTTGTGAAATTTGTAGCATTTTTAACAATACAACGGTAGACTACTTGGATGGTTAATAGTATCTTCATCAGCCAAATATGATAACTTAAGAGTCGATATTTGAACCATACGTTGTTTCCCATGATTCTTAAAAGTTGTGCCAAGGCCGATTTCTCAGACGTCGCTTTTTTTTGAGTGGGGAAACACGAATTTGATCCGCGGCTCATCAATCTTTTTCTTTGTTCCTACTCCTTCAAAATTGATCGATGATGTTGTACGGTTAGGTGAAAATGATTATGACAGATATGTTCAGATGACTCGAGTGCCAAACTAGTTGTTCATGATTCATACGGTCAGGGTGAACGTGAGCATGTATAGTATATAAAGACAAGTGAACGTTGCTAAAGTATCAGTGATGTACGGGATAATCAGTCGGTTGTTCGTGATTTGCAGCGTATTAGCGCTCGCCACGGCGAATGGGTGCGTCGAATCTTCGTTGCCACCATGGCCGAACGCTTACGTGATCAAAGGAGCCCTCAATATTCCTTATAGTGAAATTACCGAGCCTTTTCAGGCATGGTTCGATGGAACAAAAGGCTCCGAGAAGCTCCGGCTGGACTATTTTGGAGGGCAAACGAAGGTCTTTGAATTCTCCAACTGGAAAAACGGGACAGGAAGAATATACCAAGTCGTACCGGAAACTACTGAAACATTCAAGAACAAAATGGTCTGCGAAGTTCTAGATACGCAGGTGATCGTAGGAGCAGTTCTCCCTGACCCAACTCAACACAAGTGCGCTGGAAAAGGAGCATTCAACGGAATCGCCGCAGAGAAGTGGATAGTTAAGGTAACAAGTGAACCGTCCAGTCTTGAGAGTGTCATGTGGATTCGTTGGAAGAAAGACGCTAAGACAGGGGAAAAAATACCCGTCCCAGTTGCGTATGAATCAGTAGGCTACGACGCCGACCTTGGCACCCACTACAACCACGAAGTTGTGAGTATTTATAACTACAATGTTGTAAGCCCACCGAAAGCAGTGTGGACTATTCCGCAAGTATGTGGTGAAGCTTCCGCTGTTGATGACTTGTCTATGATTCATCCTGTAAGAGAAATTGTACATCATCATGACCATCATATTAACCTAGCGTGGAGTAAGTTTCTAACAACTCATGGCAGGGCCTACGACTCTTCGGAGCATGCGACGAGAAAGAATATTTTCAGGCAAAACCATAAGCTCGTCCACGCTCACAACCGAGCAAATCTCGGTTACACATTAGCTCTTAATCATTTGGCAGATAGAACCGATGAAGAGCTGAAGTCGATGAGAGGCAGAAAACCCACTCATGAATACAACGGTGGTTCGGCGTTCCCCTACAGCGAAGATGAGTTGAAAGCAGCACCTCTTCCGATCAACTTCGACTGGAGGATTCATGGTGCGGTAAACCCAGTCAAAAATCAAGCATCTTGTGGAAGCTGTTGGAGCTTTGGGACGACGGGTACTCTCGAAGGAGCGTACTTTTTGAAAACCGGAAAACTCATCAGTCTCTCGGAACAAGCATTGATGGACTGCTCATGGGGCTTTGGCAACAACGGCTGTAACGGAGGCAACGATTTCACCAGCTATCAGTGGATCATGAAACACGGAGGGATCCCGCTGGAAGAAGAGTACGGACCCTACGAGTCAACTGATGGATTCTGTCACACAGAAACTGTTAAACTCGTCGCTCCCATCACTGGATACATCAACGTCACCACTCACAACGAGAGAGCGTTGAAACTCGCCATGTTCAAACACGGCCCCATCTCCATTGCCATCAACGCTTCTCTGCGAACGTTCAGCCTGTACTCCAACGGCGTCTACTACGACCCTCAATGCAAGGGTTCAGAAGACGATCTGGATCACGCAGTTCTCGCAGTTGGCTACGGCTGGCTGAACCACAAGAAATACTGGCTGGTCAAGAACTCCTGGTCGAACTATTGGGGCAACGACGGATACATATTGATGGAAATCAAGAATAACAACTGCGGTGTTATGACCAGCCCAACTTATGTCACTATGTAAGTTGAAACTCATAATTTTCGGCAACTGTGTTAATTCAACTACTAATATCAACACGTCATAAGGAGAATGGGCCTAAAAACTCATTCAAACTCAATATTCATAATTCTTCACAATATAATATTTCACAATTATTCAATTGTGTCATTATTGCTTCCTGGTTGAGAATTTTATTTCCTCCTCGTTCAAGTCAAGTTATGGAAAACTTGTGCTGCGAAAATACGAGAGACGCAACACCAAATGATCTGTTTCCAAGGAAAAAGCATTCAAAGTTTTTAATATTTTTCAAAACGCTATTATTACTCTTCCATACTAGTTCATTCCTTCTTTCGTATTGTAATTGGTATGGGGGAATCAAGCTGTTTGAATTTCAATTCCTTCAAAAACTACCAACAA
The DNA here is from genome assembly GCA_009739505.2 of Apolygus lucorum. Classification (NCBI taxonomy): domain Eukaryota; kingdom Metazoa; phylum Arthropoda; class Insecta; order Hemiptera; family Miridae; genus Apolygus; species Apolygus lucorum. Next base: position 73,664,586 of record CM019167.2, on the reverse strand, counting down.
TAGGTAGGTACATAGATTTTGATGATGTTTTCGTGAGTCACGCCCACTCGTACCCAGCTCACCCAGGATTTTTGGAGCTTTATTATACGAGTATTGGGGGAAAGGGACGGACAATACAACTCTGAAAGCCCTTCCTTGTATTCTCGTAGTACCGACCGATCACCTCGTTGGGTATGCGGGGAACAATTATTGAATACTAGCACGTCCGCTCGCTTAGCTCGTGCATTCAAGTTGGTGCGGTCACTGGACTGGCTCATATAAGTGATTGAGATTGCAGTTTGAAGAAATTGTGGTTTATAATCTCGCAGGATTGTAAGTCGGGGGAGCAACGAAAACATTTTGATGTTAACAGAATTACAAAAGCGCGATATCTCTTCTACAACAACAATAAAGGTGTTATTTTTCAGATATATCATAATTCAGAAACACGTCTGTGAATTGAATTTTTTCCTCTTTATTAGCTACGTTTATTCAGTAATGGCTGAAAAGAAAACCGTAATACCGTAACGTTAAATGTCAACAGCAAACTTACACATGAACCCTAATTTATCAAATTACAAAAAAGTTGATGCCACTGCCTGGAATCGAACCCGGGTTTCCGTCTGGAAACCGGAAAATCGGTTGGGATTTTATGTGTTACATATGGTCATTGACTTCAAACAACTTCATTAAATTTTGAAGTATAAAAAATACTATTTCATTTTCAATTTGAAAAGTTAAGGTAGATAAACAGAGTCTGTGCTCAACAGAATTCTATTTTATTTGGAGAAAAAAAAAATAATAAAATAACACATGATGAGTCGCAAATCCGATGTTTGGAAGTTTTAGATTCAAGGATTTTTGGATAATTTATGGAAGTTCATAGTAACCCCAAAAATTGCTATTATTTGCGTTACATATCTAACTACGTAGGTAACTGCCTATCTAATTAACTATTCCGATGGGACAGTGAGAATGATAAATAATTAATAAACTTCCTAGTTTAGCGAAAATATTATCATTATTCCTACTTACGTACGTACTAATTTATTTATCGATATGAGTACTTTGTTTGGTATTGACGCAGAAGTCTTGGCCTACATTTTTGTTGTCTTTCTTCCTCCTTTTGCACTCAATCCACCTTTCTGGAGTCAGTAAAAAACGCCATTCATTGTAGTTCGATATTATCGTCTATAGTTCAGAGCTATTGATATTTTTCGATAGTCCAAAACTACCAGTACTATCGATTGTCCTATCGATAATTTATGATCACTGGGTCTAGGTATTTTCAATCCGATCGAATCATCCCAAGTTCTTCAAGTATACCACCGTTCCAGTGATCTCCTCAGTACGGCAACAAGTTCTGGCAGACTATTGTCGTTCATTGAGCACAATAGTAGAGTGACTGAGGTGGAAAAGGAGAAGAGAATAGTACCAGACGAAGTGAAGAGATAATTCAGAGAATGGAACCTAATCGACTTCTCCACCTCTCCAATCCAGAGATTGGAACCTAATTAACAGTTTTAAGTTTTATAACTAATTAAGTTTTATCCAACGAGTGTGGGGCATCTCAATCTCAAAAGGTGTGTGGTGCATCTCAAAAGGCTGCCAGTTCTGCCAACAGAGGTTGATGGTTTTGAACTGTCAGCATCGCAATTCGTAGCAATTCGTAGCAGATGCATTGTCGTAGCAATATTCCCGCATCCCCCAAGACCTACTCACAAGTTGTGATAGCTGGGAATCTTCTTTTGACCTGTCACATGCTCTCAACTGCATAGCAAGAAAGCGCGCACTATGTTGGTTAAAAGGGCACATGATGACTTGCGGGACGTAACCTTGGGAATCGTTGATCTGAGGGAAGTGCAGTCGAGATTGCACAGCCGATGGACACCCAAAATAGATGGGTGATACTGCTGTGAATGGGGTCTGGGAGAGTGGGAAGCCAGCGTTTTTCGATAATCGCATTGTAAATGTTGACGCTACCTCCCCTCCTACCTATCTCAAGGGTGGCAACAAACAGCACGAATGGCAGCTCGGGTATTGGACATCAAGTACGACCTGGCTAATCAGGACCATTGGGTTCATTCGCACCCTCAGTTACTGCGACGGAGCTTTAGGGAAAGAATTTGAAGCGACCAGCTTTCGAGGTAGCTGAGAAGTAGAATTGGCCATACTGACAGGTTGGTTGACAGATAATATCCAGTCTGCCACCAGTTGCGCTGGACTGCTTCAGCTACGCGGAACGAGGAGGAAAATTCGCTCACTAAGATGGGGCGGCCTTGTTTTGGTTTATTATTTTCAATAATGAACCTTTGGAATCGACCAAGAAAAAAAAATTTTAACACCCCCTCAAAATTTGATGGTTTACGTTTCAAGGTACGTAGAATCCAAAAATCGAATAAAAATTTGGCCGTCCGTCCGCCGTACGCGGCACTTTTGCCACTTAGCATTGACCAATTTTGATGAAATTTGGTATGTAGGCTCCAATTGGGGTCTAGTTGTGCCCCGAAGATTTTGGTTGATGTAGGTCACTTCTAAGGGTTCCAAAATGAATTTCGAAATTTTGAAAACGCCCTAACTCAAAAAATTTCGATATAAAGGTATTGTTTTTCCTTCAATTTAAGATTCTATAGAATTTTTAAAATTTTTTAAGACCATCCGGAGCTCTGTAGGACAAAATGTTCGCTCCCTACGAGAATTTAAAGTTTGGAGTACGATAAATCAGAAACACGAGTGTGAATCGCAAAAGAGGCCTAATCTCCGTTCAAATTAAAGCTGACCGAAATTCGATCGATGTTTTTCTTCCTGTTGGATGGTTGGTGGCTTTGCAGACGAGTGATCTATATAGAAAAATAAAAAATAATAAACCATTGTGTAATAATTTGCTGCGTTTTCATAGTGGATCGCTGAAAACTGGTACAGGTACCTACTCGTACATTTCACGCATCTCATTCCTTGTTTTCACTGCCTTATTCCTCTGATGATGCAATATTGTTAACGTCCAAGTTTCAAACTTGTTAATAACTACACTACTACTTACTTACTACTACTTGTTACTTGTTAATCTATCATAGACGAAAAAAATCATTCGTTGGGTTGTATGTATCATTCGTTTCTAAAACTGCAAATTATTACACAACGGTTTATTTTTATCTGTAAAGATGAACACGAGGTGAACACGGGTTTTCTATCAATTGTTCCTACCAACCATATTATCGCGCTGGTTTAAAAGTCAAGTTCATTTTGACACGAATTTCCTACCCACTGAATATCGTCATACCGAAGTTATGGGTGCCTTCAATTCATTTTATTGTTGGTTGTTGAGGAAGTGAGTGACATGGAATTCCATTCGAACAACGAAAAAATATTGCATTTAATCAGCTACAATTCGGCTTAGTTCCGTCAAAGAACGTTCAAGTGCAATTCACTCTCGTGTTTCTGACTCATCACTCAACCAACACAGAGTAGCAGAGACAACTTACAACTAGCTCCTAAGGACCAGAGGCAGGTTGAAGTGAAGGAGAGTATTTGGGTCCCCACAAAAAGCTAGGGATCTAGCCTAGCTGGCGCCCACGTGTTCTGATAAATCCCACATTAAAAGCTCATTTAACTATTTGTTATGCGTTCAAACAATTGAACGCTGTCCTAAATTTATGAAAACGACATGAACGTACACTAAATGCGTAATTAATTATCCTCAATAGGCAAGCGGTTGATCCCGCAGAGCTGTGGGTGGAGTCAGAAAATTCTTAAAAACCGTCGCCAATTCGAATAAATGAAAAATCAATACCTGTATATCCCACATTTTCGAGGAAGTTCATTTTGAAAATGCTTTCCCCAACTTTTCATAAGTGAATGTCGATCACTGAAGGCTTTGGGGCACAACTACACCCCACATGGAGCCGATAAATCAAATTTTATCCAAAACAGTCCACGGGTACTAGGCAAAGTGCCTTATGACGGACGGACGGAGAAATTTGTATTCGATTTTCGGATTCTACGTACCTTGAAATGTAAACCAACAAATTTTGAGGGGGCGGTTCTTGAAAATAAGAAACCAAAACGCCGGCCATGTAGGTGAGGCACATAGCTTCCTCGTATCCTTAACCCGATTAGAGATGACCCGCTGCATAGTGGCTAAGCTCAAAACATCAATCAGTACCTTGCACTACCCTCATAGGGGACCATCTACATGCCAACCCACAAAATCCCTGAAAATTCCATCGAATTCGGATAGAAAATGTAGAAGCTGCTGTAGGCTGTTACAAGACTTTTAGGTTTTGCGCATCCGCAGAGGCTACTTGGGGCGATGATTTTCACAAGGGACCATCTACTTCACAACCCCCACAATACCTGAAAATTTCATCGAAATCAGACAATAATTTTGTATAGTTTTGCTCGTTACAAGGATTTCATGACAGACAGACATGAAACCCAAATTGTTCAGGAAGGACCAAAACGGAAAACGCGAGTGGAAGTTTTGAATTTGGAGAACTTCAAAAACTGAAAACAATGCCGGCGGTAGCTTGGTAGATTCGGAGGCAAAAGGCGGATGTATTCAGGTTTGGAAACTGAAGAACTTAGCGATATTTTTACATTTAGAAGTTATCATCTTGTGCGACGTTAAGTTGGAGGAACCAGACATGGTTGTACAGCTTCTGAGACCGTCGGCTCCAAGTCGGAACAATCGACCGTCGACAGAAAACGTTGGTGGAAGAAACTATATAGTGAAGAAGGTAATTGGAATTTGATGAAGTTGTCCGTATCTTGATCAAACTACGTCCATTCAAGAAGATACGAATAGACTGAACGATTGAACGCTAGATTTGCATCAATCAATTTCGGAGAAGAAAATAAATGTGTTTACTAACTCTTATCTTAATGAACGTCTCCATAGCTGGGGAATATAACTATAAGTGCGTCCTACAAATTCGTTTTGGGGGGCCCAACCGGTAATTGCTTCGACTACGAAAGCTGTTCGGAATGTTGAATCAAGATTGAGCTCGGCTGTGTGATTTCGAATTTCAGAGCTGTGCGTTGTTAGGACATGAATATGTACGTCAGGGAGCGAAGCGGTTCTTCGGATTGTCTTAGTTCACGCCAAGCAATCTTGATTGAAGGCAGAGATATTTTCAAAGGCACCTATTCATGACTGACTAATGAGAGACGGGTGTTTGTTATTCGGGGCCTCGTCCGCGGAAGTCCCAGGGAACAATGCAGCTCGCGTCGAAGCTCTTTCACACGTCGCTCGGGTTAAGATTTCTCCCGAGGCAGTAAGTTGTGGAAGGAGCTCCAAGGAAACTGATGCAAGGAAAGGTTTGTGCTGCGGGACAACAGGTGAATTTCGATCTCTCAAGAGGACAGCCAGACCTGACGTACAGGCGAATAGACCTGATCTTCAACAATCAGCCAGAAATTTCCAATACAAACTCCCATTCTTTCGGCCCAAATGGACTCCATCCTGTATATTGAGAATAAACTGGCACAAATTTTTGCTTCCAAATCAATAATTTGTGGACGAACCAAGCAAAACAGGTTAAACACGTTGTTTTTAGCACTTGTGGAGTTTTTTTCCAAACCCCCCAGGATTCTTCTCATTGTGAATGATTTCGTTTTTCGTATTTTGCTCAGTTAATTGTTGATCCGACTTCAATTTGGGAAATGTATTTCATCTGTCTTGATTCTCTAGAGATTTCAGATATTCGCATTACATTTCAAAAAATTTCATCATTCAAATTCAAATTGTATACTTTACCAAATAATAATTTTATAATTTGAATGCCATAAACTGATCCCGCTACATAATTTTGAAACATAAAGAATGCCCCAGAAGCAAAAAATATACTGAAATACATGCGAAAAACGGTCCAGTGCAAATATCTTGATGATTGGGGGGGGGTCATATTTCATTCATCTTATTGATCCCGAATAGTTTATAGTTAGAGATTTTTTTCCATTATTTTCGGCTAAGTTACAGTATTATCAAGTATAATTTGAGCTGAATTCGGTGATCCCAAACCTGAATGCGCACCGAATAGCCATTTATTTTCTCACCCTTAGCATATTTATGAATTTCAAATGACTTGGAAAGTTTAAATTCATTTCGCCAGACATCCCACAGTAAGCGTTGGGCGACCTCATGAGATTAATCTGAGGTGGAAGAGGACAGCACACCTTTGCGCATACGCACTGGCTACTGTCAGTTCCGGGGCAATGATTTTATAAGGGACCATGTACACGCCAATCTGAACAACCCCTGAAAATTTCATCCAAATCGGACTCTAACTTCGTATAGTTTTGCCCGTTACAAGGATTTCATGATAGACAGACACGGAACCTAAATTTTTCAGGGAGGTCTAAAACGTAAAACGCGAGTGGAAACTTCAATTTTGGAAAGCTTATTTTTCAACTATGAAATGTGAAAACAAAGCTTCCGCGACTCGGAAGCAACATACAAACATATTGTTTAGTAATGCATGCATTCCAGGGGACGTCCCATTGGATAAGCATTAGATCAGTTTAACCAGTTGTTAAGTGATAAAACTGTTTCACTCGATGTAATTTATTTATTACTTTAGGCAAGAAATACTGACACCCCCCCCCCCCCCACCACCATCCACCTTAACATTTCTAGCGGCATGGGAGCCTCGAATCTGAAGAGCATTTTAAAATCCATGATCTACGATACCCAACATGCGAATTCGAGTTCGTCCCCCCCCCCCCCCCCACCTCACCAACACCAACAATGGTGCCAGTCTGGCACCAAAGCGGAAATACGTCGTAACATTGAACTTTCATCTGTTAGTTTTGGTAGGCAGTCCGTCGAAGTTCACATCCGTATTCAAGGTGAAACACAAAAAAAAAAAAAAAAAACACGAAGTAAGCGGTTTACGGCATCATGGCACCATGACCTGGCACCATGGTGGTACAGAGAATTACAGAGAATTCTCATTACAGAGGTGTAATGAGAATTTTTCCTCAATTTCAAAGCTTGGGTACAATTAGTAAGCAGTAAAGGAACCAAAATATTGAAAAATCGGATATTTTGTGAATATTATCCCCCACTCACCCCCTCCCCTTGCGAATTTTGGTAATCTGGTAAAATCATGTACAACTCGGAAGTTATTTGAGTCAAACAAAAAAGAAACACGCAAATCGGTTGGAAATTGAGGCCTGGGCAGAGTTTACAAGATTATGCACGCAAACGCACATTTTTTAAGCATTAACCCCCCCTTTCCCCCTCTTTAAAAGCAAAATCCAAAATTCCGGCGCCGTAGTGCACAACTAGATAGTATTTCGCGTCAAACGAAAAAAGAACCACGAAAATCGTTTGAGAACTAAGGCCTGGGCAGAGTACACAAGATTATGCCCAAAAACGCACGTTTTTCGAGCATTAACCCCCCCTTTCCCCCCCTTAAAAAGCAAAATTCGAAATTCCGGCGACGTAGTGCACAACTAGATAGTTTTCCGGGACGAACAAAAAAAGAACCAGGAAAATCGGTTGAGAACTAAGGCCTGTGCAGAGTACACAAGATTTTGTTACACACACACACATATACACACACACACACACACAGACATACACCTATGGTTTTTTTCGCGGATTTGGATTCAGAATGGTCTAAAACGGATTACTGTGTAGTTATTTTTTTTTTCTGTTGAGTGTTGTCCAACTTCACCCCAGATCGATCGCATAAGGACGCCCAAGTCTTACTGTGGGACGTCCTAAAAATCCGTCTGTGTGTGTGTGAAAAATTCTTGTGTAATCTGCCACAATTTCCCACAGATTTGCATTTATTTTCGTTCGACACAGAAATCTATCTAGTTGTGGACTAGGTACGTCGCTGGAATATTGAAATAATCGGAATCAGTGAATATATGTTCATACTGAAAGTAAGGTGCAGTCTGACGCTGCCTTGTCCTTAATAGGGTGTGCTCCTGGGTAGGAAAAACTGTTAATTGTTATTTTTAATCTAAGGTAGACCTCATTCTGAGAATTTTGACACCAACCGCGACCTTCTAGCGTGTGTAAATCTTTTCCTATGAATTTTTAAAGTTTCGACCGTTTATGACGTCACAGTGGGCTGGGGGGTCCCGCCCAGGTGAGAGGGGCGCGTGACGTCATAAACGGTCGAAACTTTGAAAAATCATAGAAACAAATCTACTCACGCTAGAAGGTCGCGGTTGGTGCCAAAATTCTCAGAATGTAGTCTACTTTCGAATAAAAATCTAAAAATAATCAAGGCGCACCCACCGATTGTCATTTTGCTTCCGAGTCTACCAAGGAAGCGGAAGCTTTGTTTTCACTTTTCAAGCTTGAAAAAATAATAATAATCTCCAAAATCAAAATTTCCACTCTCGTTTTACGTTTCAGACCTTCCTGAACAATTTTGGTTCCGTGTCTGTGTGTCATGAAATCCTTGCCGCAGCCATAACTTCTACATTTTCCAACAATGTTCAGAGATTGTGCCGGTTGACGTGTAGATGGTCCCCTATGAAGGTAGTTCAAGGTATTTAGAGATTGATGTTTTGATAATAACTACTTACTATGCAGCGGGCATCTCTATAATCGGGTTATGGATACGAGGAAGCTATGTGCCACATCCATTTGGCAGACTTTTTTGTTTTTGTAGCCAGAGAGGGTGAAGGAGAGGGCCTTAAGGCCCTAACTCTCCCTGGGGGTTAATAAACTATTCAATCAATCAATCCTAACGCTAAAAATGATATGGTACTTCCTACCATAAATACGCTAACTAAATTACATTGGGAGAAACTGTTTTGAGCAGTAGAAATGTTAATTCGTAAAAATGTATACAGGGTGTTTCACGAAAAGGTTACACCCCCCTTCATTTCCGCAAAAAACAGCGTAAAAAATTCCGACCAACGCAATTCTTCATGATTTTTTGTGAGGATCTCAGGAAAAATACTTTTGCGCAAAAAGGTTGCGCGCAATCGTGCGCAATTGACACTAACTCCATTTTTTCAAATGGAATCCCCCCTTTTTTATTACAGATTCGGATTCTACGTCAAATTTCATGAGCAATTCATACCCACATTGATTTGTTTTATTGCGCGCAACCTGGCTTTTTTGAACGCTCTAAGTTGCGCAACTCCACAATGCACAAAAATTAGATTTTCGAGAACCCTTAGTGTGGCACATGTTTAGGACGTCCCACAGTAAGACTTGGGCGTCCTTATGCAATCGATCTGGGATGAAGGAGGACAACACTCAACAGAAAAAAAAAATAACCACGCAGTAATCCGTTTTAGACCATTCTGAATCCAAATCCACGAAAAAAACCATAGGTGTATGTCTGTGTGTGTGTGTGTGTGTATGTGTGTGTGTATGTGTGTGTGTGTGTAACAAAATCTTGTGTACTCTGCCCAGGCCTTAGTTCTCAACCGATTTTCCCGGTTCTTTTTTTGTTCGTCGCGGAAAACTATCTAGTTGTGCACTACGTCGCCGGAATTTCGAATTTTGCCTTTTAAGGGGGGGAAAGGGGGGGTTAATGCTCAAAAAACGTGCGTTTTTGGGCATAATCTTGTGTCGTCTGCCCAGGCCTCAGTTCTCAACCGATTTTTGTGGTTCTTTTTTTCATCGACGCGGAAAACTATCTAGTTGTGCACTACGGCGCCGAAATTATGAATTTTGCTTTTTAAGGGGGGAAAGGGGGGTTAATGCTTAAAAAACGTGCGTTTGCGGGCATAATCTTGTGTCGTCTGCCCAGGCCTCAATTTCCAACCGATTTGCGTGTTTCTTTTTTTGTTTGACTCAAATAACTTCCGAGTTGTACATAATTTCACCCGAGTACCAAAATTCGCAAGGGTAGGGGGTGAGAGGGGGGATGATATTCACAAAATATCCGATTTTTCAATATTTCGGTTCCTTTACTGCTTACTAATTGTACCCAAGCTTTGAAATTGAGGAAAAATTCTCATTATACCTCCGGATTTTCATGAATTATTGTCTGTACCACCATGGAACTATTAGTGGTGCCACCATGGTGCCAGGACACCATAAACCGCATATTTCGTGTTTTTTTTTGTGTGTGTTTCACCTTGAATACGGATGTGAACTTCGACGGACTGCCTACTAAAACTAACAGATGAAAGTTCAATCTTACGACGTATTTCCGCTTTGGTGCCAGCCCGGCACCATTGGTGGAGGGGGGGGGGGGGTGAACTCGAATTCGCATGTTGGGTGTCGTAGATCATGGATTTTAAAATGCTCTTCAGATTCGAGGCTCCCATGCCGCTAGAAATGTTAAGGTGGATAATGGTGGGGGGGGGGGTCACTATTTCTTGCCTAAAGTAATAAATAAATTACATCGAGTGAAACAGTTTTATCACTTAACAACTGGTTAAACTGATCCAATGCTTATCCAATGGGACGTCCCCTGGAATGCATGCATTACTAAACAATATGTTTTTTCATCATTTTTTAACGCTAAATCACATGGTGTCATCCGTTTTTCAATTTGACTGGAATTTTCCAAAATAGCGGCCAAAAATGCGATTGTTCTTAGTGAAAAAAACGCTCTTTTTAAATCGTTATGAGTTTTTCGGTAATTTTATTCAGTTCAAGCATGATCGTGCTGTCAGTTTCTATTTTTAACTCCACCGTAGACGGCCCCAAGCCTGTGGTTCAAAAGGAGGTGAGAAAATAAAAAATAAACATGATTTCGACCTCAAAACTGATGTTTTCGTGAAAGAAATGTCAATTTTTCCTATTAAATCTTTTCTCAAAACGGATGACACCCCGTGATTCGGCTTTAAAAAATGATGAAAAAACATGTGCCACACTAAGGGTTCTCTAAAATCGAATTTTTGGGCAATTGTGGAGTTGCGCAACTTAGAGCGTTCAAAAAGCCAGGTTGCACGCAATAAAACAAATCAATGTGGGTATGAATTTTTCATGAAATTTGTCGTAGAATCCGAATCTGTAATAAAAAAGGGGGGTTCCATTTGAAAAAATGAAGTTAGTGTCAATTGCGCACGATTGCGCTCAACTTTTTTGCACAAAAGTATTTTTCCTGAGATCTTCACAAAAAATCATGAAGAATTGCGTTGGTCGGAATTTTTTACGCTGTATTTTGCGGAAATGAAGGGGGGTGTAACCTTTTCGTGAAACACCCTGTATTGTCTGGCTTACAGGTTCAAGCTGCTTTACTAAAGTGAAATAAGTTTTTTTTCAAGAAGACTTCAAAGAAGTTTATCGCGCTAAGAAATCCCTACTAGCCATTTTGAACGGGAATGTCCGTCATGTTGGTAATAACGTGAAATGCCGCGCCAGTTTATGACGATGTTTGATAAACAGCGGTTCATTTACTATCCGAGTCGAGGAGGGAATTGTGGACTCGTAAGACCTCTGTGGGGACCCTCGCCCGGTTTATAGCCATCCAACGACTTCATCGCGTGGGGGGAAGATAAATCTCGAGCAGACAAATTCGTCATCGTGGCATGTCGCTGCGGGGATTGACGACGCTAATCAAGTTCAGCATATATCGTAGTGAGGGATCATCAGAGTGGGGGAGGGGGGATTCTGACGTGCGTAACTTCGACACTCATTGAAATTATGCAACTTTCACTTAAAACTACGTTACGACGACTGAATACTCTGGAAGGTTGGAAGGGCAAACGAAGGAAACTGAAAGATGAATTCAGCACCCTCTAGGGTGCCAAACATCAAGCTGGCTCTCCCGGGGTAAGGTTTAAGAAATCAAAACGAAATATATTGCTTTGAACTGAAAAAAATCAGTAAATTATTACACAAAGGTTTATTATTTTCACCTGCGAAAAACACACAGCCTTGCCGTCACTTCCTACAAACCATATTTTCGCTTCACAATCAAGTTTATTTTGTAGAAATTAACGCTTCACTATCAATTCGAAGAAATAGGGACTTGTGGGTACCTTCATTAGGAAATGTCATTACTGGTTGCTAAGGACGTAAAACTGAGTAGAACTCGAAGAAACGAACAGCGATCGCATTTTGGTCGGATAAAATTTGAACGGAGAATAGGCCTCTTTTGCGATTCACACTCGTGTTTCAGATTTATCGTAAGTCCAACCCATAGGTTCTCATGGGGAGCGAACGGTTAGTCCTACAGAGCTCTGGGTAGTTTCATTCGATTCTACAAATTCATTACCATTTTAAATTGATGAAAAAACAATACCTTTACATTGAAAGTTTTTGAGCTAGGGCGTTTTGGAAATGTCAACCCTTATTTGTCAACCCTTAGAAGTGACTGACATCAACCAAAAGCTCCGGGGCACAACTAGACCCCAAAAATGGAGCCCATACACCAAATTTCATCAAAATCGGTCTATTGTAACTAAGGTTACCAGATTTTCGGATTCTACGTAACTTGAAACGTAAACCAACAAAATTTGAGAGGGGGTTAAAATTGTTTCTTGCTCAATTCCAAAGGTTCATTATTGAAAGTAATAAACCAAAAATTATTTTAAAACCCGAGATAGATCATTTCGAAAACTCCAGCTACTGCTTCAAGTCATCATGGGCTATTATTACTTGAAAAACAATTAAATTCGTGCGGTGTTTCAAGACATCCGACCCTGCAGGTGACTTGAAACAGGCACTAATTTAAAGAATTTAAAATTACTTGGAAGTGAAAAAAACAGTTTTTGGTACGGTTCTGTTTTCGACTTTTTAAGACCTCGACCAAATTTGTAAGTGGAAAAGGACCCAAACTGCAGCTTCTGAATGTTCAGCCGCCTCGACGATGAGTATTCATCCCAGAAAAGTAGGTTGAGAGATTATTGGAAACTACATTTCTTGTAAACCTTGGGCAAGCTGTCCAACACTGAAGTATTTGACACGGAAAGTCGGCTGGTGCATTTATCGCTTAACTCCCTTCTCTGGTGTTATTATAGCTTTTCCGCGTCAAATTAATGGTTTCCCGAAACAAAATAAAGGTTTTCCATTTCAAGATAAAAAATGTTAGGATACGTTCAATGTATCGGACTGAAACACTTGATGAAAACAAAGCAAGCCTGCCTGTCTATTCTCTATCGAGTTTGATATCCTATTCCTTATGCATGATCAGGGAGACTACTGTCGCAGCAACTGAGAATGGTCGATATTTAACGTTATCAGTTTTGTTTTGATCAAGTTCCGTTTGATCAAGAAACATGTTAGCAATGTACTACTTACGTAATACTTGATATAAAAAGAGGCAATTTGAAATGAGAAACCTTTAAAGTAAAAAGCCTATAATATAGGCTTTTCCAGTTACTTTTTTCATTGTTCCTCAAGGGGTAGTATCCCATGAAATTCTTCTTGGACGGGACATTTTGCAATCTGGTATTAGTGTGAATGTTTTGAAAGATCGTTATGAAATTGTAAAAGTAGATGAAAAGGAGAAAAATCAAAAATTGAAATCTAAATATTTGAATTTTAAAAATAAACAGTATAAAGCAAATAACAAGTTGGAAAATGATCCCATTCAAAATATTCGTGACCTTGACCCAGTAGAAAACGAAAGTGTTTGGCCTATCCCATGCAAAACCCCCATTATAGATAAACAAGTTGAGTCTGTAACGTCAACGGAGGGAGAAAATTCCCGTCCGTGAGTAATTCAAGGTTCAACAATGGGTGATTCGACTTTAGAAAAATTTCGTCCTGAAATTGAAGAATTTGATACAGATTTAACTGTCCCAGAAGACCAACAGAGGCTCCGTACTATATTAGAAAAATACGCTGATAGTTTCACGAGAGGTTTACCTCGACGCGAAGTTACAACAGCCAAATTTGAAGTCAAACTAATTGATCCTAATAAAATCGTTTATAGACGTCCTTATCCTTTACATCCGCGAGATCGTACTGCAGTTCGTGAATACATTAAAGAACTATTAAATGCTGGAATAATAGAAGAAAGTACAAGTCCATTTTCATCCCCGATTTTGCTTGTACCTAAGAAAAATGGGAGACTCAGATTAGTTACGGATTTTAGCGAGATTAATTCAGGAACGATTCCGGAACGTTTTCCTCTCCCGTTAATTAGAGATCAAATAGCAAGGTTAACTGGTCAAACTTATTTTACATCCCTCGATGCTGCATCAGGATTTTATGCTATTCCAGTGGAGGAAAATTCTAGGAAAATTTTAGCTTTTCAAACACCTGACGGTCATAATCAATATCGACGATTAGCAATGGGAGTTAGAAATGCTCCATGCGTTTATCAACGCGCGATCACAAGAGCTTTAGGAGAATTAGCCAATACCTATTGTCTAGCTTATATTGATGAACTTTTAATCATGTCTTCCTCAAAGGAAGAGGCTTTTGAACGTCTCGAGGAGGTTTTGAAAGTTTTGTCAAACGCAGGATTTTCATTTAACCCTGATAAATGCAGTTTCCTCAAAAATTCAGTTGTTTATTTGGGTTACCATGTACAAAACGGAGAAATACGCCCTCATAATGATCGTATCAAAGCTTTAACTGAACTACCACCTCCACGAAACGTAGCTTCTTTGAGATCATTTCTAGGTTTGTGTTCTTATTTCCGTAATTTTGTGCAAAGTTTTGCGCAAAAATGCGCGCCGCTTTACGAGCTGACATCTGAAAAGCGATGTTTTGAATGGACTGCTGAACATGAAGCAATCAGACAGGAAATAATAAGCATATTGACCACTGAACCAGTTCTCACTATTTTCAAACCTGAGTACCCAATAGAAGTTTAGACAGATGCGTCATCTTTGGGTTTCGGTGGAATATTATTTAACGTCATTGAAAATGAAAGAAAAGTAGTTGGGTATTTTAGCCGCCGTACAACACCCACGGAGGCGAAATATCACAGTTATGAGTTGGAAACATTGGCAGCAGTCAAAACGTTCAAAAATTGAGAATACTCTCTACTTTATCATGATTTCACTCTAGTAACTGATTGTAAGTCATTTCAGGCATCTTTTGTGTGCATTTTAGGTGCTCAATACACGCGTCCATCGTTGGTGGGCATATCTTCAAATGTTTGTTTTCACCATTCAGTATCGACCGGGAACCAAAATGTCAACTGTTGATTTTTTATCCCAATATCCTGTTGGTCACTCAACAGAAGTTGATATTTTTGAAACCCTAGTTTCCGATTATCCATTTTCTCACACATTCGAAAATTATAAATTAATTGAATCAAATTTGCCAAGTATCACAGATTCAACACATAATTCACTAATTGAGAAAAAAATTGGATTTCAAAATATTATTTTGAAATGGCAATTTTTTTTTTTTGTTTTTCGGAAAACTTTTAATTTGTTTGGGAAAAGCTATTCCAAACGCAACTCTCATCTCTGGTGCATTTATCAAACTCAGCTCTCGTCTCTGGTGCATTTGTTTCTTGGTTATTCTCTGTTCTCTCTAAAATTTTGCTCTAAATGTCAATGAAAAAATGCCTCTACGTGTAAGTCAGGATCCGTTAACACTACAATTGCTTGGGTAAAATCAATATTTGTATTGATAATTATAAACCAATTATAATTAGTTAAAATTATTGAAATTTTTAGACCTCGGAAACGTAATTTTTGACGTGACAGTTGAGACGGACGTACCTACCAGATATCACGAGTGGCGAGGGAGAGGACTCATGCCTGCGGGGGAGCACTCGATGCGGCAGAGCACTCACGGAGAACTCACTTTTCGCACACCCGGCGCGCACCCGACGACGTGTGTTCGGAGCGCTCGTGTCACTCGGCGCCTTCGCGACCGTCAGACGAAGTGACGGAGGGGGCTCTGTCGGCGGGTTCTGGGGGCGGTGCCAGGCTGGAGAGTGGGGGCGGCTATATTGTATCGGCGTAGCTCGGTGGGGGCGGCGGGAGGACCACCATGACACCCCGCTCCCGATCTGACGAGGAGGTTGGAGTGCGACACCGTCCCCCACGACTCGCATAAAACCTGACCAGGAACAGCCCTTCACATCTCATTCCACGATACTATGCCATAAAGGCTGCAAATTATTACACAAAGGTTTATTATTATTTTTATATGAATCACTCGTCTGCAAAGAACACGGCTTTGTCATTGTCACTAACTAGGTACCAAACGTCAAAATCGCTCCATGGTTGCTAAGGAAAGTGTCGCGTACGGCGGACAGACGGAAAATCTTTTAATCGTTTTTCGGATTCTACGTACTCTGAAACGCAAAACAACAACATTGAGGGGGGTTAAAATTTTATCTTGTTCGATTCCAAGTATCATTATTGAAAATAATTAACCAAAAGAAGGTGCTAAATGTTCATAATTATACCATCAAAATGTAACATGCTTTTATTTATAAAACGCTGCAAATTATTACACAAGGGTTTATTATTTTTCTACATAGATCACTCGTCTGCAAATCCACCAACCGTCCAACATGAAGAAAAACATCGATCGCTTTTCGGTCAGCTAAAATTTGAACGGAGATTAGGCCTCTTTTGCGATTCACACTCGTGTTTCTGATTTATCGTACGTCTAACCCTTAAATTCTCGTAGGGAGTGAACGGTTTGTCCTACAGAGCTCCACGTGGTCTCAAAAAATTCTAAAAATTCTATAAAATCTTAAATTGAAGGAAAAACAATACCTTCATTTCGAGTTTTTGAGCTAAGTAGGACACTTTTGAAAATTTCACCCCTTAGAAGTGACTGACATCAACAAAAATCTTCAGGGCACGACGGACGGAAATTTTTTTATAAAACATCAAATTTTGGGGGGTTAAACATTTTTTTTTGTCTTGCTTCATTCCAATGTTTTGTCAGTGAAAATAATAAACCAAAATCGTATAATTCAAAATAGTAACACATCTTCAATTGTTCTCGCGTAATTTGATGGAGTTGCATATTCACACCAACCAAGAGACTCATCAACGATCGAATCAAATGAGATCAAACTCGATGGGGTTGTGGCCTCCATCATCAGATCAGCTCTGTGTCGGGATAATATTGCATGGTCATCTGATTTATACGTGCATGCAAAATTTCAGCTCATTCGGAAAACGGGAAGTGGATCAAATTTAACTTGCAAGATTACCGACCGACAGACAGACAACGGGACAAACAAACTAGACTTGTTGCTTTGCTGGTTTTGGTTTATTATTTTCAATAATGAACCTTTGGAATCGACCAAGAAAAAATTTTTTCTAACACCCCCTCTAAATTTGTTGGTTTACGTTTCAAGGTACGTAGAATCCAAAAATCGAATAAAAATTTGGCCGTCCGTCCGACGTACGCGGCACTTTCCCCACTTAGCATTGACCGATTTTGATGAAATTTGGTATGTAGGCTCCATTTGGGGTCTAGTTGTGCCCCGAAGATTTTGGTTGATGTAGGTCACTTCTAAGGGTTGAAAAATGAGGTTTGAAATTTTGAAAATGCCCTAACTCAAAAAATGTTTATATAAAGGTATTGTTTTTCCATCAATTTAAGATAGTAGGTTAACAGGCCCAATAGTTGGACAGGGCCCAATAGTTGGTCAGTTGGTTAATTTCTTCCTAATAAATAAGGGTACGTCTTTTTACCGACTGTGGATTCTTTCCCCGCTAAAATACTCAATCTCCACTACATGTGGGAAACCTTAGTTAAGCCTATGAGTTGGAAATAGTTTGTTCAGTTCGTTTTGAAAGTGGTGGTGTCCGGACAAATGATATTCTTAATGATTTTAGTAAGTAAACATGAGCGTATCCGCTTTTCTGATTATTTGCAATTTTCTTGTGTATTTCAATTATTGTTCCGTAAAGTTGAGCTATTTTTTGAAGTATTCATCTAGGAAGTAGACCATTAGAGTAAATATTTATTTTATACTGAGGCCGTCCAACTAATGGAACCCAAAATCTGCTGGTGGCCCAGAAGTTGGACTGTCGTCCAACTTCAGGGCCAAGGCCTGGTTTTTAATGGCCCTATACTTGGACATCCGTGGGTTTTCCAGCTCTCATGAGATTCTTTTGTAATTCTAACTGTGATTTTCATTATTGGAATTCTTAGAATGATTCTTTTGTAATTATAATTGTGATTTTCATGATTAGAATCTTCTTTTGTATATTTTATTTCATAAGTCGTGATTGTTTCTTATTACTCTCTTCAAGAGGTTTTTGAAAGGTTTCTCCAATCTATGTTCCTTTTCCTAAGTCGATATTAATTAATTTTTATTATGTTTTAGTACTTATATTAAACTGAAGTAGATGTTAATGAAGATCAGTAAGGTATTTTTTGAGTCCTTAGTGTGAGCAATAAGACTGAAACTATAAAGACTGAATCACGAGAAAGCTTCAAAAACCAATGTGGAATTTTTTCACGATTGCCTTCACTGAATCTCATAATTTTAGAAAACAATAATGAAGCAGTATTTAGACACCACTTTTCTTCGCATTTTAATAACAAAAATATCAAACAAAAAATTGTTCAATCTTGTCTTTAGGAGTTAACTCAAACGAGCTCCCATCCAAAAAGCTTCTGGTATTATTATAATACCATGACTATAATAGTCATGAGGTTATTTGAAGGAAGCTCGTTTGAGTTAACAAAAACTCCTAAAGATAATAATAATAATAATAATATTCTTTATTCAGTAAAAAGCCTACAAGGCGATACAATCGTCAGTGAGTACAATTCATTAAGATTAATAAATATCAAGAATAAAAAACAAATTAGAGTAGCAGTTCGTATTACAAATACTTGTCGCAATTGATAAGACAAAAACTCGACACACTGTACAACTCGGCATCAATTAGTATTGCCTTCATTTTTAGGACGTCCCACAGTAAGACTTGGGCGTCCTTATGCGATCGATCTGGGGTGAAGGAGGACAACACTCAACAGAAAAAAAAAAAATAACCACACAGTAATCCGTTTTAGACCATTCTGAATAAAATTCGCGAAAAAAAACCATAGGTGTATGTCTGTGTGTGTGTGTGTGTGTGTGTGACAAAATCTTGTGTCGTCTGCACAGCCCTTAGTTCTCAACCGATTTTCCTGGTTCTTTTTTTGTTCGACGCGGAAAACTATCTAGTTGTGCACTACGGCGTCGGAATTTAGAATTTTGCTTTTTGAGAGGGGGAAAGGGGGGGGGGTTAATGCTTAAAAAACGAGCGTTTGCGGGCATAATCTTGTAAATTCTGCCCAGGCCTCAATTTCCAATCGATTTGTGTGTTTCTTTTGGTTTACTATTTTCAATAATGAACCTTTGGAATCGACCAAGAAAAAAAAAATTTTAACACCCCCTCAAAATTTGATGATTTACGTTTCAAGGTACGTAGAATCCAAAAATCGAATAAGGTCACTTCTAAGGTTCTAAAGTTCACTTCTAAGGGTTCCAAAATCAATTTTGAAATTTTGAAAACGCCCTAACTCAAAAAATTTCGATATAAAGGTATTGTTTTTCCTTCAATTTAAGATTCTATAGAATTTTTAGAATTTTTTGAGACCACGCGGAGCTCTGTAGGACAAACCGTTCGCTTCCTACGAAAATTTAAGTGTTTATTTTGAAATATATATAATATATATATTTATGTATACATGTAAATAAATACATGTTATGTACATATATAAATCAAAACACGAGTGTAAATCGCAAAAGAGGCCTAATCTCCGTTCAAATTAGAGCTGATCGAAACGTAATCGATAGTTGGTGATTTCGATTTTTTTTTTGATTTTTTTTTTTGATTTTTTTTTGCTTCCGAGTCTACCAAGGTAGCGGAAGCTTTGTTTTCACTTTTCAAGGACGAAAAAAAAAGGTTCTCCAAAATCAAAATTTCCACTCGCGTTTTGCGTTTTAGACCTTTCTGAACAATTTTGGTTCCGTGTCTGTGTGTCTGTCTGTCTGTCTGTCTGTCCGTCTGTCTGTCTGTCTGTCTGTCTGTCTGTCTGTCATGAATTCCTTGTAACGCGCATAACTATACGAAGTTATTGTCCGATTTCGATGGAATTTTCAGGGATTGTGCGGGTTGGTGTGTAGACGGTCCCCTATGAAAATCATCATCCCCGGACTGATAGAAGCGACTGCGCATGCGCAAACGTGAATTACTTGTAACGGCCATAACTTCTACATTTTTCATCCGATTTCGATGAAATTTTCAGGGATGTTACAGACTAGTATTTGGATGGTTCCCTATGAAAATCATCCTCTTCGAACTGATAGTAGCCACTGCGCATGCGCAAACGTAAATTTCCTTGTAACGGCCATAACTTCTACTTTTTCTACTCGAATTCGATGAAATTTTCAGGGATGTTACAGATTAGTATTTAGATGGTCCCCTATGAAAATCATCATCCCCGGACTGATAGTAGCCACTGCGCATGCGCAAACGTGAATCTCCTTGTAACGGCCATAACTTCCACATTTTTCACCCGATTTCGATGAAATTTTCAGGGATTATGTGGATTAGGTTGTGGATAGTCCCCTGTGAAAATCATCATCCCGGGACTGATAGAAGCGACTGCGCATGCGCAAACGTGAATTACTTGTAACAGCCGTAAGTTCAACTGTACCCCAGGGGTCGCGGGTTCGAATCCCAGGCGAGGCTAAGTATTTTTTTGATCCAATCACATACATCTACTCACTTAATTTTTCATCCGAATTTGATGAAATTTTCTAGGATTGTCCAGATTAGCGTGTAGATGGTCCCCTATGAGGGTAGTGGAAGGTACTTAGAGATTGGTGTTTTGAGATTAACTACTATGCATCGGATCATCTATATAATCGGGTTATGGATACGAGGAAGCTATGTGCCACACCCACTTGGCAGACGTTTTTTTTTTTTTTCCTTCATATTGGATGGTTGGTGATTTTGTAGACGAGTGATCTATATAGAAAAATAATAAACCATTGTGTAATAATTTGCAGCGTTTTTTGTTTGACTCAAATAACTTCCGAGTTGTACATGATTTCACCAGAGTACCAAAATTCACAAGGGGAGGGGATGAGTGGGGGGATAACATTCACCAAATATCCGATTTTTCAATATTTCGGTTCCTTTATAGCTTGATAGTTGTATCCAAGTTCTGAAATTAAGGAAAAATTCTCATTATACCTCCGGATTTTCATGAATTATTCTCTGTACCACCATGGAACTAATAGTGGTGCCACCGTGGTGCCAGGACACCATAAACCGCATATTTCGTGTTTTTTTTGTATGTGTTTCACCTTGAATACGGATGTGAACCTCGACGGACCGCCTACTAACAGTTAAAGTTCAATGTTACGACGTATTTCCGCTTTGGTGCCAGCCCGGCACCATTGGCTGAGGGGGGGAGGGGTAAACTCGAATTCGCATGTTGGGTATTGTAGATCATGGATTTTAAAATGCTCTTCTAAATCGAGGCTCCCAAGCCGCTAGAAATGTTATGGTGGATAATGGTGATGGAGGGGGGACGGAGGGAGAGACCACGATTTCTTTCCTAAAGTAATAAGTAAATTACATCGAGTGAAACAGTTTTATCGCTTACCAACTGGTTAAACTGATCTAATGCTCATCAAATGGGACGTCCCCTGGAATGCATGCATTACTAAACAATATGTTTCTTTTGAAAGCTGCGACAGGCATCTCGCGCAGCACCACCGGAAGGAGGTTATAGAGCCTAGACCCCACTTGTAACGGACTTCCTGACAACGACTTGGTGAGACGGACTGCTGGCGGACACAAATCATTACGCCTCCGAGTGCAATAAGAGTGCGTGTCTGAGTGTTGGGGAATATGCTCAATGTTTTCCCGTACATAAGTGAGAGCACTTAGCACATAAAGAGCTGGCACAGTCAATGTCCCTAATTCCCGAAAATAACCACGGCAGCTCTGAGATGTCTTCAGGTGAAAGATGGCGCGTACTGCAGACTTTTGTGCTCTGAATGCTACCATACTATGAGCAGAATTTCCCCACAACAGAACTCCATATGAGAGTACGCACGCAAAGTACACTGTTCGAAGCACATGGTGCGAAACGACCCTGACAAACGGCGTAGCATAAAATTTGACGACTCCAGTTTGGGGGCCACCGCTTCAATATGCTTGGACCAAGACAACCGGGAATCGACGGTGATGCCGAGAAAGTTCACTGAAGCGTCCAGACGCCCGTTTAAGTTGAATTCCAAGAGTTGTGTTTTATCTTCATTAAGCAGCAGGGAATTTGCCTCACACCAATCGTGAACAACCCTTGAAGAGTCCATCAGGCCCGAATGAAGTGCAGATTGAGATGATCCCGTGACTTGGAGGGTAATGTCATCAGCGTAAAGGAAAATATTTGTAGAGACATCATCAAACTGGCACGCTAGGTCATTAATAAATATAACAAAAAGAGTTGGTCCTAGCTTAGATCCCTGCTTCACTCCTCGGGATATTGGATATTAGATAGAATTGGACGATTGTTATCTTTTGTTTTAGTACATTTTAATATAAGTTCACAAGAGAACTGCGAAGAATAGTAGTGTCCAACTTCTGGGCCAAGTTAAGTTTTGACTTAACACTTAACTCATGGATTATTTCAAAGCTCCGCTCTTATCCAATCAAAAAAGCATTTATTCTATCCTGTAGCCACAGATTCTGAGAAGATAAGGGGAAAAATTAGGAAGATTTACTAAAATGCTGATTTTACAGCAAGAATTTTAGTGAAAAAGCCACCTTAAGTGTCCAACTATTGGGCCCGTTACCCTGTAGATTTTTTTGAGACCACACTGTAGGACTGTAGCACTGTAGGACAAACCGTTCACTCCCTACGCGGGAGTGACGATTGGACGTACGATAAAATCAGAAACACGAGTGTGAATCCAAGGGTTGGACGTACGATAAATCAGAAACACGAGTGTGAATCGCAAAAGAGGCCTAATCTCCGTTCAAATTTTAGCTGACCGAAATAAGATCGATGTTAGCGAATTTTCAAGGAAAATGAAGCTATTGCAATGGCCTCAAAATTTTTAGAACCGACTTTTTCGAAAATTTTTCACACTGAAATCCGTTTTGGAACATTCTGAAACGATCCCTGAAGTTTTTCCAAAAATCATATGTATATATATATATATATGTGTCATTCCGGACGATAACTTGAGTAATTGTTTAGAAATTTTTTTTTAGTTTTTGCCAAAATGTTCGTAACAACAAACCATAGGTCAAGTTCGTTAACCAGCAATTTTGGACAATCCAAAGTGGTCCAAAATTCAAAAAAACTCCAAAAAAATGGGGTTTTCCCGTTTTTTGTGGTTATTACATTGAAAATCATGGTAATATATGGTATATTCGGATTCAGCACAAAATTTCTGATATTAATGCTTTTTCAAAAATGAAAATTGTCCAAAATTAAGAAAAGTTTGTAGCTATATATATATAATATGAATACGTGCGTATATTTGTTGTACCCAGAAATGCAGTAGCCGTGTGGGTACTCTATGAGTTCGTAGAGGGAAAAAAAAAAAAAAAAGTCGTGGTTCAAATGTTCAATCGACAACTGCCACCGATAGAAACGTTATAAACCCAGTGTATTATTGAAAATCGCACGATTTTTTCGTACATATCGCGAATATAACTAAATGTTATCAAATTAATTACTTAGATGCGGCCGGTAACGCATCAAGGAGAAAAATGTGTGATAAACAAAAGGTGGCTTGTTGTGATGAGGTTGGGAACATACGATCATGAACGCGATCTGTTGCACTCATCTTTAACTACGTCCTGGAGCTTCCCCAATCAGAACGCTTCTCTGGCTCCCAGATTCAGCTTTCAGCCCAGTGATTTCACGTCATCCGGGACGTCGATTATTGGTGTAAAAGTATGTAATAAAAAACAAACATATATACATATATATAAACCAAGAATCGAAAAAAAACTTTCTACAACAAATTGCAACACCATTGGTCCTTTTCTTAACCACACCTTAAACTGAATGATTTCTTCGAAAATTCGCTCATTAATTCATGCTGCATGAATGGACTTTTTTTCTTCGTGTTGGATGGTTGGTGGCTTTGTAGACGAGTGACCTATGTAGAAAAATAATAAACCCTTGTGTAATAATTTGCAGCGTTTTTTTCTCCAACGTTTCGGCTCTTTATTTAGCCGATATCTAGAGCAACACCAGAAAATATAACATTTTTGACATTAACTATTGATCTAAAGTTACGCTATTATCTAAGTTTTGTCTATGCTAGGTGGTATGAATGATGGTTGTTACTTGCAGAGTATACTTTATCTGTAGAACTAAATTACCTACAACTTCATCATACCAGCGTGCATATGTATGCAGGTATATACCTGCAAGTAACAATATCCTAATACATAAAACCCCAACCGCACGCATGCACGTCGGCGGTGCGACTCGGCGGCTCCCATCCACGGCCCTCCCACGTGTACACCGACGATCTACTGGGAAACCCGGGTTCGAATCCAGGCCGAGACGTCAACATTTTTTTCACATTATCTTCGATTTGTTCTTGCCTGCTATTAGAAAGCTTTTCAGCTAGTCTATTAATGATTTTCATATTTTTCATCTGACACCACCAGTAGTTCTATTGTAACCTAAAATCCCTTACTCTTTTAGACATTATTTTATACAATTTTCTTTGTTGTTCATTTGTAGATGCCATATGAATTGGACCCCGTTCCTGGGTGAAAAATCATGGGATAATGAAAAAACTAGCAAAACAACAAGTCTAGTTTGGTCATTTATACCTCAAACATTTATACCTCTTGAACATCACATCACGCACAAATTTATTTGGATATTTGCATTTTCTCGTCAATTTAAAATAGTATTAAATAGTTTTAGAAACGAACGAGACCACCCAGAGCTAACCGTTCGCTAACCATCGCCGGGACCAACCGTTCGCTCTCTGTGTCCTTGAAGTCAGAAACACGATTGTGAATCTCAAATGAATGTTCGCCGATGGAAATAAGCCAAATTTCAGCCGATCAAATTTCTTCTTTCGTTTTCATTCACTCATCCCTGAGCAACCAAGAACCTTTGTTACGAAGGCTATGACGATATTGTATACTTTCTGGCGAAATCGACGTGATGGAAACTAGGTGATCAGTTTTAAGAAAATTCTGCAGCGAATTCAGATAAGAGGTCTAACGAGTTGAATACATCAAGTGAAGAATTGCTGTCGACAGACGGAAAGGTGCAGTTCGAGTCAAAGTGAGATAATCTGTTACTTACGTTGTTCTCCAGCTCGTACACCCAACTAAACTGTAGACCACCCCCAACGAAGTTTCCAGTGTTTTGATGGTGAAGCGTGGTGGTTCCATCAAGATAAGAATCAGATACAGAAGGAACGCAACCTCTAACCCTCAGCCGTCGTTTCCTACTTATTTATTATTATCTCGAATGGTACCTGCTCTTTTGTGTAGCCCCCTTAAGTGATGTCAATAACAAGGTGAGTCCTACTGGATTTCAACATCAAATAGGTTCAACGTACGTGAGTGCACACGGCAAAACAATGACAATCATCTGCCAACCAGATAGAAAGCAAAGCTGGCGAGTTACTTTCGTCGCACAGAGAGAGGATGTTTCTGACAAACAAATTGCGTTTAACTCATGTAAATGCTTTAGAGATAGAGGAATTTCAATTTTTATTTGTTACTTTTCGCTTTTGGTTTATTATTCTCAATAATGAACCTTGGAATCGAGCAAGAAAAGAATTTTTAACCCCCCCCCCCTAAATTTGATGTTTTACGTTTCAAAGTATGGAGAAACCGAAAATCGAATTAACACCCTGCAAATCATTACACAAAGGTTTATTATTTTTCTGTATATCATCATCATCATCGCCTGTAAAGAACACAGCTTTGCCATTGCACTTCCTACCCACCATATTCTTGTTTTGAACGGAGATTAGGCCTCTTTGGTGATTCACACTTGTGTTTCTGATTTATCGTAAGTCCAACCTCAAGATCTCGAAGGGAGCGAACGGTTAGTCCTACAGAATTCTGGTTGGTCTCATTCGATTCTAAAAATTCAATATTTTTTCAAATTGACGGAAAAACAATTTTAACAACTTCATGTCGATAGTTTTTGAACTTGAGCGTTTTGAAAATTTTGCTCTCATTTTTCACCCCTTAGAAGTGGCTTACATCAACCAAAAGCTTCGGGGCACAACTAGACCTCAAATGGAGCTCATATACCAAATTTAATCAAAATCGGAAACTGAGGTAAGTTACCAGATTTTCGGATTCTACGTACCTTGAAGAATCGTAAACCAACATATTTTGGGGGGGTGTTGAAATTTTTCTTTTCTTTGTCGATTCCAAAGGTTCATTACCTATCGTAAATAATAAACCAAAATCTGTTCTTCCGCCGTAAGCGGCACTTTCCGATTTTGATTAAATTTTGTATATGGGCTCCATGAGAGGTCTAGTTGTGCCGCGAAGCTTTTGGTTGATGTAAGCCACTTCTAAAGGTTGAAATTTTCAAAACGCCCTAGCTCGAAATAAAGGTAGGGCGTTTTTTCATCAATTGTAATAACTACTGTTTTTTCATCAATTTGAAATAGTATTGAATTTTAAGAATCGAAGGAGACAAAACGTTGGCTCCCTGCGGGAAGGGTTGAATTTACGATAAATTAGAAACAAGGATGTGAATAAGCCTAATCTGCGTTCAAATTTTATCTGACTAAAATGCGATTATTGTTGTTCGTTTCTTCGAGACGTCCTTAGCAACCAGCATTCAAACCCCATATCACCCAGCATTCCCATATCAAACCCCCTACTTCTTCGAATCGAATGTGAAGCGTTTAAGTATTCCTTCCAAATAAACTTGATTGTGAAGTAGGTATGTAGAAGGAAGGTAGTACATATGGTTGGTAAAGGCAAAGCTATGTTCTTTGCAGACGAGTGATCTATACAGAAAAATAATAAACCTTTGTGTAATAATTTGCAGCGTTTTAAGCTGTGTGTAATAAATTGCAGCGTTTTAAGCTGTTAAGCTATCATATGTTCGCCAATATAGTTTTGTTGAAAACAAGATTCATTGTACTGAGAAGGCAAGAGGATACAATTATACGTTGTGTACGATGAGCCCAACAATCCCGCTAGTAAAAGAATAACGGAGTCTATTTCCACGAAAGTATTAAGTTACAAGGTTATAATAGACCTCGTTCTACTTGACTCAGTTTTTATTGAAATGAGTTTCCTAAACTCCGTCGCGAGTGATTTAATTCGAAATTGATGATTGATTTAATTACCGTTATCACAAAAATTACCCTACCGATTGGTTCGCTTCTACAACTAGCGCCTTCAATGGAAACCAGATTGAACTGCAGCGTACAACGGAGTAGTGCGGATTGCCGAGACAACGTCCGCCGGTGTGAGGTTCGTCGACTGCACGCGACCCCCCCCCCCCCCCCCCGATATCCACTTCGGTTATTATTTTCAACAACGAACCTGTGGAATTTAGAGGAAAAAAGTCTGCCAAGTAGGTGTGGCACATAGCTTCCTCGTATCCATAACCCGATTGTATAGATAAGTATTATAAAATTTATAATCTATATTTAATCTCTTTTAATGATCTATATTTAATATAGATCCGATGCATAGTAGTTAATCACGAAACATCAATCTCTAAGTACCTTGCACTACCCTCATAGGGGACCATCTACACGCCAATCCGTGAAAATTTCGTCGGCTGAAAAATGTGGAAGTTAGGTAAGGCTATGGCAAGGAATTCACGTTTGCACAGCGTCATCAGTCCGGGAGTGATGATTTAGGGGACCGCCTTCACACACACCCGCACAATCCCTGAAAATTTTTCCCGTTACAAGGTTTTCATGTTATTGCCATCTACACGCTAATCTGAACAATACATGAGAAATTTATCTAATTCGGATAAAAAATGTGAAAGTTATGGCTGTTGGCGTGAAATTTGGCATATGAACTCCATTCGGGGTCTAGTTGTGCCCCGAAGCTTTTGGTTGAAAGGTCACTTCTGAGGGGTGGAAATTAAGGGTTGGACTTACGATAAATCAGAAACACTAGTGTGAATCGCAAAAGAGCCCTAATCTCCGTTCAAATTTTAGCTTTCCAAAATGCGATCGTTTTTAGGACGTCCCACAATGAGACTTGGGCGTCCTTATGCGATCGATCTGGGGTAAAGTTGAACAAGACTCAACAGAAAAAGAAACAAAAATACCTAACCACGCAGTAATCCGTTTTAGACCATTCTGAATCCAAATCCGCGAAAAAAAAACCATAGGTGTATGTCTGTGTTTGTGTGACAAAATCTTGTGTCGTCTGCCCAGGCCTTAGTTCTCAACCGATTTTCATGGTTCTTTTTTTGTTCGACGCGGAAAACTATCTAGTTGTGCACCAAGGCGCCGGAATTTTGAATTTTGCTTTTAAGGGGTGGAAAGGGGGGGTTAATGCTTAAAAAACGTGCGTTTGCGGGGGTGATCTTGTAAAATCTGCCCAGGCCTCAATTTCCAACTGATTTGCGAGTTTCTTATTTTGTTTGACTCAAATAACTTCCGAGTTTTACATGATTTCACCAGAGTACCAAAATTCGCAAGGGGGGGGATGAGTGGGGGGATTATATTAACAAAATATCCGATTATTCAATATTTCGGTTCCTTTACTGCTTATTTACTGCACCCATGCTATGAAATTGAGGAAAAATTCTCATTATACCTCCGGATTCCATGAATAATTCATGAGAGAGAACAATTATTGATCTCTGACCACCATGGAACTATTAGTGGTGCCAGGACACCATAAACCGCATATTTCGTGTTTTTTTCTTTCTAGTTTCACCTTGAATACGGATGTGAACCTCGACGGACTGACTGCAATAATTAATAGATGAAAGATCAAAGTTATGACGTATTTCCGCTTTGGTGTCAGACTGGCACCATCGGTGGTGGTGGTGAGGGGGGTGTGAACTCGAATTCCCATGTTGGGTGTCGTAGATCATGGATTTTAAAATGCTCTTCAGATTCGAGGCTCCCACGCCGCTAGAAATGTTGTGGTGGATAATGGTGGGGGGGGGGTCACTATTTCTTGCTAAAGTAATAAATAAATTACATCGAGTGAAACAGTTGTATCGCCTGCCAACTGGTTAAACTGACCTAATGCTTATCCAATGGGACGTCCCCTGGAATGCTTGCATTAATAAACAATTTGTTTTCGAAATATACTACTCAGTTTTGCGTCCTTAGCAACCAGTAATATAATTTCCTAGTGAAGGCAACAACTTTTATTTCTCCAAAATAAACATGATTGACAAGCGTAAGAATTGTAGGTAGGAAGTGGCAAGCTGTGTTCTTTGCAGGTGAGTGATCTATACAGAAAAATAATAAACCTTTGTGTAATAATATGCTGCGGTTTCCTTTTACAGTCTGTCTCCAGATATCCCTCGTCGAAGTGGATTTAATATCTCCATTCATTCCACGTCACATTAAAACTCGTTATACAAAGTTGAGGTAACCCCATCTCCTACAGGAAAGATCCGTAAAAATTATTTTCTTACTTCACTTCGTTGCAGTGTACTCCGTCATATTGTGGTCCGTGCAGTGTACTCCGTCGTATTGTGGTCCGTGGAGTGCACTCCGTCGTATTGTGGTCCGTGCAGTGTACTCTGTCGTATTGTGGTCCGTGCAGTGTACTCCGTCGTATTGTGGTCCGTGCAGTGTACTCTGTCGTATTGTGGTCCGTGCAGTGTACTCCGTCATATTGTGGTCCGTGCAGTGTACTCCGTCATATTGTGGTCCGTGCAGTGTACTCCTTCATATTGTGGTCCGTGCAGTGTACTTCGTCATATTGTGGTCCGTGCAGTGTACTCCGTCGTATTGTGGTCCGTGCAGTGTACTCTGTCGTATTGTGGTCCGTGCAGTGTACTCTGTCGTATTGTGGTCCGTGCAGTGTACTCCGTCGTATTGTGGTCCGTGCAGTGTACTCCGTCGTATTGTGGTCCGTGCAGTGTACTCCGTCATATTGTGGTCCATGCAGTGTACTCCGTCATATTGTGGTCCGTGCAGTGCACTCCGTCGTATTGTGGTCCGTGCAGTGTACTTTGTCATATTGTGGTCCGTGCAGTGTACTTTGTCATATTGTGGTCCGTGGAGTGCACTCTGTCGTATTGTGGTCCGTGCAGTGTACTCCGTCGTATTGTGGTCCGTGCAGTGTACTCCGTCGTATTGTGGTCCGTGCAGTGTACTTTGTCATATTGTGGTCCGTGCAGTGTACTTTGTCATATTGTGGTCCGTGGAGTGCACTCCGTCGTATTGTGGTCCGTGCAGTGTACTCTGTCGTATTGTGGTCCGTGCAGTGTACTCCGTCGTATTGTGGTCCGTGCAGTGTACTCTGTCGTATTGTGGTCCGTGCAGTGTACTCCGTCATATTGTGGTCCGTGCAGTGTACTCCTTCATATTGTGGTCCGTGCAGTGTACTCCTTCATATTGTGGTCCGTGCAGTGTACTCCGTCGTATTGTGGTCCGTGCAGTGTACTCTGTCGTATTGTGGTCCGTGCAGTGTACTCTGTCGTATTGTGGTCCGTGCAGTGTACTCCGTCATATTGTGATCCGTGCAGTGTACTCCGTCGTATTGTGATCCGTGCAGTGTACTCCGTCATATTGTGGTCCGTGCAGTGTAATCCGTCGTATTGTGGTCCGTGCAGTGTACTTTGTCATATTGTGGTCCGTGCAGTGTACTCCGTCATATTGTGGTCCGTGCAGTGTACTCCGTCATATTGTGGTCCGTGCAGTGTACTCCGTCATATTGTGGTCCGTGCAGTGTACTCCGTCGTATTGTGGTCCGTGCAGTGTACTTCGTCATATTGTGGTCCGTGCAGTGTACTCTGTCGTATTGTGGTCCGTGCAGTGTACTCCGTCGTATTGTGGTCCGTGCAGTGTACTTCGTCATATTGTGGTCCGTGCAGTGTACTTCGTCATATTGTGGTCCGTGCAGTGTACTCTGTCGTATTGTGGTCCGTGCAGTGTACTCTGTCGTATTGTGGTCCGTGCAGTGTACTCCGTCGTATTGTGGTCCGTGCAGTGTACTCTGTCGTATTGTGGTCCGTGCAGTGTACTCTGTCGTATTGTGGTCCGTGCAGTGTACTCCGTCATATTGTGGTCCGTGCAGTGTACTCTGTCGTATTGTGGTCCGTGCAGTGTACTCCGTCATATTGTGGTCCGTGCAGTGTACTCCGTCGTATTGTGGTCCGTGCAGTGTACTTCGTCATATTGTGGTCCGTGCAGTGTACTCCGTCATATTGTGGTCTGTGCAGTGTACTCCGTCGTATTGTGGTCCATGCAGTGTACTCCTTCATATTGTGGTCCATGCAGTTTACTCCGTCGTATTGTGGCCTGTGCAGTGTACTCCGTCGTATTGTGGTCTGTGCAGTGTACTCCTTCATATTGTGGTCTGTGCAGTGTACTCCTTCATATTGTGGTCCGTGCGAAATAAATAGCGAATGATATGTTTAAAATACGTTTTTATTGATAAGCTGCAAATTTCTCAATTGGTTTGGAACTCTCAAAGTGGAGTTGGAGGACTTGTTGCTGTAGGCTAGTTCTCACTCTTTCTGCTAACGTAAGATGACATCATCATCTTCATCCTCATCATTGCTGAGGAAGCCTTCTAAGTAGTTGACTTCGGAATCAGTGTCTGCAAAACAACACGTGCAGGACGCATTTGCAGCGTCATCGAATTGGCCATCTGTGCCAATTGCAACATAATTGGTAGACAAGGGTGTTGATTGTTTAGACTTTAGATATTTTTTGAAGATAGTCCCTCTTCCATATGTTAACACGGCTGTACTTGAATGATTTTCATCATCTATTTCACGTTCTCTGTCAAGATGCATTCGCTGGGAGACTGACTCTGAACTGTTCCTAGAGATTTCATCAGACGAGGATGCACTGTAGTCAGGGGATTCCAAGTGGTAGGAATTCCTAATCGGCTCATACCCCTCCAATGCGTCTTCCTCAAAATCGGTTTCTTTATAAGAGCTTAAAGCAATAGATACTCCTTCATTCTCGGATGTTGGTTCGTCAGAAGAATTATGAATGATTCCACGTACTTTAGGAGATGGACCAACATCCGGACTGTCATTCATAGATCTCATATCCTTGCCTGGCTTGAGCGTTCTGGCAGCTTCTTTGATTAATCGTCTACTATATTGCTCTTGCATCCCCTTAAAGGTTTCAATAGATGGATAATGGATAATTTTGTCCAAAATACATCTGAACGGCAAATCTGGTGAATTTGTCGACCGCTGGTTGCATTTCCTCGGACGAACAGGTTTTACATCTAGGTCATCCAAGTCATCTGAGGAAGGTGGAGATGGAATCATCGTCACCTACGGACAGAAAAATCAAAGTTCTTCCAAGTTATTGTTGTTTGTACAATAGTTTCAGTTGAATTATTCTTAAACACGAAGTAGAATTAACTTATCGAGATTTTTACGATGATTTTTTTTCAAGGATCATTTCGATTTTACTTGTCAGGAGTCAACCTAGAAAAAATGAAAATAAAAGCAACTATTTCATGTAGCTCCAAGTTTGGGGAATATGTAGAGGGTCTTCCGAAGAATGAATAGAGTGGGCGAAATATTGTCGTTTTCATGCCCTAGCTACCAAATGTTCCTGCTGATAGACGCGTGCGTACCAACATCTTTATAGTATTGTAATACGTATTTTGCAAACAAAACCTCTTTTTGAAATACGAGTATATACGTATAGTATAGTATACTATATAGTTTCGGGCTCCTGCCCCAAAACTCAGGGGGTGCACAGAGATCAGGAGAGGCTATCGAGAAGGGACAGAATAGGTGCCTTTCTCTGCTAAATAGAGATTTCCACGATATTCAAATGGGATAAATCTTGGTAACTTTTCCATCTTAAAATTGCAAACGGTACTAAATACGTACAATAGACCCGAAAAATGTATTCCAGTGGTTAACAGAAATTCTGAAATACTTGATACCCAACAAATGCAACCATCTTATTGCAATAGCTGAAATGTAAATTTGCCCATGACGATTCAAAACATCGTCCAATTCAGAAGAAAAATTAACGAGCCCCTTGAAGAATCCTCGAGAATACCACAGAACTTGATACAATCAATGATTCGAGATAGAATTTACCTATTTTTCTTAACCGGATCGTTTTTTTTTTCTTGCATCAGATTAAGACAATAATGCACTGTGGAGTTGTTGCATTATATTTTGACGGCCCAACATACGAAAATCTACCAGAGCGTTCTTACGGGTGACAGCCAACGCGTTTTTCATTTTTTTTGGCTAAATGGGCCAGATCACTTATGCTGTCTTTAACCCAAGCCTCATTTCGATTAGTAGAACAAAGTAGGCTTTTTTTTCAAAATAATTTGTTAGTCACTTCACACCCACTAAGCCAATCTACCTTCTAATAATAGTCAATGTTAAACTTACGGTAAGAATTTGCACGATTTTTTAATTTCAACGTCTATTGGAGTCCAGGTAGAGACGGCAAGGGGCAGTTTCTCAAATGTCGCACTTTTCCACGATCGACAAACGCACCTAAACGCACTCTCCTAAATAATCACAATACTTCGAACATAACGGTGGACTGAAAACGTTAATCCCTAATCAGTTTTGTTTGCTTACTTATAACACGATATATATATATATATATATATATATATATATATATATCAATTAGGTATATCGAACCTTATTGATCGAGTCAATAAGGAAACCCAGATTGCAGAGCTCTCTATCAGGGGCGCAATGATTCAATTCTGCTCCCCAAGGTCACATTTCGTGCTCCCTGGTTGGTCAATCTCACGTACCAGCCTCCCTCGAGACACATCACCCACACGTCACCCTCCCCAAAAACAGAGCAGAGAAAAAGTGTTGCTCCAACCGCCGCTGATTGGTCAGGAAAGAGGGAGCACTCACCTCAGTTTTCGCACGTAGATTCAACTAGCACAGTACCTATGATCGTGTCTTCTATCACTAGCCAACTTCAAACGAAGAGGAACGAACTTTGAATTTTTTCTTTTTTTTTAAATTGGCTGGGAGTGCACATGCGCCTATGCTCCTATCAGTAGCCGCCCCTGATACAAAACCTCTTATTGAAATACGAATATACAGGGTGTTCCAGAAGTTATGGTCCACCCTCCGGCATTTCTGTAATTGATTGTGTAAAAAAATAGGCCCAACTCCATTTTTCATATTTTTGGTAAAGAATTCAGAAAAAATACTTCCCCGCGAAAAAATTGCGCGCAATTGACACTAACTTTGTTTTTTCAAATGGAAACCCCCATTTTTTATTGCAGATTCAGATTCTACGTCCAATTTTATGAAAAATTCATACCCAAATCGATTTTGCTTCCGAGTCTACCAAGGTAGCGGAAGCTTGGTTTTCACTTTTCAAGAACGAATTTTGAGGGATTGTGCGGGTTGGTGTGTAGACGGTCCCCCATGAAAATCATCATCCTCGGACTGATAGAAGCGACTGCGCATGCGCAAACGTGAATCCCTTGTAACTGCCATAACTTCTACATTTTCCATCCGATTTCAATGAAATTTTCAGGGATGTTACAGTGTTCAAGTAGCTAAGAATAGCTGGAAATTTCATAGATAGATAGTAGGCAGCTAGGTAAATATTGTTAATATTATCGCTAGGGTTGACGTCGTTGTTGACGGGTTCAAAACTTATCATCCGCTGCGAAACTCTACTAATCCCTTCGAGGTCATCGGAGTCGACGCCAGTCGTCGCAGGCAGTCTTTTATCAACCTGCGTGTGCACCACTTCGAAGCTTTTCATCGCTCGGTTCGCGACTTGTGCACCGATTCAAACCGCTTTTCATCGCTCGTGCACCGATTCAACATCGATTTCTTCTCTAAGCTACCAGAGATTCCAGAGAAGTTTCCGTACTTGAAGGCTCTCACTTGGACGGAGACTTCGTGGCTTACTGAAGGACTCAAACCACTCAGCCTTGGTTGGGTCCTGCCGAAACATCTACAATCCATCATCGACACCTTCATTTTATCCGGTCACCACATCAACCATCTTCATCTTCATCGACCATCCTCCTCTTCACCGACGTCATCCATTCATTTTATCATTCCCAGATATTCAAGTAGGTAATTTTATTTTTATAATTTCATATTTCATCTGCGGTGCAGCGTTTCTTTAATATAGTGATTTGACCGCATATTCTTTCGTTTGTTATTTTCTATTTCTCACCTAAAGCCATCTCTCATAAATAGGTCCTTCGAAACATAACTATCTTTCCAGCCCTATGTTTATCTTTCGGAATAGGCATGTCGATTGAAAACAAATATAACAGTTTTCCCGACACCTAACATTGCTCCTGATCGAGCCGGATTTGTATACCCAATTATAATTCATTTTGATTTGTTAATATTATCAACCGTCTTCTAATGGCATACCAATAGGTACCTATATATCTTCGTTGAATTAATTGTTCTGATTAATTATTACTTGTATTATCATTTCACTCAATCTTGTGTATCTTTAGCACGCATTACCTCCGTGTGTTGCGGATCTATTGTATTACAGCCCATTCCTTTAGTTGAATCCTTCCAGCTACCTACCTAAAATTGAACCTTTATTTCCGTTCGAGAATTACATGGTCAACAATGACGGACGTCCCAAATTCTGTCAAGGACTCTATCCTTCAAGACAAAATGAAACGGATAGTAACCGATTTGGTAGTCATTCGTGATACGGGTCGAACTTTAAATGAAAAACCGGATAACGCAAACATGTTTGCTGGAATGTTCTGCACAGTAGAAAAACAACTGAAAGATTTCGATCAGTATTGGTACGATCTGGTGACGTTGACATCCCTCGATAGTTCACTTCCGAAATTTCCTGAAGCTTCTCATGAGGGCATACGGGGTAAAGTGAAACAGTATTATTACGAAATTCACGCACTTCATGAGAAATATATCAAAAAATTGTATATGAATTCTGCAGCTAATGTCACATTGAACCAATCTACCATCTCTCATCCCTCTCGGGCTCATCTACCGAAATTAAATTTACCTAAATTTAATGGTCAAAACATCTCGGACTGGCCTTTGTTCCGAGACTCATTTGAGTCCTTAGTTCACAAGGACGAGAATTTGACACCGATTGAAAAATATCATTTTTTAGTTGGTCAACTAAGCGGTCCAGCCTTGGCCCAACTAAAATCGATCGAATTTGTGCAAGACAACTATTTTCAAGCTTGGGAGTTGTTGATGAAATTTTATAATAATAAACGACAACTTGCATCCAACTATATCGATCAAATATTGAACTTTAAACCATCTAGCAGCAAATCAACACGAAATTCGCTTAACCACTTTCTGTCTGTAGTGGGCGAAAATGTTACGTCGTTAAAAAATTTGAAAATTACAAATGGTTTCGAATATATTTTGTTCGAACTTGCCGTAAGAGGTCTCGATCGTGTCACACGTGAGGCTTTCGAATTTAAGCACTCGGCAACTGAATTTCCAAAAATCGAAACCTTGATCGATTTTGTTCAAGAACGTCATCAAGCCCTATTATTGATCCCCGAAACCAAAGTTGCTGATCCATCGAAAACTCCGGTGGTACCTCCAACTCCCGCTAAATTCCAACCTAAGGGAAATTCATCAAAATCATCATTTTTTGCAAATTCCCAGGAAAACCATAATGGAAAGCCTCCTCATCAAAGCTCATCCACATCATCTTCATTAAATACTCCCAACAAAAGATTTCCAGAATGCTTCGTATGTTCAGATAGTCATACTCTGAGATACTGTCCACAATTTGAATTGTTTTCCCGACACCTAACATACAGATTAGTATTTAAATGGTCCCCTATGAAAATCACCACCTTCGGACTGATAGTAGTCACTGCGCATGCGCAAACGTGAATTTCCTTGTAACGGCCATAACTTCCATATTTTCTACCCGATTTCGATGAGATTTTCAGGGATTATGCGAATTAGGTTGTAGATGGTCCCCAATGACAATCAAGGCCTTAAAATTCACAGAAGCCTCTGCGCATGCGCATACGTAAAATCCTTTTAACAGCCAGAACGTTTACATTTTTCATCCGAATTTGATGAGAACTAAGGCCTGGGCAGAGTACACCAGATTAGGCGCAAAAACGCACTTTTTTGAGCATCAACCCACCTCCCCCCCCCTTAATAAGCAAAATTCGAAATTCCGGTGACTTATTACACAAC
Source organism: Apolygus lucorum (assembly GCA_009739505.2). NCBI lineage: Eukaryota > Metazoa > Arthropoda > Insecta > Hemiptera > Miridae > Apolygus > Apolygus lucorum. The sequence continues at coordinate 73,627,490 of CM019167.2, read as the reverse complement.
TAGATAGTTTTCCGCGTCGAACAAAAAAAGAACCAGGAAAATCGGTTGAGAACTAAGGCCTGGGCAGACGACACCAGATTAGGCCCAAAAACGCACGTTTTTTGAGCATCAACCCCCCTTTCCCCCCCTTAAAAAGCAAAATTCGGAATTCTGGCGACGTAGTGCACAACTAGATAGTTTTCCGCGTCGAACAAAAACATATTGTTTAGTAATGCATGCATTCCAGGGGACGTCCCATTGGATAAGCATTAGATCAGTTTAACCAGTTGGTAAGCGATAAAACTGTTTCACTCGATGTAATTTACTTATTACTTTAGGCAAGAAATAGTGATCCCCCCCCCCCCCTCAAAATTATATACCATGACATTTCTAGCGGCATGGGAGCCTCGAATCTGAAGAGCATTTCAAAATCCATGATCTACGACACCCAACATGCGAATGAGGAATTTCACCATGTCGGAATTTCCTATTTTTGACCCCAAAATCGGATTCAGCACCTCGAAAAACCTCCTATGGCAAACTTTCAGCCCGAACTTCCTAATTAATGAATAAACAAAACAGTGTAGAAAATACGAACGTTTAAAAAAAACCGGGAAAATGACGTCATCCTGGAATAGTTCATTTACAGCCGCTGGAAGCGCTGAGATCGAGAAATCTATAGTCCCCAGATGTAAAATTTCACAAAACAGTAAAGTTCGAATTCGAAAAACTGAAGATTAGGTTTCCCCTGTTTTTGTTTGTTAACTTTCCTCTTAGAAAACACGATTTTGTCGTCCCAATGGGCAACACTGGGAAGAGACGGCGATCCAAACAGCCCAATCAGCGAGCGTTCCCGCTTCACGTCCGTTTTCCCGGTTATTTATGAAATCATAAATTTTGATTGTCTCCCAAAAATAACAAGAGACTTATTTTCCGAAATCAGCCCGATTTTCATCGATCCCACACCATTAACTATTCAGGAAAAATGCAAACAGAATTCGGTGAAATTCCTCATTCGAGTTCACCCCCCCTCCCTCTACAATGGTGCCAGTCTGGCACCAAAGCGGAAATACTTCGGAAAATCCGGAGGTGTAATGAGAATTTTTCCTCAATTTCAAAGCTTGGGTACAATTAGTAAGCAGTAAAGGAACCGAAATATTGAAAAATCGGATATTTTAAGAATATTATCCCCCCACTGATCCCCTCCCCTTCCGAATTTTGGTACTCTGGTAAAATCATGTACAACTCGGAAGTTATTTGAGTCAAACAAAAAAAGAAACACGCAAATCGGTTGGAAATTGAGGCCTGGGCAGAATTTACAAGATTATCCCCGAACACTCATGTTTTTCTGTTGAGTGTTGTCCTCCTCCACCCCAGATCGATCGCATAAGGACGCCCAAGTCTTACTGTGGGACATCCTAAAAATCGGTTTGGGTATGAATTTTTCATGAAATTTGACGTAGAATCTGAATCTGCAATAAAAAATGGGGGTTTCCATTTGAAAAAACAAAGTTAGTGTCAATTGCGCGCAATTTTTTCGCGCGGAAGTATTTTTCTTGAATTCTTTACCAAAAATATGAAAAATGGCGTTAGGCCCATTTTTTGCGCCATTAATTACGGAAATGCCGGAGGGTGGACCATAACTTCTGGGACACACTGTATACGTATCTATATCTATATACATAAAACGCCAACCGTATGTACGTACGTACGTATGCACATCGCTGATCGGGAGGGGTTGGAGGGGTCTTGGGAGTGTCGGAGGCTGGAGGAGTTGGAGGGAGTGGGGTGGCGGAGAGAGTCGGAGGAATCGTTTTTGCCTGCTTTTAGTAGGCTTTTCAGCTAGTAATATAATAATACGTTTAGTGCATACAAAACCTCTTTTGGAAACATGAGTATATTCGTATCTTCTTCTATGGCGCTACACCCCGTCGTGGGGTCAGGGCCTCCTGTAATGATGTCCGCCAGTCCTCTCTGTTTTGTGCTGCTGCTCTCCAGTTTCTTGTCCCAAGGATGGAGCGGGAATCAGATGTAACACCATCCAACCAGCGAAGTTTCGGGCGCCCAATTCTTCGCTTGGCGTGGATTTTTTCGTCAAGGATCTTTCGAGGGTTCATTCTGGCAACATGTCCAGCCCACCGGAGCCCACCTTTATAAATTGGATGACGTCTGGGTCCTTGTATAAATCCATCACTTCTTGGTTAGTTCGACGTCTCCATGCGAATTCCTCTGGATCATAGATTCCACCCAGGATTCTCTTCAGAACTTTTCTCTCAAAGCGGCGTAAATCTTCTTCTAATGCCTTGGTCAGGGTCCACGTCTCGGAACCATAGGCAAGTACCAGTCTGACTAAAGTTTTGTACAGGCGCAGCTTGGTCGTTCGTGAGATCACCCTACTTTTAAGCTGTGGAACCAATCCAAAGTAGCATCGGTTAGCCGCCTGTATTCTTCGCTGCACTTCTGCTACAACTTCATTATCACTTGTTACCAGAGATCCCAGGTAGACAAATTCATTCACAGTGTCGAATGTGTATCCGTTGACTTGAATTCGTGCTGGTCCTCTCTGTGTTGCATCAGTTGTCATGTATTTGGTTTTCGACTGGTTGACTTCCAGTCCAAACCGTGCAGCCGCAGCTTCAAGATTTGTGAAAGCTTCACTCATGGCTCAAATGACCTACCCATGATGTCGATGTCATCGGCGTATCTGAGGAGCTGCGCTGTGTGATTAAAAATTCAGCCACCAACCTGTATTTCGGACTGCCTAATGGCGCCTTCCAGGGCAAAATTAAACAGCAGACAGGCCAGCCCATCTCCCTGCCGCAAGCCCCTACAGGTGGTGAAGGGATCTGACAGCTCACCCTCGACTCGCACAAAGCACTCGACTGAGTCCATTGTGAGCTTGATCAGGTGAACCAGCTTCACTGGGACGCCCATCCCCACCATCGCCCCGAACAGTTCCTCTCTTGATATACTGTTGTATGCAGCACGGAAATCGATGAAGAGGTGATGAGTCTGGATGTTATATTCACGGGCTTTCTCCAGTATCATCCTGAGGGAGAAGATCTGGTCCGTAGTGCTTTTACCTCTCATAAAGCCTGTTTGGTACTTCCCTATTTCCCTTTCGGCGTGAGGAAGAAGCCTGAGAAATAGTATCCGTGACAGAACTTTATACGCGCATGACAGCAAAGTGATTCCTCGGTAATTCCCACAATCATGGACATCACCCTTTTTATGGATTGGGCATATTATTGTCTTGTACCACTCAGACGGGATTCTTTCCCCTTCCCATACGTCGATTATTATTTGGTGCAAGGCTTTGGCAAGTTCTTGGCCACCACACTTCAGGAGCTCTGCTGGTAGGCCATCAGCGCCAGGAGCCTTGTTATTTTTTAAGCTTTCAATGGCCTCCATTACGTCCTCAATGTCTGGAAGCTTGAGATCGTCTGCCTGCATGTCGGTGGTATGGGTGGGATTATTGGTGGCTCCTAGGAGGTTACTGAAGTGGCTCTTCCATCTGTCCAGTATCCTGCTCTTCTCATTGAGTAATGTGCCATCAGAATCTTTACAGGCAGTAACCTGAGCTTAAAGGGCTTTCGGAGTCTATTCACCAGGTTGTAGAGCTTCTGAATATCGTTTTGGCTCCGGAGTTCCTCAATTGCTTGTAGCTCTTGACACTTCTGTTGTCTATTTTTCCTTCGGTGAACGCGTTTTTCCTGTCTTCTCAGAGCCTTATACGCATCTTCCGAACTCCTGGTGTGCCTTCTTTGGAGTGTCAGCTTGCGTGCTTCGTTCTTTAAAGCTGTTATGGTTTCACATTCTTCGTCAAACCATGACTTCTTGACAATGGCGGGCTGCAGTCCAAGCACCTCATCGGCAATGATCTTCACTGAATCTTTACATTCTTCCCACTGGTTGTCAGTGTTCCCATCCTGACTTAGAGAACGCAGCTTTCTGTCCATGGTTTCTGCAAACTGAGACTTCACTTCAGGGTCTTTGAGCTTCTCAAGATTCCATTTAGGTTGAGGTGCTCTTCTTCTTTGGTTCCGGGCGGTGGATATTCGAGCCCTGAGTCTGGATATGACCAGGTAGTGATCGGAGTCTACATTAGCTCCCTGAAAGGTCCTTACATCTCTCAGGCCTGAGATGTGCCTAGAGCTCATCAGGATGTGGTCGATCTGGTTTGACGTTCTCCCATCGTTGGACTGCCAAGTTGCTTTATGTATTATTTTGTGTGGGAATAAGGTGCTACCAACAACCAGACCTCTTGAGGAGGCCAAGTCTATCATTCGCCTACCATTTTCATTTGACGTGTCGTGCAAACTGTTCATCCCAATTGCTGGTTTGAAGACCAATTCCTTGCCGACTTGAGCATTGAAGTCCCCAATGACGATTTTGATGTCGGATTGTGGGCTCTGATCAAGGCTCTGTTCCAGTGCTGAGTAAAAGGCGTCTTTATCTTCGTCTTCAGATGGTTCTGTGGGCGCATGGATACTCCAAAGACTGTAATTGTAGAATTTATCTTTCATGCGCAAGTAGCAGATTCTGGGATCGATTGGTTCGGGTCCAATTATCAGCTTGGAGACCTTTATGTCAACTACAAAGCCAGTGCCAAAATGGTGCAACTTTTCATGGCAGCTGTAGTATACGGTGTGCCCACTCTTTTTAGGTGTTCCAGTCCCTGTCCATCTTATTTCCTGGATTGCAGCAATGTCAACCCTAAAGTTGTTAAGTTGGGTTAAGAGCAGTTGTAGTGCTCCAGGTCGATATAATGACAGAACGTTCCATGTTCCGAGTCGAAAGTCAGTTAGGCGTGCGTTATGTCGTAACCGAGAAATCAGTCCGGCTTTTTTCGTTTCAGGCTTCACAGTGTTGAGTTTTTTTCCGTGGTTGAGTTTTTTTTCCGTGGTTTAGTTACCAGCCCAACGCACAACCCCCAACCTGGAGGGCCAGGCTAGCTGAGGTCCGTGCCTCTCAGAGTTAGCTAGCTTCACTCCCTTCCTGCTTCGGAGCAGGGGATGGTGTCGCTACTCCTACTGACCTGAGACAGGCGATCAGGGTCAACCCCATTCAGGCTACAGGAAGGTCTCCTTTTAGTCGCCTTTTATGACACGCAGGAGATACGTCAGGGAAATTCTTCACTAGGCCTCATCCCTGCAGGGCCAAAGTATATTCGTATAGTATAGTAATACTTATTGTACATACTAAACAGGGTGTTTCACGAAAAGGTTACACCCCCCTTCATTTCCTCAAAATACAGCGTAAAAAATTCCGACCAACGCAATTCTTCATGATTTTTTGTGAGGATCTCGAGAAAAATACTTTTGCGCAAAAAAGTTGCGCAATTGACACTAACTTCATTTTTTCAAATGGAACCCCCTTTTATATTACAGATTCGGATTCTACGCCAAAATTCAAGAAAAATTCACATCCGAATCGATTGGTTTTATTGCGTGCAACCTGGCTTTTTGAACGCTCTAAGTTGCGCAACAACACAATTGCGCAAAAATTAGGTTTTGGAGAACCCTAAGTGTGGCACATGTTTTTCAATCATTTTTTGACGCTGAACCACAGGGTATCATCCGTTTTGAGAAAGACCAAAATTTCAATGGGAAAAATTAACATTTCTTTCACGAAAACGTCATTTTTGTGGTCGAAATCATGTTTATTTTTATTTTCTCACCTCCTTTTGAACCACGGGCTTGGGGCCGTCTGCGGTGGAGTTGGAAATAGAAACTGGCAGCACGATCATGCTTGAACTGAATAAAATTGCCTAAAAACTCATAACGATTTAAAAAGAGCGATTTTTTCACTAATAAAACCGACTTTTTGGCCGCCATTTAGAAAAATTCCAGTCAAATTGGAAAACGGATGTGACCATGTGATTTAGCGTTAAAAAATTATGAAAAAAACATGTGCCACACTTAAGTTTCTCCAAAATCTAATTTTTGAGCAATTGTGGAGTTGCGCAACTTAGAGCGTTCAAAAAGACAGGTTGCGCGCAATAAAACAAATCGATTCGGGTATGAATTTTTCATGAATTTAGACGTAGAATCCGAATCTGTAATGAAAAAAGGGGGGGTTCTATTTGAATAAATGTAGTTAGTGTCAATTGCGCACGATTGCGCGCAACTTTTTTGCGCAAAAGTATTTTTCTCGAGATCCTCACAAAAAATCATGAAGAACTGCTTTGGTCGGAATTTTTTACGCTGTATTTTGCGGAAATGAACGGGGGTGTAACCTTTTCGTGAAACACCCTGTATATATGCATATATATTACATGCATACATATTACTATACTATGCGTGCATAGTATACGAATGCGTGCATACGAATAGTACATGCTAAACCTCTTTTTGAAATACGAATATATACGTATAGTAATATAATACGTTTAGTGCATACAAAACCTCGTCCACTCGCTTCACACCAAAATTTGGTCGAAATCGGTTCCAGACATTCAAAGAAATGTATACATTTGTATGAATACAGAGAAACTCACGCGTTTGGGCAAGACCCTGGCACGCAGGGGAGACAGAAGTTCTTCGATTGAATTCTGTTCTGTGGTGACAGAGTCGATGATATCCTGCATGAAGATAGCTGAAAAATTATACACATTCATGAACTTTAGTTTCAAGGTTGAAAACGTCCAAATTTGCTAAAATATTTGAGTTGCAGACAAAATTAAACCAGAGACGAGTTACACCTGTTATTTCCCTTTCTGAAAAATATTCCAACACCTAGTAAATACATTCAATTGTACAAGGGTTCAAGGACGTCAACACTGAGTTGGAAATCACAATTTTTATAGTTTTTCTCACCTGCCTGCCAAAAAAAGATGAATAACACAATCTTTCTGAGCTCCCTGAAAATAATACCTACGTACCAAAGAGTTTGGGTCTGGAGGGACAGTGTATTACCTAGAAATGCCACCATTGGCTCAATGACGATGAAACTCATACTGGAATGTGACAGAACAGATACCCGTTGCCGAGCCTGTACATCATGTAACATCTGTATCGTGTAATGCAGCAGTGTCAACGTGCGATCACCAGGCAGATAGGAGGTGCCTTGTCATCTAGCAGCTTATATGCTGAGAGAGATTGTATCACATTCTGAGTGACCAGGATGAGAAGCCCGACTTTGTTGCTGTCAAGATCTTTCATTATCCTGTACATCCAAGTGTTTAATGACAGCTTGAACATGTAGTAGACCTGGCGGGCTAAGATAAGAAAGTAAGATAGAGATGATTTGCGGCAAGCGGTGTCAGAGGTAAAAGGCCAAACCACTTCTTATTATTATCGTGCAGCAAACGTTGCTATTCATGCTTTCAATGTAAACAGTTCAAATACAGTAAAAACACAGCACACCCAATAACATCAGGGTAATAACCTTGTCATGGCGCGGGGTGTGTGGAAAGAAGTCCCACGGAGTTACCTACTCGAGTTGGCCATCTTGCCAGGCGTACTCTGTGGTATCACCACCCATAACTGGACTAGCAGTCGTTCTATAGAGGCACTTCTCTTCATCCTTCTCTCCCACCTCCATCTTCCTCATTGTACCTTATCCCTTGGCCAGCGTCGGTTGAGTCCTGGGCGTCCTCCCCATTAAAATTTGATTTACTTTTTCTTCATGTCGCGTGACCCCTCTGTTTTCGAGGGAACATTTTTGTTAATCCCCCAAACCCACGCAGTTTTCGAAAATTTATCTTATATAATTATTATTTATACATATTTATATAGGTATATGAATAAATTTATTTATATACATTAGAGTAGGCACTGCAGGTTATAAAAGCACATCTGGGGCTCACAATTCCCTGATGCTAAGACAGTTTTTACATGAGTAAATTGGAAAAAATTAGAGGGGTATCAACTAACATTTCGAGGAGTCACTGACGTAGTAGGCGAGACTTGCAGAGACTAAATATTTCAGGAAGTTATATTTTCTGCCAGCTGTCCAAATCGTTAATTTACCCCACGTCACGAGGCTACTTTTTTCTCTACTCTGAAAGTGTAATTCATCGACGTCTTCCAGCATACTGAGGATGTCTTGTTTTTGCAATTCAAGTTGTGCTTCCACATCGCTGAAAAAGCAATAAATTAACATTTGTAGGTAACTAAGTCAAGGTAAATAATTCAACATCATTCTGGTAGCCTCAACACGAAAAATATAGCCTAATGGGGTAGTTGCATGATATTTTTTGTATTTTTTCTGTGTATTGAATCTCTATAGAAGTACGTATCTGCAAATAAAACTCCCAGAAACGCTTCCTAAAAATTTAGAGAGTTTTTGAAAGAACGGGATTTTGGGATTCAGGCAGGAAAACCTAAACACGGCCAAGACGCTGCAGGGTGGGGGCTACGTCACAAGTGTGAAGGGGGCCACAGGACCGCTACACCACTGTTACCCTGACGCAAGGTTATCGAGCTTTCCGTTTGTTTACGTTCGTCTGTGGTGCTCTCATACTGAATTTTGCTAGCAGCACAATTGAAACATGTTGCATCCAAGATTTCGTTTCCTGCTGGCATTCCCTCCACTGTAACTGAAACCTTACATGTTTGTGAGGAAACGCAGTGTTCTTGTGTTACTCGAGCCACAACCTCGCCAATTTGCTAGATTCTTTCAAGTTGGACATAACCAACATCCTTTTATTTAACAATAATTGTAAATTATTTACAAACACTCATTGGTACTACGTTGTACAGGCCGCAGCTACACGTGCCGGGTGCTTCCTCCACAAACTCTGAACCCAGTGGTACTCCTGCCATCTTGCTTGCTTAGCTGCTCTGCGACCTCCACGCAACACCACTCTGGGAGGAAGTCCCCCCTGGTGGTGCGTCACGGTCGCCTCCCCAACCCGCGGGAAGATTTTCCCTAGATAGGCTGCAACCTTGTCCTCCAGGTTGTCCAGCCCTTCAGCAGCCCGCCTCGCCAGATCCTGCAGGTAGGTGCTTCCATAGCCTTCAATACAACTTTGGTCTTCAATTCGGCGAGAAGACCGGAGGTCCCGGGGGAGGGATACTGAATGGCAGACTGCTGGTCCACGCCAGCATTAGGAGATGCAGGAGAAACCCCACTGCTATTTGCCAGGATAGCTTCCTGGACAAGCTGCTTATAGTGGGGCTTCAGGCGGAGGTTCTTGATGGCAATGACTGTGCGCTTGGGAAAACTTTCGCTTAAATAAACATTTATATTACATACGCCATTGCGCACAGCCACTGCCTCATCTGCCGCCATCCTGCGCAAATCCTCGGAAGCATACCTAGGCTGCACTTGCTCAACATCAATTTCATCATTTGCAGCAACAGGATGCTTCCGTCTGACAGATGCTTCCGTCTGACCTGGACACCAAGGCCAGACCTGCAGGTGAATGCCCGCTCACAATGGGCACACTGGTGGTCTAAAGAGGCTGTGGAAGAGGAAGAGAAGGAGGGAGAGGATGGCCAACGCCTGGGGGGTTATGAGGCCGGTCTGTATTACTTTCCATAACTGGGGAAATGCGGGATTTCAGGGTCAGGGAACCCATTGACTGGGGTCCCCTCCCTTGTCGCCAGAGGGTCATTCAGCCAACCCTGCAATTTCAAGAGGGGCCACCACCAGGGAAACCTAATGGGACCACCTCTGTCCATCCCAGGGGGTGTGACGGGTACGCATGACCATGACTTGGGTAGGGATAAGAAGGGCTCCAAAGAGATAAAAACACCGTCTATTACCCTACCCCAACAACCCAACAAGGGAATCATTGTTTGCGCATGCGCAGTGGCTACTATCATTCCAGGGGCGATGATATCTGTAGGGGAGTATCTACAATCAAATCCGTGTAATCCCTGATAATATCATCGAAATTGGATGGGAAATGTAGAAAGTAAAGCTCTCACAGGGAATTCACGTTTGCGCATGCGCAGTGGCTATTATCAGTTCCTTGGTAATGATTTTCCTAGGGGACCATCTATATGCCAATTCGCATGATCTCTGAACATTTCCTTGAAATCGGATGGAAAATGTGGAAATTATGGCTGCTACAAGGAAATTATCGTTTGCGCATGCGCAGCGGCTATCAATCTGGGGGCAATTATTTGCATAGGGGACCATCTACACACCAACTCGCACAATCTCTGAAAATTTCATCGAAATCGGACTAGAACTTCATAGTTTAGCCCGCTGCAACATGTTTTGGATGGCGATAAGGCCATGTGCTAGACCCACTTGGTAGTCTACCAGAATTTTCTGGTTATCGGAACCCCCTTCATAAAGCATCTCATTTTTGTGAAGCTTAGAATCGGACATTTAATTTGAATGTACACAAACGGTCCGTCAATCAATCAGTCGGGAAACTCGTCTTTCAATATTGATTTTGAAATTTCAATTTTCAAATTTGAAATTTGAAACTTCAAAGTTGATTTCAAAATTGAGTTCAAAATTATTTTTTTAAATCAAATTTTTGCTTCGCAATCAAGTTTATTTTGAAGAAATACTCTACATAGGGAGGATGGTCCCCAATGAATGAGAGGGTGGTCCCCCAAGAATTTGTTGTGGGGAGGCAGGCGTCCAAGAATATGCCTGAGGGGACAGGCGGGGGGGGGGGGGGGGGGAGAATACGGAACAATCTTCCGAAGTCAACAAAAACCGAGTTTTTTGAACTATTTTCACAAATTTTCGACACTTAACAAATCTGATTGAAACGGAACCACTAAGGATATTTGTAGAACACATTTCAAAAAGAATCAGGCAGATTGGTACCCGAATAAGAAAATGCTAGTGGTACGAACATACAACAACAAAAACTCACACCGAACTGTATACCTCCTTCCTTCGGCGCGGCTCCGCCGGACGCGATCGGTCAACAAGACCCTTTGTTTTCACTTTTCAAGGTTGAAAAAAAAGTTCTCCAAAATCAAAATTTCCCCTCGAGTTTTACGTTTTAGACTTCCTGAACAATTTTGGTTCCGTGCCTATGTGTCAGTCTGACATGAAATCCTTGCCACAGCCGTAACTTCTACATATCTCACCCGATTTCGATGACATTTTCAGGGATTGCGCCGGTTGGCGTGTAGATGGTCCCCTATGAAAATCATCTCCTCCAGACTATGTGATGATACAACCACTCAAGGATGGATGACACTTCCTGAGTAGGGGAAGAGAGGGGTCGAGGTGATGTGATAAGACAGTATTATCAAGATCGCGGCTCGACGTCCCTGTTCCCCAAGTCCGGCCCGCTTCACGTAACCTGTGTGAAATGGGCCATAGACGCCCAGCCATAGATTTAAGGCGCGTCTAGACTAACCCGCAACACTTCCCGAGCCGCGCGGCCACATCATTCCGTTACAACAGAACATCTTATTCGCCCAACTTCTCGAATCCATCAAAAAACGAATCTCCACTGAAATTTTCTTGAAGTTCTGACATGAATGAAGCCTGTAGAACTATGGACAACCAATTTCAACAGCATTAATTCGTGCATTCAACAAGATAGGTAACAGGTAGGTACAATAGTACGCAGAGTTGAACATACTGTTAACTAAATTACTTTTTTAAATCGAAATTCCCACCCACCATTTTTTAGTATAATGTTGAGGATATAATACTCTAACATTCTCTAGAGTTTGGAGACATTTGAAGATGACTATTTTTTGTAAAGTGCGAAAGTGTTCGAAATTTCTACTGAAATCAGCTATCACCCAAAATCGGGCGTTCATAACTTTTCTCCTATCGATCCGGAATCTACCAAATTTCAGTATAATGTCCACCAGTTATATGAGAAACATATCCCAGAATTTCGTGCATGTAGCTCAGTCGTAAGTACCCAGCCATAGATTTAAGGCGCGCCTAGACTAACCCGCAACACTTACCGGCGTCAGAACGGGTGGCACACGAACTTCATACATCCATTACTTTTCTAAATCAAAATTCCCACCCACCATTTTTTAGTAAAATGTTGAGAATATGTTACTCTAACATCCACCAGAGTTTGGAGAGATTTGAAGATGACTATTTTCTGTAAAGTGCGAAAGTGTTCGAAAATTCTACTGAAATCAGCTATCACCCAAAATCGGGCGTTCATAACTTTTCTCCTATCGATCCGGAATCGACCAAATTTCAGTATAATGTCCACCAGTTATATAAGAAACATATCCCAGAATTTCATAGATGTAGCTCAGTCGTAAGTACTCAGCCATAGATGATTGGTGCGAGAAAACGTGTGTTGCGGTATCAGAACAGGTGGCACACCAAATTCTTACATCCATTACTTTTTTTAAACGAAATTCCCAACCGCCATATTTTAGTCTAATGTTGAGGATATGTTACTGTAACATCCACCAGAGTTTGGAGAGATTTGAAAATGACTATTTACTGTAAAGTGCGAAAGTGTTCGAAAATTCTACTGAAATCAGCTATCACCCAAAATCGGGCGTTCATAACTTTTCTCCTATCGATCCGGAATCGACCAAATTGCAGTATATTATCCACCAGTTATATAAGAAACATATCCCAGAATTTCGTGCATGTAGCTCAGTCGTAAGTACCCAGCCATAGATTTAAGGCGCGCCTAGACAAACCCGCAACACTTACCGGCGTCAGAACGGGTGGCACACGAACTTCATACATCCATTACTTTTCTAAATCGAAATTCCCACCCACCATTTTTTAGTAAAATGTTGAGAATATGTTACTCTAACATCCAACAGAGTTTGGAGAGATTTGAAGATGACTATTTTTTGTAGAGTGCGAACATGTGGATCTGTAGTAGTTATGATTACAGAACCTCCGCAACTTCCAAGACCGATTACTTTTTTTAATCGAAATTTCCACCTACCATTTTTTAGTATAATGTTGAGGATATGTTACTCTAACATCCACCAGAGTTTGGAGAGATTTGAAGATGACTATTTTCTGTAAAGTGCGAAAGTGTTCGAAAATTCTACTGAAATCAGCTATCACCCAAAATCGGGCGTTCATAACTTTTCTCCTATCGATCCGGAATCTACCAAATTTCAGTATATTATCCACCAGTTATATAAGAAACATATCCCAGAATTTCATGGATGTAGCTCAGTCGTAAGTACTCAGCCATAGATGATTTGTGCGAGAAAACGTGTGTTGCGGTATCAGAACAGGTGGCTCACCAAATTCTTACATCCATTACTTTTTTAAACGAAATTCCCACCCGCCATATTTTAGTCTAATGTTGAGGATATGTTACTGTAACATCCACCAGAGTTTGGAGAGATTTGAAAATGACTATTTACTGTAAAGTGCGAAAGTGTTCGAAAATTCTACTGAAATCAGCTATCACCCAAAATCGGCCGTTCATAACTTTTCTCCTATGGATCCGGAATCTACCAAATTTCAGTATAATATCCACCAGTTATATAAGAAACATATCCCAGAATTTCGTGCATGTAGCTCAGTCGTAAGTACTCAGCCATAGATGATTTGTGCGAGAAAACGTGTGTTGCGGTATTAGAACAGGTGGCACACCAAATTCTTACATCCATTACTTTTTTTAAACGAAATTCCCACCCGCCATATTTTAGTCTAATGTTGAGGATATGTTACTGTAACATCCACCAGAGTTTGGAGAGATTTGAAAATGACTATTTTCTGTAAAGTGCGAAAGTGTTCGAAAATTCTACTGAAATCAGCTATCACCCAAAATCGGGCGTTCATTACTTTTCTCCTATCGATCCGGAATCGACCAAATTTCAGTATATTATCCACCAGTTATATAAAAAACATATCCCAGAATTTCGTGCATGTAGCTCAGTCGTAAGTACCCAGCCATAGATGATTTGTGCGAGAAAACGTGTGTTGCTGTATCAGAACAGGTGGCTCACCAACTTCATACATCCATTAATTTTTTTAAACAAAATTCCCACCCACCATATTCTAGTATAATGTTGAGGATATGTTACTCTAACATCCACCAGAGTTTGGAGAGATTTGAAGATGACGATTTTCTGTAAAGTGCGAAAGTGTTCGAAAATTCTACTGAAATCAGCTATCACCCAAAATCGGGCGTTCATAACTTTTCTCCTATCGATCCGGAATCGACCAAATTGCAGTATATTATCCACCAGTTATATAAGAAACATATCCCAGAATTTCGTGCATGTAGCTCAGTCGTAAGTACCCAGCCATAGATTTAAGGCGCGCCTAGACTAACCCGCAACACTTACCGGCGTCAGAACAGGTGGCACACGAACTTCATACATCCATTACTTTTCTAAATCGAAATTCCCACTCACCATTTTTTAGTAAAATGTTGAGAATATGTTACTCTAACATCCACCAGAGTTTGGAGAGATTTGAAGATGACTATTTTTTGTAGAGTGCGAACATGTGGATCTGTAGTAGTTATGATTACAGAACCTCCGCAACTTCCAAGACCGATTACTTTTTTTAATCGAAATTTCCACCCACCATTTTTTAGTATATGGTTGAGGATATGTTACTCTAACATCCACCAGAGTTTGGAGAGATATGAAGATGACTATTTTCTGTAAAGTGCGAAAGTGTTCGAAAATTCTACTGAAATCAGCTATCACCCAAAATCGGGCGTTCATAACTTTTCTCCTATCGATCCGGAATCGACCAAATTTCAGTATAATATCCACCAGTTATATAAGAAACATATCCCAGAATTTCATGGATGTAGCTCAGTCGTAAGTACTCAGCCATAGATGATTTGTGCGAGAAAACGTGTGTTGCGGTATCAGAACAGGTGGCTCACCAAATTCTTACATCCATTACTTTTTTTAAACGGAATTCCCACCCGCCATATTTTAGTATATGGTTGAGGATATGTTACTCTAACATCCACCAGAGTTTGGAGAGATATGAAGATGACTATTTTCTGTAAAGTGCGAAAGTGTTCGAAAATTCTACTGAAATCAGCTATCACCCAAAATCGGCCGTTCATAACTTTTCTCCTATGGATCCGGAATCTACCAAATTTCAGTATAATATCCACCAGTTATATAAGAAACATATCCCAGAATTTCGTGCATGTAGCTCAGTCGTAAGTACCCAGCCATAGATGATTTGTGCGAGAAAACGTGTGTTGCTGTATCAGAACAGGTGGCACACCAACTTCATACATCCATTACTTTTTTTAAACGGAATTCCCACCCGCCATATTTTAGTCTAATGTTGAGGATATGTTACTGTAACATCCACCAGAGTTTGGAGAGATTTGAAAATGACTATTTACTGTAAAGTGCGAAAGTGTTCGAAAATTCTACTGAAATCAGCTATCACCCAAAATCGGCCGTTCATAACTTTTCTCCTATGGATCCGGAATCTACCAAATTTCAGTATAATATCCACCAGTTATATAAGAAACATATCCCAGAATTTCGTGCATGTAGCTCAGTCGAAAGTACCCAGCCATAGATGATTTGTGCGAGAAAACGTGTGTTGCTGTATCAGAACAGGTGGCACACCAACTTCATACATCCATTAATTTTTTTAAACAAAATTCCCACCCACCATATTCTAGTATAATGTTGAGGATATGTTACTCTAACATCCACCAGAGTTTGGAGAGATTTGAAGATGACGATTTTCTGTAAAGTGCGAAAGTGTTCGAAAATTCTACTGAAATCAGCTATCACCCAAAATCGGGCGTTCATAACTTTTCTCCTATCGATCCGGAATCGACCAAATTGCAGTATAATATCCACCAGTTATATAAGAAACATATCCCAGAATTTCATGGATGTAGCTCAGTCGTAAGTACTCAGCCATAGATGATTTGTGCGAGAAAACGTGTGTTGCTGTATCAGAACAGGTGGCACACCAACTTCATACATCCATTAATTTTTTTAAACAAAATTCCCACCCACCATATTCTAGTATAATGTTGAAGATATGTTACTCTAACATCCACCAGAGTTTGGAGAGATTTGAAGATGACTATTTTCTGTAAAGTGCGAAAGTGTTCGAAAATTCTACTGAAATCAGCTATCACCCAAAATCGGGCGTTCATAACTTTTCTCCTATCGATCCGGAATCGACCAAATTGCAGTATAATATCCACCAGTTATATAAGAAACATATCCCAGAATTTCATGGATGTAGCTCAGTCGTAAGTACTCAGCCATAGATGATTTGTGCGAGAAAACGTGTGTTGCGGTATCAGAACAGGTGGCACACCAACTTCATACATCCATTACTTTTTTTATTCGAAATTCCCACCCGCCATATTTTAGTCTAATGTTGAGGATATGTTACTCTAACATCCACCAGAGTTTGGAGAGATTTGAAGATAACAATTTTTTGTAAAGTGCGAACATGTGGATCTGTAGTAGTTTTGATTACAGAACCTCCGCAACTTCCAAGACCGATTACTTTTTTTAATCGAAATTCCCACCCACCATTTTTTAGTATAATGTTGAGGATATGTTACTCTAACATCCACCAGAGTTTGGAGAGATTTGAAGATGACTATTTTTTGTAAAGTGCGAAAGTGTTCGAAAATTCTACTGAAATCAGCTATCACCCAAAATCGGGCGTTCATAACTTTTCTCCTATCGATCCGGTATCGACCAAATTTCAGTATAATGTCCACCAGTTATATAAGAAACATATCCCAGAATTTCATGGATGTAGCTCAGTCGTAAGTACTCAGCCATAGATGATTGGTGCGAGAAAACGTGTGTTGCGGTATCAGAACAGGTGGCACACCACATTCTTACATCCATTACTTTTTTTAAACGAAATTCCCACCCGCCATATTTTAGTCTAATGTTGCGGATATGTTACTCTAACATCCACCAGAGTTTGGAGAGATTTGAAAACAACATTTTTTACATTTTTTTTTATTTTGATTTGGTTTGGGGTCATTTTTTGTAGTAGTAGTAGTAGGTAACATATTCTCAACCATATACTAAAATATGGTGGGTGGAAATTTTGATTTAGAAAAGTAATGGATGTAAGAAATTGGGTGTGCCACCCGTTCTGACGCTGGTAAGTGTTGCGGGTTAGTCTAGGCGCGCCTTAAATCTATGGCTGGGTACTTACGACTGAGCTACATGCACGAAATTCTGGGATATGTTTCTTATATAACTGGTGGATAATATACTGAAATTTGGTCGATTCCGGATCGATAGGAGAAAAGTTATGAACGCCCGATTTTGGGTGATAGCTGATTTCAGTAGAATTTTCGAACACTTTCGCACTTTACAGAAAATAGTCATCTTCAAATCTCTCCAAACTCTGGTGGATGTTACAGTAGCATATCCTCAACATTATACTAAAAAATGGTGGGTGGGAATTTCGATTAAAAAAAGTAATCGGTCTTGGAAGTTGCGGAGGTTCTGTCATCATAACTACTACAGAACCACATGTTCGCACTTTACAAAAAATAGTCATCTTCAAATCTCTCCAAAAAATATCTGGGTATGACTCTGGATACGAAACTCCGCTGGAGGGTGCATGTGAAAAATAAAAGAACAGAACTGGACATCAAACTCCAAAAAATGTATTGGTTGGTTGGTAGACGATCAAAATTGTCAATACAGAACAAACTAACCTTATACAATCAGGTCCTTAAGCCAGTCTGGACATATGGTGCACAACTGTGGGGCTGCACCTCTCAAAGCAATCGTGACATTATACAGCGTTTTCAGAACAAAGTACTGCGCTCATGCGTTGATGCGTATTGGTACTCAACCAATGACGACATCCATAAGGACCTTAAAATTCCCACAATAAATGAAGTCATCAAAACTCAAGCAATAGCCAATCACCAGAGGCTACAAGGTCATATCAACGAGGAGGCTGTGAAGTTGCTGGATGTTGATGACCTACTCAGGCGGCTGAAAAGACGAAAACCTCACGATCTGTGGCAGTAGGGAGTGGTGTTTTCATGAAGTTGTTCAGTGAGTGATGTGCTGTGCGCTCCAGTGAATCTTGTCCGTCAAAAGACACATAAAATAGCCGACAAATGAAGTATGGAGGTGTGCTATGTACCACACTCTCTTATCAGTTATTTATATACATTGTCAGAGAAATGTTGCTAATAAGTTGAATTACTTGGTGCAATAAATATAATTTGAAAAAAAAAAAAAATCTCTCCAAACTCTGGTGGATGTTAGAGTAACATATCCTCAACATTAGACTAAAATATGGTGGGTGGGAATTTCGTTTGAAAAAAGTAATGGATGTAAGAATTTGGTGTGCCACCCGTACTGACGCTGGTAAGTGTTGCGGGTTAGTCTAAGCCCGCCTTAAATCTATGGCTGGGTACTTACGACTGAGCTACATGCACGAAATTCTGGGATATGTTTCTTATATAACTGGTGGACATTATACTGAAATTTGGTCGATTCCGGATCGATAGGAGAAAAGTTATGAACGCCCGATTTTGGGTGATAGCTGTTTCAGTAGAATTTTCGAACACTTTCGCACTTTACAGAAAATAGTCATCTTCAAATCTCTCCAAACTCTGGTGGATGTTACAGTAGCATATCCTCAACATTATACTAAAAAATGGTGGGTGGGAATTTCGATTAAAAAAAGTAATCGGGCTTGGAAGTTGCGGAGGTTCTGTAATCATAACTACTACAGAACCACATGTTGGCACTTTACAAAAAATAGTCATCTTCAAATCTCTCCAAACTCTGGTGGATGTTAGAGTAACATATCCTCAACATTAGACTAAAATATGGTGGGTGGGAATTTCGTTTAAAAAAAGTAATGGATGTAAGAATTTGGTGTGCCACCCGTTCTGACGCTGGTAAGTGTTCTGGGTTAGTCTAAGCGCGCCTTAAATCTATGGGTGGGTACTTACGACTGAGCTACATGCACGAAATTCTGGGATATGTTTCTTATATAACTGGTGGATAATATACTGAAATTTGGTCGATTCCGGATCCATAGGAGAAAAGTTATGAACGCCCGATTTTGGGTGATAGCTGATTTCAGTAGAAATTTCGAACACTTTCGCACTTTACAAAAAATAGTCATCTTCAAATCTCTCTAAACTCTGGTGGATGTTACAGTTACATATCCTCAACCATATACTAAAAAATGGTGGGTGGGAATTTCGATTAAAAAAAGTAATCGGTCTTGGAAGTTGCGGAGGTTCTGTAATCATAACTACTACAGATCTACATGTTCGCACTCTACAGAAAATTGTCATCTTCAAATCTCTCCAAACTCTGGTGGATGTTACAGTAACATATCCTCAACATTATACTAAAATATGGTGGGTGGGAATTTTGTTCAAAAAAATTAATGGATGTAAGAATTTGGTGTGCCACCTGTTCTGATACCGCAACACACGTTTTCTCGCACAAATCATCTATGGCTGAGTACTTACGACTGAGCTACATGCACGAAATTCTGGGATATGTTTCTTATATAACTGGTGGATATTATACTGAAATTTGGTAGATTCCGGATCAATAGGAGAAAAGTTATGAACGCCCGATTTTGGGTGATAGCTGATTTCAGTAGAATTTTCGAACACTTTCGCACTTTACAGAAAATAGTCATCTTCAAATCTCTCCAAACTCTGGTGGATGTTACAGTAACATATCCTCAACCATATACTAAAAAATGGCGGGTGGGAATTTCGTTTAAAATAAGTAATGGATGTAAGAATTTGGTGTGCCACCTGTTCTGATACCGCAACACACTGTCGGATCCGCGGAAGACAAGGAATCGCCAGCGGGATATCCGACTTTTTCCCGACCAAGTTCGGAACTGCCGGCTCAGCATTTCGCCGCTCGTCTCCCTTCTTGACGCCCGACCGAGGTTATAAAGACTTCGACCACCGAATTCAGGAGCATCTTTCGCCCAGAACTGATCCCCGACGGAATAGCTCTCGTCCTGTATTCTCAGCGCCCATCTGGAGAAGCCTACTCTGCCGCACCTTCGAACTCTGCCTGAAGCTCAGAGACCCTTGCTGTTCACCCGGACCACCCGCCGATCACCGCAGGATCACCGCAGGTACTTCATTGTGGAGAGACTTTAGAGTTGTGTAAATAAAGGGGGGTTTTATGTAATAAAAGGGGGTTTTTATCATCCTTTTTATGTCTATATATCGACTCTTCCTAATCACCTCTATATAATATCCAGATAGGCTCTGACATAAATGGTGGAGGCGCCGGGTAGTCCGAGTGAACAGCAGGGGATAGGAAATTACTATATATTCCAGTTTCTTTAAGAAGACAATTAATTACCACATATCATGATAATATGAGTCATCCAGGTAGAAAAAACACGTTGAAATTAATGAAAAATAAATTCTACTGGCAATCTTTAGTGAGCGATGTGACTAATCACGTTCTAAGTTGTGATATATGCCGCACGACAAAAGTTAATACACAGAAACGAGGAGGAGAACTTAAGGAAATGAAACCCATAACGGAATTTCCAAATGATGTTTTACAATGTGACTTTTTAGGGCCGATAGAATGCTCGCAAAATTCAAATCAACGACAGTCGATTTTGTTAATGGTAGATTTGCATACACGTCATCTTCAATTACAAATTTGTAAAAATCAAACCGGAGAAGAGGTAATCAATGCTTTAAAAAAATATCAGTACACTTGGGGTTTTATAAAAAATTTACAAACAGATAACGGAAAGTCCTTTAAAAATCAAGCAGTTAGTGAGTATTTGCAAGAAATGGGAATCCATCAAAATTTCTCAAGCCCGTATCACCCAGCATCTCAGGGAGCCACAGAAAGACGAGTAGCAACTGTCACCCAAGCGATTCGACAAGTACAACAAAAAGAAATTCACTGGGAACCATATCTAAAAAGAATAGAGTTCAATTTGAATAATCAATATTGTAAACGAATAAAAATGACGCCATTTTATGCTATGTTGGGACGTGAGTCACGAATTCCAGATGTAACCGGATTTCATGCACCACAGGAAAATGAAAATGTTAGATTATGTCAAATGCAAAAAAATTGGAAAGAAATTCAGAATTCACATAAAATAGCCCAAGATCAAAACAAAAAGCAATTCGACAAAAAAAGGACTAGTATACAGTATAAAGTAGGAGATTACGTATATTTTAATAGGAATAAATTGACAGATGGACAAGATATAACGAACAAGTTTAAGAAAATTTATTTAGGACCAGCAAAAATAGTGCAGGCACATGGTAATGGTGCATACACAGTGATACGAAAAATAAAGGATCGTGAAATACAGCAGAGAATCAATATAGATCAAATTGTACCAGGTCTAGCTTGTGAAAGAAGACCAATAATTTAAAAACACAATATTACAAAGAAATAAGAATTAGGGAAAAAATTTAAAAGTACAAACATAAGATTATACAATTAATTAGCAGAAAACAAAGTTAGAAAATGGTTGCTTAATCTGAGGGATTTGAAAAATTGAGTCATGAATCGATTTTTCAAAACGCTGGACGTAAAACCATGGATTTTGCAATCATAACTAACTTGCCCCTTCGAGACGCGTAAGCTATAAAAACCGCACAACAGACAAGTGTAGCGGGCTTTGAACAATGTAGGCGTTATAAATAAAGGAGAAATTTTTTTTTCTCTCTGTTTCTGGAAATTACGAAAATATGAGAAATCTAACAGTACTATAATGATTTATAATGGAACGGTGATGATAGAAATTAAAACATATGAACCAATTTTAATTTCATGCAACGAAACATGTATACTGAGTATAGATGGAAGAAACAATTTCCCACGAACTAATCAGATTAGGGCTTCGGATTTAGTTTTGGTTCAATTTAGAGAAACTAAGGTACCAACATCAATAACACTAGACAGAAATAATGAAACAGAACAGATAAATGCTTTAGAACAATATTTGACAGAAGAAGATCCATTCAGAAAAATGGGTAAATTAATCGATTTAGCACCAAAACTGGAAAACGAGACAAGCACGCACCCATGGTGGGAAAAAGAAAATCGTTGGAAGCATTTGTCAATAGGAACAACATTGTTAATCGTTTTATTTTTGAGCAGTGTGGGGCTATTATACTGTTACTTCAGTCGAAAAGGACAGGCAAACCCCCCTACCTTTCAAACCAGTGTCCAGCTGGTCCCACCACCTATTAACTCAAGCCACGAAATATTGTCAAAGTAATTAAACAATTTTTTTTTAAATGTTATAGAAGATTAAGGAAGAGTTGATATATCAAGGGTGATATAAAATATAATACAAAATAGGAAATCATGTTAACTATAATCCAAATGAAAGGGAATGAGACATAATGATACAACAAGTTATAGTGTTTAAGGGTTTTATGATTAAAATGTACATAGATAACAATTTATTGTTTGATTAATATCAAATTAGGAATTTGAAATTGGGGTATTGTATATGATTTTATGATTATGTGATTTATTGTTTGATTAATATCAAATTAAGAATTTGAAATTGGGGTATTGTATATGAATATATATATTAGATGTAATTTGGTTTAGACGTAAATTTGTTTAAATGAAACAAATGATTACACATTATGATGAAACTAATATTTTTTTTTTTCTGATGAACTTTACATGTGGTGCCATAATGCAGGACTGATGCAAATACGAAGTAGGAATGAAGTGATACGCTGAATGAAGCGATAAGTGGACGCAGATATGATTGTAAGAAATGTCAAGGGACCGATGGTAAATTGAGATGTATCTATGTAATACTATTAATAATATTTTGTTTGTTAAGATAACACTCCACACAACGGACATAGCAGAGAGTATTATGCAGACAGGTGTACCAAGGCAGAAAGGAGCAAGCAGAGAGGTTCACGCAGAGAGAATCACGCAGAGAGGACCAAACAGAGGATAATGCAGAATACTACTGAAGGATATCAATTTAATAGCAGTTGTAAATGTTACAGGTGTAAACAGTCTTTTATTTCCGGAAGGGGGAGATGTCGGATCCGCGGAAGACAAGGAATCGCCAGCGGGATATCCGACTTTTTCCCGACCAAGTTCGGAACTGCCGGCTCAGCATTTCGCCGCTCGTCTCCCTTCTTGACGCCCGACCGAGGTTATAAAGACTTCGACCACCGAATTCAGGAGCATCTTTCGCCCAGAACTGATCCCCGACTGAATAGCTCCCGTCCTGTATTCTCAGCGCCCATCTGGAGAAGCCTACTCTGCCGCACCTTCGAACTCTGCCTGAAGCTCTGAGACCCTTGCTGTTCACCCGGACCACCCGCCGATCACCGCAGGATCACCGCAGGTACTTCATTGTGGAGAGACTTTAGTTTTGTGTAAATAAAGGGGGGTTTTATGTAATAAAAGGGGTTTTTATCATCCTTTTTATGTCTATATATCGACTCTTCCTAATCACCTCTATATAATATCCAGATAGGCTCTGACAACACGTTTTCTCGCACAAATCATCTATGGCTGAGTACTTACGACTGAGCTACATGCACGAAATTCTGGGATATGTTTCTTATATAACTGGTGGATATTATACTGAAATTTGGTAGATTCCCGATCAATAGGAGAAAAGTTATGAACGCCCGATTTTGGGTGATAGCTGATTTCAGTAGAATTTTCGAACACTTTCGCACTTTACAGAAAATAGTCATCTTCAAATCTCTCCAAACTCTGGTGGATGTTAGAGTAACGAATCCTCAACATTATACCAAAAAATGGCGGGTGGGATTTTCGTTTAAAATAAGTAATGGATGTAAGAATTTGGTGTGCCACCTGTTCTGATACCGCAACACACGTTTTCTCGCACAAATCATCTATGGCTGAGTACTTACGACTGAGCTACATCCATGAAATTCTGGGATATGTTTCTTATATAACTGGTGGACATTATACTGAAATTTGGTCGATTCCGGATCAATAGGAGAAAAGTTATGAACGGCCGATTTTGGGTGATAGCTGATTTCAGTAGAAATTTCGAACACTTTCGCACTTTACAGAAAATTGTCATCTTCAAATCTCTCTAAACTCTGGTGGATGTTAGAGTAACATATCCTCAACCATATACTAAAAAATGGTGGGTGGGAATTTCGATTAAAAAAAGTAATCGGTCTTGGAAGTTGCGGAGGTTCTGTAATCATAACTACTACAGATCCACATGTTCGCACTTTACAGAAAATTGTCATCTTCAAATCTCTCCAAACTCTGGTGGATGTTACAGTAACATATCCTCAACCATATACTAAAAAATGGCGGGTGGGAATTTCGTTTAAAATAAGTAATGGATGTAAGAATTTGGTGTGCCACCTGTTCTGATACCGCAACACACGTTTTCTCGCACAAATCATCTATGGCTGAGTACTTACGACTGAGCTACATGCACGAAATTCTGGGATATGTTTCTTATATAACTGGTGGATATTATACTGAAATTTGGTAGATTCCGGATCAATAGGAGAAAAGTTATGAACGCCCGATTTTGGGTGATAGCTGATTTCAGTAGAAATTTCGAACACTTTCGCACTTTACAAAAAATAGTCATCTTCAAATGTCTCCAAACTCTAGTGAATGTTAGAGTATTATATCCTCAACATTATACTAAAAAATGGTGGGTGGGAATTTCGATTTAAAAAAGTAATTTAGTTAACAGTATGTTCAACTCTGCGTACTATTGTACCTACCTATTACCTATCTTGTTGAATGCACGAATTAATGCTGTTGAAAATGGTTGTCCATAGTTCTACAGGCTTCATTCATGTCAGAACTTCAAGAAAATTCCAGTGGAGATTCGTTTTTTGATGGATTCGAGAAGTTGGGCGAATAAGAAGTTCTGTTGTAACGGAATGATGTGGCCGCGCGGCTCGGGAAGTGTTGCGGGTTAGTCTAGGCGCGCCTTAAATCTATGGCTGGGCGTCTATGGCCCATTTCACCTCCTTCATTCCCGTCAGATTACGTGTCTTATTTCTCCCAAATTTCCAAGTAATTAGATCCCCGACTGGAGATCATTACAACTGATAGTAGTTGCTGCGCAAACGCAAACGTAAATTCCTTATAACAGCCATGACTTCTACATTTTCCATCCGATTTCGACGAAATTTCTCAGGATTGTTCAGATTAGCGTGTAGGACTGTTCAGATAACTTAGAAATTGATGTTTTGAGATTAACTACTATGCATCGGATCATCTATACAATCGGTTATGGATACGAGGAAGCTATGTGCCTCACCCACTTGGCAGACTTTTTTTTGTTCTTATTGAAACATGTTCTTTAATGACCGCAGAAGGAGAAAAATTAATTTTGAAAAAAATTCTGGGTCGTTTTTGATTTTTTGTAAGCCACCAAAGTTGACGTACACAACTGGCCATTGTCAAAAGGACCACAAAGCACCTCGTTGACCAGGTATGGGGTGGCTATACGTTATGAGGGACCACAAAGCACCCTGTGCGCACTCACCTACACACACACAAATACACCTATAGTTTTTTCGCAGATTTGGATTCAGAATGGTCTAAAACGGATTAGTATGTTATTATTTTTTTCGGTTGAGACCAACTTTGTCCAACTTTACCCCAGATTAATCGCATAAGGACGCCCAAGTCTTACTGTGGGACGTCCTAAAAACATAGTTTTGTAATAATTTACCGACTTTTTGAAAATGTAAAACGTATTTGAAAACTAACAAAAAAAATCTTCCTTGTAAGTGCTGTGCATTTTGCAAACACTCAAGTACTACTTCTGCCAAATAGAGGATGAATTCAGAGCTTATTATATACTAGCTTACTATCACTCCAATTTTTCGGATCACATCTCCCAGCATTTTTCCAGGTTTTTTTTTTTTTTTTTTTAGTTAGTGGCCATGAGTTGAATCATTTGAACAAAATTGGAATTCTGATCTTCTCTTTGGAAGACAACTGTGACGTCCGTAATCTTGGTTGTTTATTTCCTTACCTACCTTTAAAAACTGTGTACAGATACACTTACAATTGGTCTCCAATGTTCTGGCAATCCACAGGTGCTGCATTTTGGACTGCAATCAAATGTTGCTGGGGAACTTGGTCCATGAAATCGTCGGAGGCTCCATCGTAGAGTTGAGAGGCCGCGACTATCAAGGTGGAAAGGTGATCCAATAGGAAGACCTTGTAGCTCAGAACGCCTTGGAGCATGATGGGCGCCGAATCTTGAACAACAACTCGGTAAAGATGTCTACCGAAGAATCGGAGAACCAACCTCTGGAACAGGAAAAACAAATTATTTAAAGGCGACGAGTAATATATTTATTTAAAATCTACTTAGCTTTAGATTGTATGGGGTAGGAGGAACTTGTGTTACACTGAGAGCACAACATAGGTATAATTTTGTGGAACTTGATATTCTTTCGAATTTCAACCTTTCATTTTATAACTGAACCAATTTTTTTTTTAATGAAGCGTAAGCAGATTCTCTTAGGTCAAATGGCTCTATACAATGGTACACAAAATGACACTTCTATGACAATTGGAACATTTTTATGAGGGAAAATACACAGAGAAATGTGCATCTAAGAGAAGATAGTGGTGCAATGGCCCAAGCGACGATTAGATGGGAGAGTCTGGCCCCTGATCTGTCGGACGCGCGACTGCCGCGCCCCAAGTGTCTTTGCCATCTTGCTCACCGCGAGGGGTTTGCTATCATCGTATAAAGCTGGCCGTCCACTAGGTCGACAGCGCGGCGCGGCGCGGCGGGACGCGAAATTCTTGAGCTCTGTCCACTGGAGCGGATAAAATTTTTCGACCCGCCGTTTCGCCACGTCGAGTGAAGGTGCCTTCTCAGAAAAATGATAATATGTTTTCATCGGACGACGAAGAAATGTTCATTTTAGTTGCAGCTTTGGAAGTAGAAGAAGAGGACCAAATCGGTGGGAAAAGGAGAAGATATTGGGTCCATCCAATAAAGAGGATGGACCTGGGGGAGCACAATCACCTGTTCCAAAATTTGCTAAGAGACAAGCAAAAGTTAATAAAGTATTTTAGAATGTCGAGGGGGAAGTTTTTCGAGCTTCACACATTGATTAAGCCTCGTATACAAAAGCAGAACACTGACGAAAATGACCGAGGTCGACAATTTATAGCTTCGCCCTCCGTCCACTAGGTCGACAGCGCGGCGCGGAGCCACGCTCTAGAAGTCTGGAGAGCGGCAGATTGCGAAAAATTTTCGACCCACGCCGCGCCGCGCCGCGCTGTCGACCCAGTGGAAGGGCTGCCATTCATTTCCCATTATATTTCTAGAAATTTTTTTTGGCGTCGCGCCGCGCTGTCGACCTAGTGGACGGGCACCTTTATGTTATCAAACGTCATTTGCACCCGTAGGTAGTTGAAGCACACCTAAGTCGCGAGTTTCTGTCAAAGTCTACATGGGTAATGAAACTTTTGCTTCCAAGTCAGTTTTACCTCCCATCTATTTCAAGTTAAGGATAGCAATGACAATTTCTCAAATAAAACGAAGATGTAAGGAGCTACCTGGGTGAGTCACCACTCATGGGACAGGTGAGGTATGAATTACATCGAAAGCGCTCACCTCCTGTATTCAATTTGCTGGTTACGACGGATTCTCCAATACGGTAGGTAGATAATACGACAAGGACATCCTATTCATTATGCATGATCAGGGAGATTTCTACTGCAGCAGCTGAGAATGATGTACAGGGAGTCTGAGAAAGATACGGCCAAATTTCACGGGTCGATTCTACAATTTGCAAGAAAAAAGTGCCTCGTTTTCAGCAAAAACGTGCATTTTGATTTATTATATTCAATAATGAACCTTTGCAATCGACCAAGAAAAAATATATTTAAACCCCCTCTAAAAATTTGTTGGTTTACGTTTCAAGGCACGTAGTATCCGAAAATCAAATAAAAATGTGGCCGTCCGTCCGCCATCCGCTGTACATGGCACTTTCCTCAGTTAGCATTGACCGATTTTGATGTGATTTGGTATACAGGCTCCATTTGGGGTCTAGTAGTACCCCGAAGAATTTGGTTGATAAGTCACTTCCAAGGGTTGAAAAATAAGGTTAAACAATTTTAAAACGCCCTAACCCATACAATTTTGATATAAAGGTACCTATTGTTTTTCCATCAATTTAAGATAGCATTGATTTTTTATAATTTTAAGAGACCACGCGGAGCTCTGTAGATCAAACCGTTCGCTCGCTACGATAATTAAAGGGTTGGACTTATGATAAATCAGAAACACGAGTGTGAATCGTGTTGAGCTAACTTGAGTTATTTTGTGATACTCGTCCTAGGTTGGCGCACCTGCCTTCCCCTTTCCTCGTCCTACCTCCTCCGAATCTCACGATTAATAAATCAGTTCTATGCAAGCGTCCTTCCTGTTGTGATTTCTCCCAGTTTATTTTAAGAGGTTATCGGCCTAGTGCGAAAAGTGTCCTTTCAGTAGTTTCATGCGCGAAGTTTCGTCAGTTTTATTTTACGTTTATATTTCTTTTTCTCGATTGAAAAAGATAGAACCGTTCGTAGAGTTGTCAACTCGAATCGTGTTGGTTCAACCACAGGTGGTTGTTTGAAGGAAATGGCGACAGGCCATGCGGCGTTTCCCCAACTTAATGGGACGAATTTTCATACCTGAAAATTCAGAGTTGAGGCCCTTCTTGATAAAGGGGTGTTCTAAGTGCGATTCACGAGAGTTCAACTGACATTAAGAAACTGACAGCTCTAGAATTCTTGGCTTTCGAAATGAATAATACGAAAGCAATATGTATTATCATTCAATGCATCAGTGATAAATATGTTGAGTACATTCGGGAAGCAAAGAACGCGAAGGAAATGATTGATTGCCTCACAAGTGTATTTGAAAGGAAGAGCTCATTTATAAAACTCCACATAATGAGAAAATTATTGAAATTGAAGTGCACTGGTTATCTGCAGGATCATTTTGTAGAAGTTGAAACACTCCTACGAGAGTTAGCTGCTGCTGGTACGACTTTAGACGACTCAGATAAAGTCTGCTACCTACTTTTAACTATGCCAGACAAGTACAACCTGGTAATTACGGCAATAGAAACCATGGCATCCGAATCCGTTCCTTTGTGAAATCAAGGCTTTTAGATACAGAATTGAAAAGCAAGGATGCAGAATGTGAAACAGAAATGGACAAAAATGTTTCTTTTGGTGCCTTCAACAAATTTCTTCCGAAATGTCATATTTGTGGAGATACTCGCCACTTCAAAAAGGATTGCCCCAGACGGTTCGATCAGAAAAATCATGATTATCGATCGAATTCAAATCAGACGTACAGGAGTCGTGGAGGAGGCTACCACGCATACAGAGGGCGCAGCAATCGTGGCAATTCAACACGGCGAAACACTAAAACGGATTCAAGCCACCTCTCAGAAAATGTTCCGCATCTAGATGATTATATCAGTTTCATCAGCGAAGTAATTAATCATTCATCATCTGCGCTTTAATCTGGAAGTGATAAAAAGTTAATTTTCGTCCTCGATAGCGGTGCTACAGAAAATTTGGTGAGGGAAGAATATGCAAAATTTATGAAAAACGTTGCGGATCTTCAGCACGAAGTAAGGATCAGGGTTGCCAATGGTGGAGAACTTCTCGCAAGACAACGGGGAGAAATTCAAATAAATCTGGATGGTAAGCCATTCCGAGTGAATGCACTCATCGTACCTTCCCTAACTCTCAACCTGCTATCCGTCAAAAAAATAACAAATAAAGGATTTTCCGTCGTCTTCGACAAAAATTCTGCAATAATCTCAAGAACTTCGCATTCATTTAAGATGGAAATAAAAGGAATTGGAAATCTTTTCATGAGGACATTTGAAATTTATGAGTGGGAAGAAATCCGTCTATACCCTGAAGTTTGGCATCGGAGATTGGGACATCCTTGTGATGCATATACCAAACAACTCGATTTTCCCAGCATCAAAACACCTTGTGGACCATGTAAAATTGGAAAAATCACAAAACAACCCTTCAAAACAAATAAATCGCATTCAAATAAACTCGGCCAGTTCCTGTGGAGTGATGTCTGTGGACCATTTAGAAGTACCACAAACAATAATGAAAAATACTTTCAGGTGATTGTTGAGGATAGATCACAGTACGTCGTCGTATTTCTTCTGAAATCAAAGGGTGAAGCTCCTATGAACCTCATGCAATATATTCGAAATCTACAAGCTGAAGGTATGACGTGTTTTAGAATACGTACAGACAATGCAGCAGAGTTCAAGTGTCATGAACTGAAAAATTTCTGTTCACAGAAAGGTATTGAACTTCAATTCACTCTCCCATACATCTCTCAACAAAATGGAAAATCAGAGAGGATTAACCGAATTTTGCTCCAACGAACTCGAACTCTACTGGCTGAAACCAAACTCCCAAAGCATCTCTGGGGAGAGGCAGTTCGATGTGCTACATATCAACTGAACCGTACACCTACAAGTGATCTCAATGGTGAAATACCAGCGAACATATTTAACAAAACTGTTGATTATGATCGTATGAAAGTTTTTGGGTCTAAGGCTTGGTACCTTATTCAGCCGAACAGTGATTATAAACTCGAACCAAGAGGAAGGAGGCAAGAATGGTTGGATATGGCAGAAGTGGTTATAGACTATGGGTTCCTGATACTGATGAGATAGTTGTGTCAAAACATGTCAGATTCTCTGAAACTGATTACGTTTACAAGGAACCAACCTACATGCAAGGAAACCTTGATGTTGTGATGAGATACCTGCAGAGAAAACTGAATCTGAGAATAAAGAAACCGGAGTAGAAGAAGAGAAAACTTCACAAGAAAATCCAGCGCCAGGTAGACCCAAGCGAAATACCAAACAGCCAACTCATCTGAAAGACTATCAGGTGTATTCCTCGTACTGCCTACTCACAGGAGACCCTGTAGACTACACCGAAGCCATTTCTCGAGGAAATGATTGGATTGAAGCCATTCAAAACGAAATCAATGCACATGTCAAACATGGTAGCTGGGAACCTGGAAATCTACCTGAAGGCAAGAAACCCATCGATACAAGGTGGATATTTAAGACCAAATCCGACGGAATGAAGAAGGCTCGTCTTGTAGCTAAAGGGTTCCAACAACAAAACGATGATTATGAGGTCTATTCACCAGTGGCCAGATAAATCGCGTGAGACACCAACATACGGATAGTAGTATATATACTACTATCCGTATGTTGGTGTCTCACGCGATTCAAAATAATTGGCAAATCCGTCAGTATGACATACCAACTGCTTTTCTACACGGAATACTGGATACTTACATCTATATCAAAATACCAGAAGGCGTAAAAGCAGAAAAATGCTCAGTTTTGAAACTAAGGAAAGCATTATATGGACTCAAAGAGAAATGGACTGGAAAAGGACTGAAATGGAATCAACGATTCATTGATTTTGCGGGAAAATGTGGACGGAAATGTGGACTGAGTCGATCGGGAAGTGATTTCTGCCTATACACCAGCAAAAACGTCTATTTGGTGGTATGGGTAGATGACATCATTCTGTGCGGTCCTGATAAGGAACTTTTTCAGAGAGAATTAGAATAAGAATTTGGAGCCAAGGATCTTGGATTTCTAGAAAATTTCTTGGGGATAAAGTTCATCCGCGCTCCAGAAAAATGCAAATATCTCAGGAGGAGTACATCTGCAAAGTTGCTGAGAAGTTTCGTCTCGTGAAAGTAAAACCGGCTCATGTACCTATGGAACCAAATTTTCAAGTTGATTACAGGTGTGAAGAGGAGGACTATGAGATCTCACAATACAGAAATATAGCGGGATCGGGCATGTACCTCGCAGGTATCAGCAGACCTGATGTGGCATATGCAGTGTCACTACTCAGCAGATACCTCCACAAACCTACCAAACAGCTATGGAACGCAGCTAAACAAGTCGTTAAATACCACTGCATCACAAAGGATCTTCATCTCACATACCATCGATGTCAAACCAAAACCTCCGTCCTAGCATATTCAGATGCTGATCATGCTGGCGACAGAGTCGATCGTAAGTGTTGGTGCAATATTTTTCAATGGAAATCTTGACAGCTGGTTCTCGAAAAGCAGCAGTGTGTCGCTATTTCAAGTCACGAGTCGGAGTACTTGGCGGCTGCCACTTCAGCAGCTGAAATCTTGCATTTACTGGGAAATGCTAAGGATCTGGGATTGGAGACAACAGCCACTCTACGAATGGACAATCAAAGTGGATTAAAATCTATTCAAAGTTTCGAAAACAGCAAAAGGTCAAAGCATATTGACGTGAAAGCTCATTTTATTAAAGATTTGGTACTTAAAAATGTAATTGTTTTGGAATACGTTCAAACTAGCGAAAATGTAGCTGACATTTTAACTAAGTCATTGGCGAGAGTATAATTTGAATATTTTCGAGGTTTGATGTTTAACACCTTGAACGCGGAGGAAAAAACGTGTTGGTCCACTGACGCGGAGACATTTTTTTCGTGAAGCGCGCAAAGCTAAGGTGTCACTTTGACAACTGCTCATGACCTTCAACATCGACCGATTCATCTCCAGATTGAACCGTTCATCTCATAAATAGTTCATCTATCACGGAAAACAGCTAGAAAAGAGCAGAAACGGCGAACAAAAGAATAGGAGCAGATATTCTTGAACCCTTTGAGAAAGGCGTTTGCGTGACATAGACGCGGCCAGCCACAGGGACCCTGGAATTTGCCTGACATAGACGCGATCCGCGTGCAACGTGTTAAATTAGGTAATAGCAATATTAACTTTGTTTGAAAATACCATATCGTGAAGTAAATAATTGCATTGTGTAATTTTTAAAAATATTTGTGCAATTTAAAATGTTTTAAATTGAGGGTGGGTGTTGAGCTAACTAGAGTTATTTTCTGATACTCGTCCTAGGTTGGTGCACCTGCCTTCCCCTTTCCTCGTCCTACCTCCTCCGAATCTCACGATTAATTAGTGATGTACGAAACGGTCACTTTTTGGTAAAAGGTGACAACGTGACAGTGACAGGCCGGTAATAGGTACAAGTAATAGGTGACTTTGTAATAGGGTGACAGAGAAGCTCATCCTGCTACCGCAGCGCTGCTCGGTTAAAGTGCCTCGTTACCAGCAGTGATTTCCGTAACTAGAGTAAATAGACGCAACTAGCGTATCGGTCTCATATTTCTAATAAAAAATTGGTTCTGTTTGTTGAGAAAAATTTATTTACCTCTCCATCATATTTAAATATTACGTTTTACCGATTTAAGCACCTAGTATGAGACACTCAGCAATCAGATTAATATTGTTACGACTCGACAAAATGTTGGTAAAATACAACAAATAAGGCCGGAGTACAAACCGCGAATGAATCTTTTATTGACAACCTAAATTTCTAATAAACATAAACAGTAGCAACAAGTAATCATGTGATGGTTTCTTGATAGTTTCTGAGGCACGTCCCTCACACCACACCCTCTCCCCCTTGACTGGGCTGAACTGGGGCCAGTGTGTCAGCATGTACCACTCTTGTCTTGCAGTTTGGGGGCTTAATTCGGTACAAAACGTCAGTTATTTTCGTCTCAATCTTGCAAGGGCCGACCCAATTTGACTGCAGCTTGGCACAGACTCCAACTTTCCGTCGTGGCCAATGATACCACACCCTGTCCCCCTCCCTAAACTGTGGCTTCACAGTGTGTACATCGTACCTCCTCTTCGAGTTTGCCGCTGCACTTAGTAGCTGCTTGCGAGCCAAGCAATGCACCTCTTCCAAGTCCTCTTGTAGCTGCTTTCCATAGCCCACTAACGTTGGCGCATCTGGTGCCGGACCTGTCAGCAGAGTCACAGGCAAGTTCAGATCCCGTCCAAATGTCATGCGAGCAGGGCTGAATCCTGTCGCACTGTGTTCAGCAGCCCGAAATGCCAACAATACCAAAGACAAATGAGTGTCCCATTCCCGTTGTTTTCCATCCACCACCTTGTAAAGCATTTCTACCAACGTCCTGTTGAAACGCTCCACCTGGCCATCGCTTTGGGGGCGCATTGGGGTCGTCCTGGTCTTGTGAATCCCTAACAGTTTCATGACAGCTTGAAATACGTCTGCTTCAAAAGTTCTTCCTTGGTCGGAGTGGATTTCCCGAGGAATGCCGTGTCTTGAGATCACTTCATCCACAAGACCCTTGGCCACTGTGTCGGCACATTGATCCACCACCGGGAATACCTCTGGCCACTTTGTGAACGTGTCAACCACCACTACCAGGTATTTATTGCCTCGTGCTGTTATTGGGAATGGACCCACTACGTCTATGCAGAGCCTTTCAAATGGAACCCCAGAAACGTATGTCTGCATAGGTGCTTTACGTTTTACTCCTGGCTTGCCTCTCCTGGCGCATACTTCACATGACTTACAAGCCAGATTGACGTCTCGTGTCATGCCAGGCCAAAAGTAGCGCGTACGGATGGTAGAAATGCTCTTCCGTCGACCAAAATGTCCCAACAAATGTGCAGTTTGGATAACCTCCTCTCGTCGTTTTCGTGGTACTATCACTTGTTCCTTTGTTCCCCAGCGCCGTACGAGAACACCCTCCTGAATCGCCAGCATGTCAAACATTGCCCACAAGGCTTTTGGAACCAGTCCACAAGACACCACGTTCTGCCATGTTGGTTTCACACCACTTTGTACCCAAGCATACACTATGCCAAGATCGGTGTCTCCTAATTGATCTGTCGCCCAATCTTTGCCCAGAGGCTCCAATTTTGCAAGTCTTCCTTCTTCCAGTGATTCATCCTTCTTGAACTTCTTTTCTTGCCGGTCACAGTAGTTGCATCCCTCTTCAGCACATGGCCTTCTAGACATTCCATCAGCATTTGAATGTTCCTTTCCAGGTCGATGCCGTACTTCAAAATTGTATCGAGAGATACCTTCCAACCATCTGGCCAATTGGCCATCCAAGTCCTTGAAACTACGCAGCCATTGGAGCGAAGCATGATCCGTTCGAACAAGAAACTTCCCACATTCCAAACCAAAAGAGCGGAAATGCTTCAGAGCTAGCACAAGACTCAGCAGTTCCTTCCTGGTTGTGCAGTAGTTCCTCTCAGGTTTTCGCAAACATCGGCTGAAGTACGCGAGAACTCTTTCTTTCCCATCCTGCAGCTGTGATAACACTGCACCTATGGCTCGATCAGATGCGTCTGTGTCTAGGATGAACTCTGCTTCAGGTATCAGATGACCCAAGACAGGCCCAAGACAGGCCTTGTCAACGCTCCTTTCAAATCCTCGAATGCTTCTTGGCAACTGCTTGTCCAGCTAAAGGCACTTTTCGTTTCCTGCAATGCATATAGGGGCTCGGCTCGATTCGCAAAGTCTTCTACAAATCCCCTGTAGTATGAACAGAAGGCTAGAAAAGATTTCAATTCTTTTACATCCTTGGGAATGGGCCAATTTTTCACCTTCTCTGTTTTGTGTTCTTCCGCTGCAATCCCCTCTTTTGAAACACTGTACCCAAGATATGACACTTGCTGAGCAAAGAGCTTGCACTTTTTGGGATTCAATTTGACATTCCCTTCTCTCATCACCCCAAAGACCTGTTTTAGCCAAACCATCTGCTCCTCAAAAGACCTTGCATGGACGAGCACATCATCCAAGTACACTTTGACATTACCTTGACGGATTTGATCATGGAGAAGGCTTCCCATGGCTCTTTGGAATGTTGCTGGGGCATTGGTAAGGCCAAAGGGCATAACCGTGAATTGCCATAAGCCCCATGGCGTACAAAAGGCCGTTTTCTCTTTATCTTCTTCTGCCATAGGGATCTGCCAATACCCACTTTGAAGATCGAGGGTAGAATACCAGCAACTTCCTGCTAGGGAACATATCAGCTCATCAATCTTTGGTAATGGGTGTGAATCTTTCTTAGTTTTGTCATTCAGCTGCCGGTAGTCAATGCAGAATCGCGTGCCTCCATCCTTCTTCTTCACCAAAACTATGGGACTTGCCCATGGGCTCTTTGATGGCTCAATTATTCCATGAGACTCCATGTCTGAGACCATCTTGTCTACCTCCCCTAACCTGAAAGGAGGTAATCTACGTGGGGACTGTCGAATTGGGTGGTTCGATCCCACATCCACACAATGTGAACAACCTTCGATCCTCCCCACATCAGTCCCTGTCCTAGCAAAAATATCAGCGAACTCCACCAGTAACTGGGCAACCTTTTCCTGCTGGCCAATATCGAGACCGGTGCAAGCTTCCAAAAAAAGGTTCTGAACATGAAGCGGAAGACTCTGGGCCAGATCACTCCTCTCTACTTCACAGAATGCTGTACAACAAGCTTCAATTTCAGAGACCCCCAACTCCTGATACCCATCTTGACCTTCCAGCTCTTCCAACTCAATCCGGAATTGGTAGATCTGTTCCACACCTTCACTGACTGGGCACGCCCCAACAGTTACCCTGCCATTAGTTGCATCAATCAAACACCCATGAGCACCCAGAAAATCCAGTCCAAGCACACAGGGTTCATAGATGTCAGCAACAAGCACCTGATGGTCCCTTGGCACACCATCACCCACGTCCACTGCAATAGTAGCCTTTCCACGAACGGCCAATTTCTCTCCCGAGATCGACCTAATACATAATGTTTCAACCGGTACAATTCGAGAACTTGCAAGAGCCCGAACGTTGCTGCTCACGATCGTCTTTGAGGCACCGGTGTCAACAACCATGTCACACGGAACACCATTGACTTTGCCTTTGAGAAGAATTGCTGATGAAGACGTCACCCGGTAGCTAAATTCATCTGGCTCTTGGTGAACAGCCTTTCGTTGTGGGCCCCCCTTCACGGTCTTGGCTTGGGCCCTTAGTCCGACCGTGGCTCGTTTCCCGAGGGATCATCCACTGGCGACTGCAGCTTTCCCACCGCTGTCACCAAATGTTACGACTCGACAAAATGTTGGTAAAATACAACAAATAAGGCCGGAGTACAAACCGCGAATGAATCTTTTATTGACAACCTAAATTTCTAATAAACATAAACAGTAGCAACAAGTAATCATGTGATGGTTTCTTGATAGTTTCTGAGGCACGTCCCTCACAATATGTTTAGAGCTCAGAAATAATTAATCTATCGATCGTGGTCACGGTGTCATTATAGTCCTCCGTTGGTAGGTAAAATGGAATAAATAAGAAAAAATAGAATTTATCACAGTCGTTCATTATTGGTAGGTAACATACATTTTCACCTCAATATTATCGTTAATTGAAACGAATGAAGGAACATGAGCAAATAGGAAAAATTATTATTACGATTTGTTTTCTTTAATTTGTAGGTAATGGTAGTTTTGAAACTACAAACTTGACCACATAGGTCGCACTTGTCAGTTTTTTCGATTTTTTAATGAGCGTAAAAAACTCCCATAATTGAGACGATTTCGGTTTTTTATTCATCTCAACTAATCACAAAACAATGCAGCTATCGGAAAACATCGAACTAAACGGGCAACACGAGTCAAACTAACGGCGAGAGCCCTAAACCCGGGCCGCGGAAAGTATGGCGTGAGGGCCGAGAGACACCTGATCAAGCTACACAAATGGTGACGGAGTGATCAGTGACGATGTAGCTCCAACCACAGAAAGAGTGACAAGTAGCGCCAACCGCACACGAAGTGACAGCCAGCGCCAACCACTATGGAGTGACGAGTAGTGCCAACAGCACTGTAGTGACAACGCACACGAAGTGACGAGTAGTGCCAACAGCACTGGAGTCACAACACACACAGTAACAATTGAAGAAGCTCCGAAGGGGTCAAAGTGAAATAATTTGAAATAGTGATTCGGAGCATGGAGGAAGGGAGCGTTATTTTACCCGCTGTCACTGCAAGTCAGCTGGTAATAGGGTCAGTTCCGTAATAGGTGACAAACGGAACGGTGACTCTCCAGTAATAGGTGACTTTAACCAGTGACGCGATTTCCTACCCAACTCTACGATTAATAAATCAGTTCTATGCAAGCGTCCTTCCTGTTGTGATTTCTCCCAGTTTATTTTAAGAAATCGCAAAAGAGCCTTTTGAAAAACCTTTTCTCCGTTCAAATTTTAGCTGATCGATGGTTTTCTTAATGATGGTTGGTCGTAACAATGGCAAAGCCGAGTTCTTTGCAGACGAGTGATCTATTGAGACAAATAATAAACCATTGTGTAACAATTTGCAGCGTTTTTTTAACGAAATCGACGTTTTGACGGGAGGATACGGGGTCAGATGGAGGGTGGGAGGAGCGGAGGCGGAATCCTCCCGTCAAAACGTCGATTTCTTTCGAAAAGTTCACGTTTTTCCTCGTTCAAACACCAATTTCTCCCCTAAGTTCCATTGTAAAACATTTTTTGATTATACCGCTGGAAAGCTGAGATTTTGAGGATGTTTTTGCTGAAAAACGCATTGATTTTCCTCTACAGGAAATGGGTGAAAATCTCTTGAGAATTTCGTCAAAAAACTCGAAAATTGCAAAGTTTTAAGTTGGGACTAGAAACAATCTAACTAGATGTGTGTTGTAGCTCATCTGATGGGGAATTTAATGCTCTTTTCAAGGGTGTAATCAGAATTGAATTTGCGTGGAAAATAAGGGAGCTATAGTCATTCTAGAGAGACAAAGTCGAACATACGAAAATAATTTTAAAAGTTAAATAACTCGAAAACTAAGCCTTTTAAAAATTTTTACGAGGCACTTTTTTTGCAAATTGCTAGTAGAATCGACCCCTGAAGTTTGGCCGTATCTTTCTCGGACACCCTGTAGACCATTGTCAGCTGCTGCGGTAGAAATCTCCCTGATCATGCATAAGGAATAGGATATCAAACTCGATAGAGAATTGACAGGCAGGCTGTCCTTGTCTCGTTTTCATAAAGAGTTTCGTAGTGAGTGAACGTATCTTAACGATCTTCATTTTGAAATGGAAAATCTTTAGTTTGAAATGGAAAACCTTCATTTTGTTTCCAAACAACTTTAATTTGTTTCGGAAAACCTTTAATTTGATGCGGATAGGCTATAAATACTAGAGTAATAATACACGTGTTCGATAGTTATATAAATAACTTCGAGGGTCTTCAACAGACACTTACCACCCTCGTGTTTCATACATAACAAAACCAATATATTTGCAAATCGTTCTCGATGTCATCAAAGATTTTAGCAAGGACAACCACAAAGATCAAATTCATGAAGGGTCTAGAAATGAAACATTTTCCTCACCTCTCCTCTTTGGATATTTGATGCATGTTTCAACTTGACTTGTTCCAGCACGCTTTGAACTTCATCCGTAGAAATGCAATCAGAACATCTAACCCAGTAGATGGCAGGGTTTACCACCTTGATTATAGTTATTGTGCCGTCATTTATGTTATGATCCATGTCCTCATCTGAAATACAGCCACAAAAAGATCAGGAAGTCGAAGAAGAACTCGAAGGTCAGATATAAAAATAAATATTTATTAGCTTGAATCAGAGGCGTATTGTGTGGATGCAAAATTTTAACGTTCTCAGGGTACCTGTCCTAAATATGCAAGAAACTATACATTCACCATGAAGACACTTTGAAATTTTTATTAACAACGACATTTGGTCTTTAATAGGTGATTTGACTAGAATGTCCCTCCCCCTTTCACCCTGTCAACTGCGAGAATTATTCATTCTTATTCAACTTTATTATTAATTAAATTAAAATAATTTCCTAAATACCATAGTCGTTTGACTACTTCAGTATTAGTTGGGTTCAGCATTAGTTGACTGTAGGGACTAACTACAAGTTATGATTTGTTTATGTTATGAGTTGCGAGTTGTTAAGAAACTAAATACGTTAGATACCAAAAATATAATTTTCATTCTTCTCTCGGATGCGCTTGCGTAAACTTATTTTCTCAAATAATTCTTTCTCAGTCATTTAGGTATCGTACATAATTCCGTTAGGATTGTGAATCAGATACACTTAACATCTGGTGACTCCAAAAATTGTAATAGGTACGATACACCTAGATGGCTACTTCTGTTCCACCGGATCCGTTTCCGGCCCAGGAGGAAAGTTCAGAAACGTGTCAGGTAAATATTAAGTTACCACCATTCTGGCCGCAAAAACCGGATATCTGGTTTTGCCAAGTAGAGGCCATATTCAAATTAAGAAAAATTACATCGGAAAGCACGAAATTCGACTACATTTTAGCACAACTTGAACAAAATTACGTTGAAAATATTTACGATTTGGTAACTTCAACATGTCACGACAAATATACGCAGGCAAAGATCAGGCTAATAGGAATTTTCAAGGAAAGTGAAGAATCAAAAATTAAAAAAATCACGAGTGGTTTGGAACTAGGTAGCTTGAGACCTAGTCAACTTCTTCGGAAAATGCGTGCCTTGGCTGGTACTGCTGATTTTTCCGACAAAGTTTTTCAAACTCTCTGGCTTGAAAAACTACCTGAAGATGTCAGAAGCATCCTGGTTATTGCTGAAGGCAGCCTTGACAAGCTAGCTGAACTAGCTGATCGAGTTGGTAACGCCAGAAGAGTAGATGAAATAGGTGCAAGTTCCACTCACCAATATTCAACAAAACAATCTAACAATGGTAAAGATCAAGCAATTAACAACCTAGAAGCCTTAACACACGCAATCCAAGAAATTCAACGAGAAATATGTGAACTGAAAAATCAACGCTCTAATTCTAGATCCAGATCATACAGCTCTAATCACAATTCTGCTCGAAGTCGCACTAGGAGTAGAAGTAGACCTCGTTTTAATCCACAGGGAAAGTTTTGCTACTACCATTTCAGGTTTGGAGCAAACTGTAAACCAGAGAAATGCACCGTTTCCACTTGCCAATGGAACAGTAAGGGAAACGGAGACCGACAGCACCAGTAGCTGCACTGAATGCTGTCCTCGAAATTTCAAGCAGCCATAGACTATTTTTAAGAGACCAGCGATCTGGCATAAGGTTCTTGGTTGATAGTGGTGCGGACGTTTCCATCCTACCAGCCAAGACTAACATCAAAAGTGACAGCTTAGAAAAATACAAACTCTTTGCTGCTAATGGCACAGAAATCCCAACATTTGGCATCAAAATTATGGACTTGGACCTAGGGTTGAAACGAAAATTTGAATGGCCTTTTATTATTGCAAAAACCACTAAAGACACGTGAAATCACCTCTACACCCTTTTCCGACAACTGATGAAAGGTTTGAAGTGGTTCATATCGACCTGATTGGACCAATGCCATCATCAGAAGGTTACAGCTACTGCCTAACCATGATAGACCGGTACACAAACTGGGTAGAGGTTGTTCCATTACGAAACATTGAAGCAGAAACAGTGGCAAGAAAGTTCTACAGTGAGTGGATAGCTCGGTTTGGCACACCTAGGCGGATTCATTGTGACCAAGGGCGCCAATTCGAGTCCAGGCTGTTCCACTCGCTTGCTAGACTTTGTGGAATCGACATCAAACGAACAACGGCATACCATCCTCAAGCAAATGGCAAGATTGAGAGGTTCCACAGAACATTGAAAGCCGCAATTCGAGCGAATGGAAATTCCAAGTGGACCGAAGCACTCCCGACCATCTTGTTAGGTCTGAGGAGCACCATTAAGCTGGACTCCCAAGCTTCAATAGCAGAAATGGTGTATGGGATGGCCCTCAGATTGCCTGGAGATTTCCTACAAGACGAAAGAGAAATAAGAGATGAGGAAGATTTCGTTCGACAACTTCGTGAGAAAATGAGAAGTCTAAAACCTGTAAACCAAAAACACAAAAACCGTCAGACAACATTTGTGCACAAAGATTTGTCTGATGCAGACCATGTTTTTGTTCGAGTGGATAGATTGAGAGGAGCTCTCGAGAATCCCTATGAAGGACCTTTTCAAGTTTTAGAACGAACACCAAAATTTTTCAAGATAAACATGAAAGGCGCACACACAAATATTTCGATTGACAGACTGAAGCCAGCATACATACTTGTAGACACGATGACAGAAGATGAATACAGCACAGAAGACAAAATCAAGACTCAAGAAACACTCAAGACTCAAGAAACACGCAAGAATGAAGACAAACCCAAGATACAAGAAAAACTAAAGACAGAAAATTCAAAAACAGAACAAAAAGTACAAGAACACAAGACAAAGACAGGACGCACAGTGAGGTTCCCAAAACGCTTCCTAGAAGCGATTGAAGGGGGAATGGCTGTAGGGACTAACTACAAGTTATGATTTGTTTATGTTATGAGTTGCGAGTTGTTAAGAAACTAAATACGTTAGATACCAAAAATATAATTTTCATTCTTCTCTCGGATGCGCTTGCGTAAACTTATTTTCTCAAATAATTCTTTCTCAGTCATTTAGGTATCGTACATAATTCCGTTAGGATTGTGAATCAGATACACCTAACATTGACTACTTAGAGCAAAGTTGGGATTGAGTTAAAGCTGTCGATGACACTTTAAGGGGGTCTCAGTCGGTCGCCGTTTGTTCCTCGTTCCGGGTTAGAATTTCCCTAAATCACAGACGACTAGGGAATTGAAAAACTACAAAATTGCCGCTGGAATCATCAAAATTGAACAACATTTGCCAGAGAAAAAAGGTAAAAACCTAACTGAATAAACGGTTTTCTCATTAGTTCTCTGGCAATTATTGTTCGATTTTGATGACTCCAGCGGCAATATTTTTGTTTTTCAATTCCCTAGGCAGTTGCACTAATGAATTTTTAAAATCCTTGAAAATTTCAAGTTTGGTTACAACTTTCAAAGTTTGAGCGCCTGCAATTTAGGAAAATACTAACCCTGAACGAGGAACGAACGGCGACTGACTGAGACCCCCTAGAAGCTCTCGGCTTGTACGTCCTCGACTGCCTGTTGCTTGTGAAGATCGCCATTGCCTGTGTCCCCCTAAGGCCAGGCTGCATTCGTCCATGACCTCCACTACTCATCAGA
Source organism: Apolygus lucorum (assembly GCA_009739505.2). NCBI lineage: Eukaryota > Metazoa > Arthropoda > Insecta > Hemiptera > Miridae > Apolygus > Apolygus lucorum. The sequence goes on along the minus strand of CM019167.2, from coordinate 73,584,667 downwards.
CGGGTTGCCGTCTTTTCAATGGGGAATTCAATGCTCGAAAAAGCATCCAAAAAATTTAGAGAATTTAAAGCTGCCCGTCCACTAGGTCGACAGCGCGGCGCGACGCGAAAATCTTGAGCTCCGTCCACTGGAGCTGATAAAATTTTTCGACCCGTCGTTTTGCCAGTTCCACGTCGACCATCATCGAGTGAAGAAGCCTTCCCAGGAAAATGTCGGGCATAGATAGTAGTTTTGTTTCAGCGCCTCTCAGTTCATGAACTTTCTTGCACCCAACCTGCGCACAACCCGCGCGCATGTTGAGTTCATGAACTGATGCGTTCCAGCGGCGCCGAGTTCGAGAACTTTCAAACATAAACCGCGTTCCAGCGCTTCCAGTTCATGAACTTTTTGTACCTGGGTTCATGAACTTTCTGCACTCATCGAAGGCAGGGTTGTGAACTCGGACTGAAGGGTAACCTGTGCCGTTCACGTGAAACCCACTAATTTTTCATTTGTTGACCAGTTTTCACGCAAATCACTTGGCTCCATTCTCAAACTTTCTTCTCGTTGTGCTGAGCCCCTCTTTCTCAAAGAGCTAGTCGTCTATAGGAGTGAAGTGTTTTTCGAATGAAGTGTAAATTTTTTGAAATTACTTATGTTCTAACAGAACTATTTTCGATCGACTCTTTCTTTTTTCACAAATACACGATTATTCCATTTTCACTACAGTGAGCTTTGTCTATTTATTCGGAGAGTGTGTCAAGGAAGTTCACATCATCCCTCTCTTCTGCAAACTATTTACCGTAAAATGGGGTGATTGATTACTCATATGACATGGGCCAAAGTTGATTTGTTGACTACAATAGTGGGTTGCTGCGTTTGAATTGAAAGCTTTTTCGAGAAAATTGAATGTTTTACGCAGAGTCCCGGCACCCGTCGATCTCAAGATGACCACGATTTTGGTATCATTTCTTCAGTAATTTTTCACGCTGAAAAATTAGGAAAGGATTTTCACCACTAGGAACTCTCGCCGCGAGAGTTCCTAGTGGTTTTTGATACGGCGTGACATATTACACACACTCTCTCAACATGGAAGAATATACTTCTTCCATGCTCTCAATCCGGCACCGAATTGTGATAAGAACACGCCGTATCCGATACGGCGCCGTATTGTTACGGTCGAATACGTCACTAGGAGGCAATCCGGCGCGCCGTATTGAAACATGGCGGACGATCCGGTTCCGGCGCGCCGGATCGACCCTACTAGGAACTCTCTTGAAGAAATAGTGGAAGCTGATCAATGAAATGAACCTCCGAACTCCAGGTATGAACTCTGCAATGTTTTTTCTACAGAAACAATGTCGTTTGAGTCTCATAAGATTGAATTTTAACGTAACACAAATAAGATGATGTTGCTATTGAGTAGATAGGTGTTACTTTATGCTCAGTACCTTATCTATAAATAATGCGTATTTTTTTGAACGAAAAATGGAGGATTTCATCGAAATAACCACTATCTTGCAGTCCGGAAGTATCACCATTGGATTCAGCATGAAATTACAAGTAATTCCTATGCATAGGAAATTAATGATACCAAAAACTTGTCAGTTCATCTTGAGATCGAGGGTGACCATGACAAACCACGTACAACACTCGATTTTTTAGTAAACACGTTTTTTTGGGACTAAAACTTGATTTAGGTACCTACTCTTCCAGTATGAATTTTAAAAAGAAAAATTGATAGACCATTGGAAAACTAACAATTTGAGCATGTTTTTTCGAAGAGCGCCCATCGAAATAGGCAGGGATTCAGAGTAAAAACTTTGAAGTTTGCTTTTTGACTTGATTTTTTTCAACATGTTTTATTGCTAGAAGATTTTGGTTTCGCACTTGTTAGCTTGGGAATTTAACGCTCTTTTTAACAACATCCTCAAATTTGAGTTTGCTTGGTAAATATCAGGAGTTACAACAGTTTTTATGACGTAAGTCAGTAGACACGAAAAAAATCTTTATATTGAGAAAACTTGAAAAAACAAAGGGTTGAAACAAAATAGCTAGGAGATATTGTTTGTTAAAAATTGTGAAGAATCGTTCAATGTTAAACTTGAAAAATCCCGCTAAAGATTGAGATGAGAGGAGGTTATTCAAGGTTTGTTGAAAGCCGAGTTTCGCGCTCCCTGCCGAATTTCATGTTAACTACTAAAAACGTTCCAGCGCACAGGTTCCTGAACCTAAAAAGTTCATAAACTCTTCAACTTTTTCGGGTTCTCACACCCTGCGGGTTCATGAACTTGAGTTCAGGAACTTTTTGCGCTGGAACAAACCTATTATGTTTTCATCGGACGACGAAGAAATGTTCGTTTTAGGGGCAGCTGTGGAAGCAGAAGAAGAGGACCAAATCGGTGGGAAAAGGAGAAGATTTAGGGTCCAGCCAATAAACGCTAAGAGGATGGACCTGGGTACTGGGCTGAAAGCTGATTCTGGGAGCCCGAGAAGCGTTCTGATTGGTGGAGCTCCAGGATGTAGTTATAGCGGACTGCAACAGATCGCGTTCATGATCGTTTGTTCCCAACCTCATCACAACAAGTCACCTTGTTTATCACATATTTTTCTCCTTGGTGCATTACCGGCCGCATCTAAGTAATTAATTTGATAACATTTAGTTATATTCGCGATATGTACGAAATAATCGAGCGATTTTCAATAATTCACTGGGTTTCAAACGTTTCTATGGGTGGCAGTTGTCGATTGAACATTTGAAAAACTCGCGATAGGGAAAACAACAATTGTAGGTGCAACTTGGAAAATACCTTTCGCCTCGATTGGATTTTCTAAGTAATTTTTGCAAATCTAAATGATGAAAAGAAAGGTAATCAATTTCTAGTCATTCGAAAGGATTTGAAAAGGAGCAGTATGAAAAGTGTGTCCTCTCCCCCTACCACTTACGTAGTAGTTCCTCAATCCTAGCTGAAAATAGATGGTGCAACTGAGGCAGCCTCAAAAATGCATTTTAACGTTAGCTTTCTTCTCTGTTAACTTGTCTCCATTACTCTGTGGACCTGGGGGAGCACAATCACCAGTTCCAAGTTTTGCTAAGAGACGAGCAAAAATTCATAAAGTATTTTAAAATGTCGAGCAGGAAGTTTTTCGAGCTTCACACATTGATTAAGCCTCGTATACAAAAGCAGCGACAATTTTTCGCTTCGCTCACCGTCCACTGGGTCTGTGGGGCGGCTCAGCGCGCTCCTCAAGTATGGAGAGTGGCAGATTGCAAAAAATTTTCGAAAATTTTAAATGTAACGGAAATTTGTTCATTGGGGCAGCCATGTTGCAACATAACAGGTTTTCTAACCAATGTGACTTCATAGGGGGACCTGTGCCCCTTACAACAGTAGCGCTTCCTCTGGAAGCTTAAAAGAAACTATAGCTTACATGGTTCAACACAGAAGTGACTGGAGAAGAGAAAAAACCCAGACGTGAAAGTGAACAAAAGAAGCAATTTTACTCACTCTTTTTTACAATACGATTCTACCTATTAGTTTATCAAGAATTATTAGTCTTCATCTTCTTATTTAGTTTCTATTTAAGTTAGTTTCGTAATTTGAACCGCTTTGAGTGAATTGCGGAAGCTTAGAGCATTCGTGCGAATACCATCAATTGAAGGCCGATAATTTAACCCTTTAGCGTTCACTGGTACAACTGTAATACTACTTACAGAGCGAAGGGATTTGACGGGGTCATTTACGTTCAGAGTTTCCTACGCTCCACCTGTAGAGTAAGAAAAATTCTAGTTCTAACTTTCTGCCTCAAGATTTTGCTGCAGAGCACTTTGCACCCAAGGTAGTAAGTACCCACAGGGTCTATTCGAAGAGGCAGTCTGGAACCAAACCGGAACTGAAAAGGGGAGGGGATAAAGGCGAATGGACCCCTCCTTTGAATATAGGACGAATGAAAAGTAAAATTTCCATAGCTCTACACCAACTCGCCAACTTGGTATTTCATGACAAAGCTGGTTTAGCGTGATCTTCCAAGAGCCAGTAAGTCCAACAATGCCTTCCTCACCTAGCTCAAAATACCTTTATTTTTTCATTTCATGGTCATAACTCCCTCATTTGTCATGCTAATTCAAATACGATTACACCGTTGGAAAGATCGTTAAATTTCCCTAATGATGAGCTCTTGACCAGTTCATAAAAACAATACACCAGCATAGTTCTACCTAAAACTTGACAAGTTGTAAAGTTATTTTTTCCAATATTATGGTCATTTTTTCCTGTTAGAGGACAATCTTCTTCTGAGGCCCTCAAAAGCTTGAAACATGCTTTAATGCATCAGCTTTACAACGGTAACCCGCTTTGGAGTATTACCATGAAATTTTAGGAGGAAAGGTATTTGAATGCGGAAAAAGTGAATTTTTCTTTGAAGAAATGAGCTTTAAGGCAATAGAATGCTGGGTTGAACGAAGGAATAGTAGAGCTTTTCCCGAAACGCTCATTTTGTTGAAAAAACTCACGTTTTCAAACATCATTTCCCCCCTAAAATACCACTAGTCTACTGGGTACTTAGGTATAATAAAAATTACAATAGCAAACTTACAGTATGATGGCCACCTGTCTCTTGCTCAAAAAATTACAGTTATGTTGTAAAATTATGTCAACCGGTTATAAAAAAATGATGCTACCTAAAACGAAAAATCAGTCATTAGAACTACGCAGAATGCTTACAAAATTTAAGACGAACTTCGTCTGACGAAGCGAACTAAATACGTAAAGGAACACGGAACTAACCTTACACCTTCCAAAGTACAACCTAGCCCGAACGATAACGATCATGTAGCAGTGTTGCCAGTAGACACCGAGCAGCAGAGTAACATGAAAGAGCACGTGTTTCCTGGCTGTCAGAAATCATGGACCAATCCCATCCTTATAACAGGGTACAACTTCAAACATGGATGTCACTTCGGAAATGGACTAGGTTTGCATCCTGTAACTTGTCTCCGGTACTCTGTGGTCGTGAACGGTTCGGAACTGACCACGCCCCTTTTGAGGCGTAGTGCTGGTTCTGACGGTTCGAGATTTTTTTTTCAGAACTTCTAGGTCCATGTTGATTGCAGCATACCCGAGAAGGTTGCAGGCAGACTATCTTCTTCCTCTGAACGTTGAAGAATAGCTGAATGGGGTGTGCGCATTGGTCGGAAAAACTGTTCATTGTTATTTTTAATCTACACTAGACCTCATTCTGAGAATTTTTATACCAACCGCGACCTTCTAGCTTGAGAAGACCTTTTTCCATGATTTTTTAAAGTTTCGAATGTTTATGAAGTCAGTGGGCCGGGGCGGGAGGGGCGCGTGACGTCATAAACATTCGAAACTTTGAGAATTCATAGAACGAGATCCACTCATCCAAAAAGAGAACAGCTGGTGTCAAAATTCTCAGAATGAGGTCTACTTTCGATTAAACATTTTTAAAAAATCAGGCGCACCCCCCATTCACAAACGGAGTTTGAAGAAGAAGGCTAGTTCCTTGGTTCCTCAGGTCCACTCAGTACCACCCCATGGAATTGTTCCATGACCACCCATTCAAGAGGAAGATGATAGTCTTCCTGCAACCTTCTCGGGTGTGCACCAGTCCACACGAATAGTGCCTACCACGGACTTCCATGGCAATAAAATTAGAAAATCACTCACTCACTCACGCAGCAATCCATGTTGGCGGGAATCGGCTTGATGGAAATCCTGTGTTACGTTTCCATGCCACATTGTTTTCCTTTCCTTTTCTGATTAATTTGTGAATAGTTCAACCTACCTTTCACGACCATCTACTTTCGGTATAGAAGGTATACGCTATGAAATTGGAAACTTTTCGTCCCTCTCGCCACCTACTGACGGATGTCACACATAGTTCGCACTAGTCTACGCCTGTTTGATTGAAGCTGGGAGTTGAAGAAGCGAAATTTTATTTTTCGCCCGTTCACCAAACGAAGCAGGTAAGATGATTATTGTTTTGCCCAGTTATAACACTAGATTCTTTAAGATGTTATTGGCCTTCATGTTGTTGATGTTCCATTTGTTTCAACATGCCTACCTAGTAGGTACCCACTGTTTAGACATCTTTACATCAGTAGGCTGGTTAGCCTAGCAGGAATAAGTATAGGATGGCTGTGCTATACTTCTTACTGTATGTCCCTAGTTACTGACTTCTCCTCTCCAGTAAGTTTCATGGTGGCAACAAGTTCAGCAACTACTTAGCTAGTACTTATTCAAGGAGCAATGGTTGCTACTGAATCAATGCTGTGATATTTGTGTTGACGAACGTTGATGTTAGTAAATGCCTTGTACGACCAAACCTAGGGGAAATTTTCGTTTACCGAGATGAGAAAAAAAAATGACTGGAAGTTGAGTGTGACCAAAATCAGTGGCGAACAAATGGAAGAAAAAAACATTCCAGCAAAGTATCCTACATTGTTTTGTCGTTACTACAAATGCAACGCTACTGATGATTTTCAAAGGTAAAAGGTTTTCTGTTAAGGTAAAATAATGAAAATACAAAAATAGTAAAATAAAACACTTTTTAACAAAAAAACGGACCGACCTCAAAACTGATGATGGCATCCCACTAAAAAGGAAAAAATAATAACGACAACTTATTCAGATAGGTTGGTAGGTAGGTACGCATTGAAGTCGCCGCCGTGCCCATCTGCAGAGACAAACATACACAAGTAGATTCCACTTCCATCTGGTTAGTATTACAACATGGGTCGATAGTGCAATTCAAAACAGGAATGAGAGTGGGTACCTACCATTGAGGTAATGCATGTGTTCCAAAACTATTAGGTAGTAGGTTGCTGCTGTCGTATGAAGGAGGATGAGAGAGTGACAATAAGTGTGAATCCCCGTACAAAATGTTGGGATTCGAACAAACCATCTCTTGATTAGATAGTTTCTAATAGTTATTTATCTAATTATACGTGATCAATCTTTGATTACATAATATCTAATTAATCTTATATTCCATGTATCACATATTGAATGTAGAATTGATTTTGATTTTTCAAATGCTTTATTTAAATAATACAACACAACCTAATAAAATAACAACAAACATTTTACGGCTTGAGCTATAAAGCTATGAGTATGCCGGGGTTCGCGGTTTTCTTTTTATCCCGTAACCAAGGTACCTAATAAGTACTTAAAAAAAAACATTTTTCCAATATACCTACTAAATATATTACTAAATTTTCTAATTTCAATTTCATATTTGATAATTACAATTTCATGCTTTGCATTCACATCCATATTTGATATTAACTTTATTCAACATTAATTACATCAAGTACTCTTTTTTTTGTGATTTTAACAACTAACTGTAACAAAAAACAATAAAAAGAAATCCCATCAAAAGGGTAACTATCTAAATTTAAATTTACAACACTATAACCAGTTTATCACAGAATATACTTCTTCCAAGTTTTCTATCAAATGCTAGTGAAAAGCCAAAATTAAAACTCAAAAATTAAATTGCTCCGTTAATTCATTCCTGTACCTCATGGCATTTATAACAAACCAACCCAGCTTCATCCAATTTTTTCCATTCAGGTACTCCACGGCCATTTCTGCACTGATGAATCTAGATCCAAAATAGTTCTTTCTTAAATTACCAAGTATAGGGCATCTCGCCAAAAAATGGATCAAATTTTCATCTTCACCAGAATTACATAATGAGCACATATGGTTTCTATTGTCTATCCACTTTTTGCAATTAAGATTTAACATTTCACATCTGGTTTTACATATTATTTTCACTATGACATGACTGAGATTCGGCTGTTCCATGTAGGTGGGGGGATTCAAGTCTTTATACAACAAATGGAAACGTGCATCTGCGGCATCCGCTCTACATTTTCGTACGAAAGTGTCCTTCATTTTTGCCTTTAAACACTCCCATTGCTGGAGTATACCCTTCGGATTATTAAATTCTAGTGTAGTGCCATGTTTCTCCGCTAAGTCTTTACATACCTTGTACCAAGAAATTTTATTTTCCATAACTTCTAGCGCTACGAGTTTCGTAAATCTTGTGTTTGAGCTGTTAAGCACATTCACCACGTATTTCATGAACAAATCAAAAGTGTACATGTACATCTGTTCTATACCAGTCTCAAGATACACCATATAATCGGGGGTGTTCATTGGCAATGCTAACAGCTTTTTTATAAAAAATTTCTGCAACTTTTCAACTTGCTCATACATTTCATACCCCCAGAATTGACCTCCATAACACACGATAGTTCTACTTACAGAGTTAAAAATTTTGTACTTCGCTGCCCTAGGGATCCGCACATTTTCGATAAATTTACCCCACAATGTATTGAGCCCCATCTTCGCTACACTCAATTTTTTGGTTAGATGCGGTTTCATATTTAACTCTGAAGTAAGTGAAATACCCAGGTAGTCGTATGAATTTACTACCTCAACTGACTGACCTCCCAGTCTCCATTTTTCCTTTTTGGACAACCTACCCCCTCCTTTCCGAAATACCATAATTTTTGTCTTCTTCACGTTTATAATTAGATGCCACCTATTCATATATTCTTGAAGGCAATTCAACATAACTTGTAGTGCGCCAGAACTGTCGGAGATCAAAACCAAATCATCAGCAAAATGCAGTACATTGATAAGAGTGCCCCGAATTCGCACGCCTCCACCCACAGCCCTCGATATGTCATTCAAAAATAGTATAAAAAGGAGTGGGGACAGCTTATCCCCCTGCCTTACCCCCCTCAACGTATTGAACTGCTCGGATAGACTATTCTGGTTGAATACTCTAGCCGTTGTATGTTTATTTAAGGACTCTACCGCTTCCACAAATTTAGTAGACACACCCATCTCGTATAATTTATAGTATATTTCAGATCTTACCAGCATATCGAACGCAGATTTCAAATCAATGTAACAGACATACAATTTTTTCCCTTTCCCTTCCGTCCAGCACTTTACCACGTTCCACAGTATGAAGAGATTATCGTTTGTTGATCTACCTCTACGAAAACCCGCCTGTCCTTCGTACAAGAGATTTTTTTCTTCCACCCAATCCGTTAATCGATCTGTTAGCATCCCTGTGTACAACTTTACCCCTGCATCCATAAATGACAGCCCTCGGTAGCTCGTAGGTAATTCCGTATTCCCTTTTTTATACAATGGGTATATAATTGATCCCCCGAAATCCTCTGGCACCCTCCCACTCTCGTAATAATCATTGAAAAGGTTCAATACGATCGAAAATAGAAGATCTGAGCCGTTCTTGAAGAATTCATAAGGTATACCATCCGGACCTGGTGACTTTCCTCCCTTCACTGACCCCAAGACCCGTTTCAAGTCCGCCATAGAAAATGGTCGATCCAATTCATTTTCTACCCATGGCCGTACGAATACTGAGCACTCTATACCCGAATCTTGTGCGTATAATGCTTGAAAATGTTCGACCCATACGTCTTTTTTTATCTTGCTAATTTGTACTGGTTTTCTTTTATATACAAACCGTTTAACCAAGAGCCACCATTCCTTTGAATCTTTTACTGTTCCAAATTGTTCGCATGCATCATTCAAGTATGAAACACTTTTTTCTTTGCAGATTTTCCGATATTTGGTACGTACGTAAAAATAATCTGCTTTCACCAAGTCAGATGAGGTATCTCTCCACAATTTTAGCAAACTGAACATCTTTTTTCTCGCATTTCTACACTTATAATCGAACCAAGGTTTGTCCACCGTGTCTCCCCGATTAATAACTTTCATAGGTACGCTACTAATGATAGCTGACCTGACCCCACTAAATCCTGATTCACACTGCCCTAGCTTATCATCGATCTTCCGATTATACTTTTTTACGTCCATTTTCCCCCAACATATTCTCCTCCATCCCCCATCATCCCCACCCCCCATTTCCTGTTCAACCTCAAGCTCCAGCTCGATTGGCATATGGTCAGAATAACATTGACCACCCACCGCAAATGATCCTAATAGCCCAATTGCTGACAATGACACTGCACACAAATCTATAACAGAACTCCCATTTACTCCGAGATAGGTATATTTCCCCTCCTTGTCCATCTGCGTCCTACCATTCAAAATCAGAAGACCATGATCTTCCAAACACTCTACCAATTTCTTACCCCGCGAATCCACCGCCTTATCCTTTGAAGATCTTACGTGTTCTAAATTCTCACCCCCCAGATCTATATCCGTATTATAGGACTGCAGCTCTCCGACCCTAGCATTTAAATCCCCCATCAAAATGCTTTTACTCGTATGCAAATTATTTAACAATGACTTCAATCGTTCAAAATCGTCACTCCATTTGTTGCAATTGATGTAAAAGGGGACCAATAATACTGTTTCCTCATTCGCGGAAATACGAAACAAATCCTGCCCCTGGACGTATTCAAAACTGACGTCCCACTTTTCTATACTCCGTTTATACCCCAGCAGTAAACCCCCACTTGCTCTCCCAAAGTTAGATCTACGTATTGCTGGAATCCATCTTAAATTAAACTCGTTGAAGTTATTTTTGTACTTATTTACATTGCTTTCTTCTACAAATGTTTCTATCAAACAGAATACATCAAATTGCAGCAAATATTTTTTAAAATTTGGATCTGCAATAGAACTATCTAGTCCGAATATATTATAAGTAAGAATTTTCAATTTTGAATGTACACTCACTATTTGCTGTTTACATTTGACTCCGCGATTGCCTTTGTCGTTCTTCCGTTTTTCAATTTGCTGTCCATCCAATAGTATATCTAATTAATCTTATATTCCATGTATCACATATTGAATGTAGAATTGTCTAGATCATGATGTGGGTTTGTGATATGAGTTCATACTCAAATAACCAGTTAGTGTTACAACATGCGTCGATAGTGCAAAACAAAACAGGAGTAGGGGTAGGTAAGTAAGTAAACAACCTTCTCATGTTGAATTTTTATCCAACTGCCATTTTTGGTGACGCAGACGTCTTCAGCTGTTATCAAAGGAAATATTCTTACTGAGATTCACACTTATTGTCACTCTCTCATCCTCCTTCATACGACAGCAGCAACCTACTACCTAATAGTTTTGGAACACATGCATTACCTCAATGATAGGTACCCACTCTCATTCATGTTTTGTATTGCACTATCGACCCATGTTGTAATACTAACCAGATGGAAGTGGAATCTACTTGTGTATGTTTGTCTCTGCAGATGGGCACGGCGGCGACTTCAATGCGTACCTACCTACCAACCTATCTGAATAAGTTGTCGTTATTATTTTTTCCTTTTTAGTGGGATGCCATCATCAGTTTTGAGGTCGGTCCGTTTTTTTGTTAAAAAGTTTTTTATTTTACTATTTTTGTATTTTCATAATTTTTTTATTTTTTACTTTTTAGTGATTTTTTAAATTTATTTTTAAAATTTAATTTTTTAAATCATTTGTTTTAATCTTTAACTTATTAATTTTTTCGACTTTAATTATTTTAATTTTACATAACTTACCCACTACCAAGTACTTTTGTTTAAATTTTTAAATCATTCGTTTTAATTTTTAACTTATTAATTTTTTCGACTTTTATTATTTAAATTTTTTTTAATTTTACATAATTTACCTCCTACCAAGTACTTTTGTTTAAAGTCGGTATTCTTTGAGTTACCGACCGTTAACCTTTTTTCGACATTTTTCGCTATTTTTCTTTTTTAAATCTTTTACTTGTATTTTTTAATTACTAATGATTTTTTTTAATGTGGGATTAATTATTACTTTTTGAGGTTTTTTTTATGAAGGTAGTAGGTAACTTTATTGTTTAATTTTTACATTTTATTTTAATACCTATACCTACAGTATTATTGTTTAACACTCCGATGGTCGCGCTGGGATCTGAGAGATCCACTGACGGACTTTGGTCTGTTCCCAGCCAACCCTTCAATGAAGGGGGCTCCCTCTCCCAGTACCTTCTTTTTGACCGACTTCATGCGCGGCGAAGCCGCGCCGAAGGAAGGAGGTATACAGTTCGGTGTGTCATGGGACGACGATTTTTTTTTTTTTTTTCTGTTTGTTTGTACCACTAGCATTTTTTTATTCGGGCACCAATCTGCCTGATTCTTTTCGAAAAGTGTTCTACAAGTATCCATAGTGGTCCCGTTTCAATCAGATTTCATTTTGCTTTGTTAAAAGTATCGAAATTTTGTGAAAATAGTTCAAAAAAACGTGGTTTTCGGGAAGATTGTTCCGCATTCTCTCCCCCCACCCGACTCTTCGAAGCCACCCACCCGCTCGTCCCACACCCCCCCCCCCCCCGCCCACCACCACCCGCCCGTCCCCTCCGTCATATTCTCGGACGCCTGCCGCCCCTCAACTAATTCATAGGGGACCACCCTCTCATTCATTGGGGACCATCCTCCCTATTTAGAGTGAAACGCTTATTTCTTCAAGATAAAGTGGATTGTGAAGCAAAATTTTAATTTAAAAAAAATGATATTGAACTCAATTTTGAAATTAACTTTAACATTTCATTGAAAGACGAGTTTCCCGACTTTGTGTACATTAAAATTTAAGGGTCCGATTCTAAGCTTCACAAAAAATGAGATGCTTTATGAGGGGGTTTCCGATAACCATCAAATTCCAGTAGACTACCAAGTGGGTCTAGCACATAGCCTTCTCATCATCCAAAACATGTTGCAGCGGGCTAAAATATGAAGCTCTAGTCCGATTCCGATGAAATTTTCAGAGATTGTACGAGTTGGCGTGTAGATGGTCCCCTTTGAAAATCATTGCCCCCGGACTGATAGCCGCTGCGCATGTGCAAACTATAATTTCCTTGTAGCAGCCATCATTTCCACATTTTCCATCCGATTTCAAGAAAATTCTCAGAGATCATGCAAATTGGCATATAGATGGTCCCCGATGAAAAGCATTGCCAAGGAACTGATAATAGCCACTGCGCATGCGCAAACGTAAATTCCCTGTAGGAGCTATACTTTCTACATTTTCCAACCGATTTTAATGGTATTTTTGGGATTGCGCGGATTTGAGTGTAGATACTCCTCTACGGATATCATCGCCCCCGTGTCACTTACGTTGAGTGAAACAGTTTGGTGCAGGAGGAAGCGAAATAACAATGCGTGTTTTTTCGCTCACCAACAGGTTCTAATAGACTTAATGCTTATCCAATGGGACGTCCCCTGGAATGCATGCATTACTAAACAACATGTTTAATAATTTTCTGGACTCACTAATAACTACTTGAAACAATAATACTGTAGGTATATGTACTAAAATAAAATGTAAAAATTAAACAATAAAGTTACCTACTATATAAAAGAAGAAGAAGAAGAAGAAAAAATGTTTATTTTAACGAAAACAAATAATGCCAATGCATTTTACATTCAACATTATAGGACTGGGCATTTACCTACTATATAAAAAACCTCAAAAAGTAATAATTAATTCCACAATAAAAAAACCATTACCTAGTAATTAAAAAATACAAGTAAAAGATTTAAATAAGAAAAATAGCGAAAAATGTAGAAAAAAGGTTAACAGTCGGTAACTCAAAGAATAACGACTTTAAACAAAAGTACTTGGTAGCAGGTAAATTATGTAAAATTTAAAAAAAATTTAAATGATAAAAGTCGAAAAAATTAATAAGTTAAAAATTAAAGCGAATGATTTAAAAATTTAAACAAAAGTACTTGGTAGTAGGTAAGTTATGTAAAATTAAAATAATTAAAGTCGAAAAAATTAATAAGTTAAAGATTAAAACAAATGACTTATAAAATTAAATTTTAAAAATAAATTTAAAAAATCACTAAAAAGTAAAAAATAAAAAAAATATGAAAATACAAAAATAGTAAAATAAAAAACTTTTTAACAAAAAAACGGACCGACCTCAAAACTGATGATGGCATCCCACTAAAAAGGAAAAAATAATAACGACAACTTATTCAGATAGGTTGGTGGGTAGTTATGCATTGAAGTCGCCGCCGTGCCCATCTGCAGAGACAAACATACACAAGTAGATTCCACTTCCATCTGGTTAGTATTACAACATGGGTCGATAGTGCAATACAAAAAATGAATGAGAGTGGGTACCTATCATTGAGGTAATGCATGTGTTCCAAAACTAATGGATAGTACGTCACTGCTGTCGTATGAAGGAGGATGAGAGAGTGACAATAAGTGTGAATCTCAGTAAGAATATTTCCTTTGATAACAGCTGAAGACGTCTGCGTCACCAAAAATGGCAGTTGGATAAAAATTCAACATGAGAAGGTTGTTTACTTACTTACCTACCCTTACTCCTGTTTTGTATTGCACTATCGACGCATGTTGTAACACTAACTGGTTCATTTGAGTATGAACCCATATCACAAACTCACATCATGATCTAGACAATTCTACATTCAATATGCCATACATGGAATATAAGATTAATTAGATGTTATGTAATCAAAGATTGATCACATATAATTAGATAAATAACTATTAGATACTATCTAATCAAGAGATGGTTTGTTGGAATCCAAACATTTCGTACGGGGATTCACACTTATTGCCACTCTCTCATCCTCCTTCATACGACAGCAGTGACATACTATCCATCAGTTTTGGAACACATGCATTACCTCAATGATAGGTACCCACTCTCATTCATGTTTTGTATTGCACTATCGACCCATGTTGTAATACTAACCAGATGGAAGTGGAATCTACTTGTGTATGTTTGTCTCTGCAGATGGGCACGGCGGCGACTTCAATGCATAACTACCCACCAACCTATCTGAATAAGTTGTCGTTATTATTTTTTCCTTTTTAGTGGGATGCCATCATCAGTTTTGAGGTCGGTCCGTTTTTTTGTTAAAAAGTTTTTTATCATGAGTTGCTTTTGGACTCTGTGTGATCATGGAAGTCAGCCGGTCCTCCCGTGTGGTGCAATCTTCATTCGGATCTGATAGATCCACATGGCCGAGCATGTAACTTTTTCTAATTTCCCTTTTTTTCTCTTTCTTGTAGTAATTTTACACATTGCATGAAACTATTTCGTTCGCTATAATGTTTTTGCCATTCTACATTAAATGAAAATAAATAAACAATGAAAGTCTGAAAATACCTATATGCTAGTTTGTACAAACGATTTGTACTATTGTTACTTATAAGTTACCGCCTTTTGTATTTTTCATATATACAAAAAAAAATAATCAATAATTTAGTAATTGTGATGAGTTTTACTAACCTTCCATACAACACGATGATAGATTTTGTTATATTCGTAATTTGATCTAAGTAACGATTATTCATTTAATTCCTATTCTATTCAGGTAGGTACCTGTTTTTTGTAAGGATGCAACTTTTTTGCCATGTATTCTATTGTATGCATACATTATATTGTGTACCTGACTGCTATTCACAGAGAAACTTACATTTGATTTCGAGATAAAGTCATATTTTTCAGTCATTAGTTTTTTCCAAAAAATACACCTTTTTCTGCTTGTAAACTATTATTTTCACCAGAAAATAGGTCAATTCTACTTTACTACGTTTTCTAGCTCCTGAAATATAAAAATGGGGGCCATTTTCATTGAAAAACTCCATCACTTCCAGATGGATCTCACAGGACCAGCGCGACCATCTAAGTAACTTTTGGGGCGCGACCTTCGGAGTGTTAAAGTAGTTATTAGTGAGTCCAAAAAATTGTTAAACATATTGTTTAGTAATGCATGCATTCCAGGGGACGTCCCATTGGATAAGCATTAAGTCAATTAGAACCTGTTGGTGAGCGAAAAAACACGCATTGTTATTTCCCTTCCTCCTGCACCAAACTGTTTCACTCAACGTAAGTGACGAAACACGACGTGACGTGACGTGTGTCGGGGGGCGATGATATCCGTAGAGGAGTATCTACACTCAAATCCGCGCAATCCCAGAAAATACCATCAAAATCGGATGGAAAATGTAGAAAGTATAGCTCTTACAGGGAATTCACGTTTGCGCATGCGCAGTGGCTATTATCAGTTCCTTGGCAATGCTTTTCATCGGGGACCATCTATATGCCAATTTGCATGATCTCTGAGAATTTTCTTGAAATCGGATGGAAAATGTGGAAATGATGGCTGCTACAAGGAAATTATCGTTTGCACATGCGCAGCGGCTATCAGTCCGGGGGCGATGATTTTCACAGGGGACCATCTACACGCCAACTCGTACAATCTCTGAAAATTTCATCGGAATCGGACTAGAACTTCATATTTTAGCCAGCTGCAGCATGTTTTGGATGATGAGAAGGCTATGTGCTAGATCCACTAGGTAGTCTACCGGAATTTGATGGTTATCGGAAACCCCATCATACAGCATCTCATTTTTTGTGAAGCTTAGAATCGGATGAATGTACACAAACATACACGTACAAAAAATGTACAATCAGTCGGGGAACTCGTGTTTCAATGAAATGTTAAAGTTATTTTCAAAATTAAGTTCAATATCATTTTTTGAAATTAAAATTTTGCTTCATAATCAAGTTTATCTTGAAGAAATGAGCGTTTCACTCTTAATGGGGAGGATGGTCCCCAATGAATGAGAGGGTGGTCCCCCTTGAATTTGTTGAGGGGCGGCAGGCGTCCGAGAATATGCCGGAGGGGACGGGTGGCTTCGACGATTCGGGCGGGGGGAGAGGATGCGGAACAATCTTCCCGAAAACCACGTTTTTTGAACTATTTTCACAAAATTTCGACACTTTTAACAAAGCAAAATGAAATCTGATTGAAAGGGGACCACTATGGATACTTGTAGAACATTCAAAAAGAATCAGGCAGATTGGTGCCCGAATAAAAAAAATGCTAGTGGTAAAAACATACAGAAAAAAAAAAATCGTCGTCCCATGACACACTGAAATGTATACCTCCTTCCTTCGCGCATGAAGTCGGTCAAAACGGAATGGGCTTCACAACCCTGATTCATTACGTGGGGTCACTTGAACATGTAGTGGACGGTTTGTCAGGAGGAATCCGGGGTCTGCTCCGCCGCCGCTCCTCCCAAGCACCGTCAATGAGGAATTTCACCGATTTCTGTTTGCATTTTTCCTGAATAGTTAATGGTGTGGGATAGATGAAAATCGGGCTGATTTCTCTTCGGAAAACATATTGTTAAATAATGCACGCATTCCAGGGAACTTCCCATTGGATAAGCATTAGGTCAATTTAAACCAGTCTGTTAGTTATGGACAAAAAAAAACGAAACGCGGTTTATGGTGCCCTGGCACCATGGTGGCATCACTATTAGTTCGGATGTCGGATATTTTGTGAATATTATCCCCCTCCCCATGCTAATTTTGATACTCTGGTGAGAGTGCAATTCGGAAGATTTCTGAGTAGAACTAAAAAAGAAATGCGAAAATCGGTTGGAAATTGAGGCCTGGGCAGAGTTAGCAAGATTATGCCCGAAAACACACGTTTTTCTTCTCCCCCCCCCCCCCCCCATAGAAGGCAAAATTCGAAATTCCGGCGACGTAGTGCACAACCAGATAGTTTTCCGTTTTCCGTTTTTTTTTTTACAAAAAAAAAAGAACCACGAAAATCGGTTGAAAACTAAGGCTTGGGCAGAGTACACACGATTTTGACATATACAGACATACACCTACGTTTTTTTCCGTGGATTTGGGTTCAGAAAGGTCTAAAGCTTGGTTCACATAGGTGCGTAATGTCCGTAATCCGTAGTGCGTAATGAAGAATTCCACCGAATTCTGTTTGCATTTTTCCTGACTAGTTAATGGTGTGGGATAGATGAAAATCGGGCTGATTTTCGGAAAATAAGTCTCCTGTTATTTTTGGGAGACAATCAAAATTTTTGATTTCAAAACTAACCGGGAAAACGGACGTGCAGCGGGAATGCTCGCTGATTGGGCTGTTTGGATCGCCGTCTCCTCCCAATGTTGCCCATTTGGACGACAAAATCGTGTTTTCTAAGAGAAAAGTTATCAAACAAAAACAGGGGAAACCTAATCTTCCCCATCTTGCTTTTTCTATTTTTTTCTTCAGTTTTTCGATTTCGAACATTACTGTTTCGTGAAATTTTGCATCTGGGGACTATAGATTTCTCGATCTCAGCGCTTCAAGCGGCCATAAATGAACTATTCCAGCATGACGTCATTTTCCCGGTTTTTTTAAACATTCGTATTTTCTACACTGTTTTGTTTATTCGTAAATTAGGAAGTTCGGGCTGAAAGTTTGACTTAAGAGGTTTTTCGAGATGCTGAATCCGATTTTGGGGTCAAAAATAGGAAATTCCGACATGGTGAAATTCCTCATTGGATGCTATTGGTTGAGCCAATTGAGGGGCCGGGAGCAATCTTTACGGACGAAGACTTTTGGAGTGGAGTGTATCGTTTTGAAAAATTAGATATTTTACGCATTACGGATGAACTTCGATAAATTTCGGCAAACTTCGTGAAATCTCTCGTCGCCTGTTCATCATTCAGCTGTTCGTCGTTGACTCGGTCTCGTTTTTGGTTTATTGACCAAACAATCCGATTCCGGATTCTGTGTTGTTATTTGGTTTTCATTTTTTTTGCATTGTGCTTTGCTGGATATGAATTTAAGTGGTTTTTATGAGAGCCTCGTTGATCTCGTCCGATCAAATTATGTCAATAAATCCTCAGAAATCAAATCATTCTCCATTAACTGCATGAAAGAAGTCTGCATATTATGTGGTAATATGATTGATTCAACTTCCGAAAACCTATTTTTCAATTGATTCAACTTCCGAAAACCTATTTTTCAATTGATTCAACTTCCGAAAACCTGGGTTAAAAGACATTTTTGAGAGACTTTGGTCGTTTTGAACATTGCGATTCTTCACAGCAATTCAATAACATTATTTTGTACATCAAAGGTACTGACCTCGTTTTCCGAAATGGGTATACCCAGAGTTGGGTATTAGCTAACTAATTTATTAGGTAGTTACGTATTGTACTATCTAATAAGCATAATATCAATTTATTACAGCCTCTGGTAAAGTGAATTGTTGCAGAAAGATTATTTTCTTCCTCTCAAATGTTTAGGAACAGCAGATGGTTTAGACAAGAGTATAAGAGCGAGATAATATCCACAAATGTAGCGTGAAGTAGAAGAAGAAGGCTAGTCTAGTTACTCTCTGACTAAAATGGAGTAAATGAATCAATTACTCATTAAATAGGCAATGCATTTTGCTAAAATCGAACTGTTGCTAGGAAACAGACCAATCAACCGGTTTTCAACCTGCGGAAATAGGTTCCCAGTGTCACTAGTTGATGAAGAGCCCTCACTTTACCTACCTATTGATTGACCTCATGCTGTCAGAATAATTCATTACCTAGTAATGCCAGAAATATAGCTTATCTATTCATGACAATGCCTTTTAAACTTGTCTGTCGAGAAGGCTTTATATTTCATAATAAATCGTAGATTGCACAATACAAGAATTTTGAGAATTGAAGTTTGACAACATACTGTAACAATATGAGAATAGTTATCATAAAATGATGAATCATAACACTTGGGTCAATTTTGTTGTTGACGATGTCTCATTTTTTAAAATATTACAGCAAGATTGCGGAACCCTCTTTTGGTGGAATATGAGATCTTTGCTCCGTCAACATCAGATAGGATTTACTGTGGCCAATCAGAATTTTCTTCAACTCAAGTGTCAAGAAAATGTAAGTATATTCACCCTTTCAATTACTTTTTCAGTTGTCCAACGGGCATCAGGTGGTTTAATGAACTGGTTCCCATGAGATCACCAAAGTTAAGGCCGGTTGGCTCTGGAGAGAGAGTTTCTGTGCAGAGGCGCACCAATCAAATCCCCCAACCGCGTTCAGGTGAACCCACCTTGACAGTCCCCGTTCTAAGTGGCTCCCTGGCACAAGCACCTCCCCACCCCCCAGTCCATAGCTATTAGCTAACTGGCCCAGCCAGGTTAGAGGAGGAGGCCCTTCTCCTTCTACTGGATAGCATCTTCGTTGCTCGTTCTAGTCTCCTCCTAACAGGGCCCGTCAAATTTTGGCAGCAAAACTCTCTGATGGATTTGTGACTGCTTGTGGGCGGTATTGCAAGCCTTGATATTTTTTTCGGGTATGGTCATTAGAGAACCCCACTCCACTTACGTGTACAAGGCAATAAGTAGCTATGAGAAAAATCATCTGAGCCAATTCTGATCTTCCCTTTGGAAGATAGCTGATGACATCTGCGATGCCAGGAATGGCAGTTGGACGAAAATTCAACCTGAAATTGTTGTTCACTTACTTTCTTTCGGTAGTGTTGAAGTAATGGGTTGTTCACTTCGGGTGAGTACGTCCACCTTTAAATAGCAGCTCGATCAATATATCTGTTATATACGAGTATATGAGTATCGTGCATGTGTCCAATTGTGCGCAACTCACGACAACTTTGTTTTTTCAAATGGGAACCCCATTTTTAGGACGTCCCACAGTAAGACTTGGGCGTCCTTATGCGATCAATCTGGGGTGAAGGAAGACAACACTCAACAGAAAAAAAAATAACCACACAGTAATCCGTTTTAGACCATTCTGAATCCAAATCCGCGAAAAAAACCATAGGTGTATGTCTGTGTGTGTGTGTGTGTATGTGTGTGTGTAACAAAATCTTGTGTACTCTGCACAGGCCTTAGTTCTCAACCGATTTTCCTGGTTCTTTTTTTGTTCGTCGCGAAAAACTATCTAGTTGTGCACTACGTCGCCGGAATTTCGAATTTTGCCTTTTAAGGGGGGGAAAGGGGGGGTTAATGCTCGAAAAACGTGCGTTTTTGGGCATAATCTTGTGTACTCTGCCCAGGCCTTAGTTCTCAAACGATTTTCGTGGTTCTTTTTTCGTTTGACGCGTAATACTATCTAGTTGTGCACTACGGCGCCGGAATTTTGGATTTTGCTTTTTAAGAGGGGGAAAGGGGGGGTTAATGCTTAAAAAACGTGCGTTTGCGTGCATAATCTTGTAAACTCTGCCCAGGCCTCAATTTCCAACCGATTTGCGTGTTTCTTTTTTTGTTTGACTCAAATAACTTCCGAGTTGTACATGATTTTACCAGAGTACCAAATTTCGCAAGGGGAGGGGTGAGTGGGGGGATAATATTCACAAAATATCCGATTTTTCAATATTTTGGTTCCTTTACTACTTACTAATTGTACCCAAGCTTTGAAATTGAGGAAAAATTCTCATTATACCTCCGAATTTTCATGAATTATTCTCTGTACCACCATGGAACTAATAGTGGTGCCAGCATGGTGCCAGGACATGGTGCCATGATGCCATAAACCGCTTATTTCGTGGTTTTTAGGACGTCCCACAGTAAGACTTGGGCGTCCTTATGCGATCGATCTGGGGTGAAGGAAGACAACACTCAACAGAAAAAAAAAAATAACCACACAGTAATCCGTTTTAGACCATTCTGAATCCAAATCCGCGAAAAAAACCATAGGTGTATGTCTGTGTGTGTGTGTGTGTGTGTATGTGTGTATGTGTGTATGTGTGTGTGTAACAAAATCTTGTGTACTCTGCACAGGCCTTAGTTCTCAACCGATTTTCCTGGTTCTTTTTTTGTTCGTCGCGGAAAACTATCTAGTTGTGCACTACGTCGCCGGAATTTCGAATTTTGCCTTTTAAGGGGGGGAAAGGGGGGGTTAATGCTCGAAAAACGTGCGTTTTTGGGCATAATCTTGTGTACTCTGCCCAGGCCTTAGTTCTCAAACGATTTTCGTGGTTCTTTTTTCGTTTGACGCGTAATACTATCTAGTTGTGCACTACGGCGCCGGAATTTTGGATTTTGCTTTTTAAGAGGGGGAAAGGGGGGGTTAATGCTTAAAAAACGTGCGTTTGCGTGCATAATCTTGTAAACTCTGCCCAGGCCTCAATTTCCAACCGATTTGCGTGTTTCTTTTTTTGTTTGACTTAAATAACTTCCGAGTTGTACATGATTTTACCAGAGTACCAAAATTCGCAAGGGGAGGGGGTGAGTGGGGGGATAATATTCACAAAATATCCGATTTTTCAATATTTTGGTTCCTTTACTACTTACTAATTGTACCCAAGCTTTGAAATTGAGGAAAAATTCTCATTATACCTCCGAATTTTCATGAATTATTCTCTGTACCACCATGGAACTAATTGGTGCCACCATGGTGCCATGATGCCATAAACCGCTTATTTCGTGGTTTTTTTTTTTTGTGTTTCACCTTGAATACGGATGTAAACTTCGACGGACTGCCTACCAAAACTAACAGATGAAAGTTCAATGTTACGACGTATTTCCGCTTTGGTGCCAGACTGGCACCATTGTTGGCGTTGGGGCGGTGGGGGGGGGGGGGGGGGTGAACTCGAATTCGCATGTTGGGTATCGTAGATCATGGATTTTGAAATGCTCTTCAGATTCGAGGCTCCCATGCCGCTAGAAATGTTAAGGTGGATAATTGTGGGGGGGGGGGGGTCAGTATTTCTTGCCTAAAGTAATAAATAAATTACATCGAGTGAAACAGTTTTATTTCACCTAGAATACGGATGTGAACCTCGACGGACTACCTACTAAAACTAACAGATGAAGGATCAATGTTACGACGTATTTCCGCTTTGGTGCCAGACTGGCACCATTGTTGGCGTTGGGGAGGTGGTGGTGGTGGTGAGGGGGGGGGGGGTGAACTCGAATTCGCATGTTGGGTGTCGTAGATCATGGATTTAAAAATGCTCTGCAGATTCGAGGCTCCCATGCCGCTAGAAATGTTATGGTGGATAAAGGTGAGGGGGGGGGGGGTCACTATTTCTTGCCTAAAGTAATGAATAAATTACATCGAGTGAAACAGTTTTATCGCTTACCAACTGGTTTAACTTATCTAATGCTTATCCAATGGGACGTCCCCTGGAATGCATGCATGGTGGTTTTTTTTTGTGCATGTCGTGGTTTTTTTTTTTGTGTTTCACCTTGAATACGGATGTGAACTTCGACAACTTCGACGGACTGCCTACCAAAACTAACAGATGAAAGTTCAATGTTACGACGTATTTCCGCTTTGGTGCCAGACTGGCACCATTGTTGGCGTTGGGGTGGTGGGGGGTGATGGGGGGGGGGGTGAACTCGAATTCGCATGTTGGGTATCGTAGACCATGGATTTTAAAATGCTCTTCAGATTCGAGGCTCCCATGCCGCTAAAAATGTTAAGGTGGATAATTGTGGGGGGGGGGTCAGTATTTCTTGCCTAAAGTAATAAATAAATTACATCGAGTGAAACAGTTTTATTTCACCTAGAATACGGATGTGAACCTCGACGGACTACCTACTAAAACTAACAGATGAAGGATCAATGTTACGACGTATTTCCGCTTTGGTGCCAGACTGGCACCATTGTTGGCGTTGGTGAGGTGGTGGGGGGGGGGGGGGGGAGGTGAACTCGAATTCGCATGTTGGGTATCGTAGATCATGGATTTAAAAATGCTCTGCAGATTCGAGGCTCCCATGCCGCTAGAAATGTTATGGTGGATAAAGGTG
The DNA here is from genome assembly GCA_009739505.2 of Apolygus lucorum. Classification (NCBI taxonomy): domain Eukaryota; kingdom Metazoa; phylum Arthropoda; class Insecta; order Hemiptera; family Miridae; genus Apolygus; species Apolygus lucorum. The sequence goes on along the minus strand of CM019167.2, from coordinate 73,561,136 downwards.
AGGGGGGGGGGGGTCAGTATTTCTTGCCTAAAGTAATGAATAAATTAGATCGAGTGAAACAGTTTTATCGCTTACCAACTGGTTTAACTGATCTAATGCTTATCCAATGGGACGTCCCCTGGAATGCATGCATTACTAAACAATATGTTTATTTCAGATTCTATTTTAATTTCTTGGAAATTTGACCTCTCTTGAGTCACGTGTTGATATAACCCGTTGATATATAACCGTTTTTTGTCATGATTCCAAATTATCGCAGTTCAAAATCAATCGCAACTGTCGCATCATGGGCTTGGAATTGGCTATGGTGGTTTTAAAATAACATCCTCTTCATTAGAAAACGTGAAAACACTCCTCTTTGGGGGAAAATAGTATTACTTCTAGTGAAAGAAAAAACGCTGCAAATCATTGCCCAAAGATTTATTATTTTCTGTATAGATCACCCTTCTGTATAGACCCCTCTCTACCAACCATAGGTGCCTACTACCTACTAGGGCATTTTTGACAATTTCAAACCCAAACACCAACCAAATGGAAATGAAGGGTTGAAATTTTCAAAAATGACCCAGTAGGTAGTAGGCACCTATGGTTGGTAGGGAGGGACCTACACAGAAAATAATAAACCTTTGGGCAATGATTTGCAGCGTTTTTTTTTTTACCTACCAACATTTTTTCAACTACCAACCATTGGTAGGTACTACCTACCTCACCATAATACCTTCACAACTTCACAATCAAGTTCATTAGAAAGTACTAAACGCTTCACACTCGATTCGAAAAATTGACAGCTTCATATGGAAATTTGATTACAGGTTGCTCAGAAAGCAAAACTGAATACAAATCGAAGAAATGAACAGCGAACGCATTTTAGTCAGATGAAATTTGAATGGAGATTAGACCTCTTTTGTGATTCACACTCATGATTCTGTTTTATCGAAGGAAAACCTCTAAGTACTCGTAGGGAGAAAACGGCTTGTCCTGTAGAGCTCCGGGTGGTCTCAAAAATTTGTAAAAATTCAATACTATTTAAAATTGGTAAAAAAACGATACGTTTATTTCGATAGTTTTCGAGCTAGGGCACTTTTGAAAATTTCAACCCCCAATTTTCACCCCTTGGAAGTGACTGACATCAACCAAAAGCTTCGCGGCACAACTAGAGCCCAAATGGAGCCCATATACCAAATTTGAACCAAATCGGTCCAGTGTTGCTAAGAAAAGTGCCGCGTACGGCGAACGGACGGAACATTTTTTAATTGGATTTTCGGATTCTACGTACCTTGAAACGTAAAACATCAAATTTCGATGTAATAATGTACCATATGATACGGAAAATTATACAACTCAACGAGGTAGACGAGTAGTTAAACCTAAGCGCTTCACATTCTCTGAGTAAAAAATAATAATAATAGTAATAAGTGTACCCTCAACACACAATTAAGGATTATTATTACAATTAAAGATTTTTTGTGTATGTTACAATTAAGAATTATTCATATTATCATGCACTTCATGCTATCCTCACAAATACCTTTTAAAAGTGTGTAGTATATCGGGGTAAATGATAGAGAATCCGGTTACTAATCAGGTAGACACAACGTTATATTTTAGAGGGAGCTAGGAAGGCAGACATTCATTACAAGATGTAGGATACATACGTCACCACTACACAGCCATCCTTATTATAGGTACCTAGGCATTTCAATGTACGTAGTTCCATGTTCGCTACTAGGAGCGCTTACTATGAATACGGTACAAAGTGTATTGTTTTTTATTTTGTAAAAAAGGGTTGATGTATGATTTTATTATTTTATAATTTACCTGAAGTTAATTAGATATTATTTTATTAGTTCATTTGGTAATTAATCCAATGGCTTATTTATAAGATATTTGAAGGCAGTGACTGGAGGTCATGTCAGGTGTTCCTCAGTAAAGTAAGTTCGTCAGTTTACAGTGAGTCCTTCTTAAATCCGAATCCTAATTAATCATCATCAAAATCATAATCATTGATTGAAACTTCCCCCTTCCCCCTTTTGTTCCCCCTTGACCCCTTTGAAAAATCTAAATATAACTGTTATTCTGGACTTCTATAATAAGATACGAAAATACCTCCTATTTGCTATTTTTTAAAACAAAAACGAACCGAATTGTTAAAAAAAAAGAAGGTATACTAGCAACGGGAATTGTATAATATCGTTGTTAAAATTATTTCTAGCTACCCATAATAACATTTCAATTTAAAAATCAAGCCGACTGATAATGTGAGGTTAGGCAACCAACCTATCTGGAGGGAGGGAGGAAAGAAGTTTTTGTAACGTCAGCTTCAGGTATTTACAAGATTATAATATGCTTCTTTCAGGAGAGATTCGTCGAGTGACTCAACAGCAGCATCTGGTGGTACTTGGGCTCCAACAGTGGAAGGATATTCTTCGTCCAGCTCTTTACATTCGACAGCCACGTTGATGGAGTGAGAGCTAAAGAAAAAAAGCGCAGATCGCGGAATACAAATGCAGAGGCTGGATCCGCGACGTTATTCTCCTCGACACTTTGGTATGATTTCCGCACTAGCCGACCTGTGGTGTACCAGAACGAAATGTTCTTATCGTTTTGAAAAAGATTTGAACAAATGACGTACACTGGCGTTTTGAGTATGATTTTGGTAAAGCACTGCTCAGATATCTAGAATCTTAGACAATAAAATAGTTAAGTATCGGGTTTTCTGTCTTATGGCTCCAAAATGCTTGCCAACCGTGGTTTTTAGCAGTTGTTGATTGAGAGATTGTTTGATCCATTACTTTGTTGAGACCAGCGAGCGTTTTGAAGGATAAAAAGCTTCGAGCACCATGGTATGGTAATATTAAATTTTCGTTCCTGGCATTGAATCGATTGCTCTACTTGTGTTGTCTAGTCATGTTTCGATAGAAAAAATCCAATTCCAAATCAATTCATGTTCCATTAATAACCGAATTTCATTGTAGAAGGGTATGAAGATGGTTGCATGTGTGTACAATACTAAGTTGGCCTGGTGGAGGTGGAGAGAAACCTTGATACTGAATGAAGAGAAGATATATCAAGACCAAAGTGCTGCTGATTATCATTGACTAATTGGCCATTTTCCCTGAATTATAATATTATGAGAGCTTATTGATCAATAGAATGGGTTTCTGTTGTCATGGATACTAGTAGGCTAAGGCGATTGTTGTATCATCAAAAATTAACTTCCCTCGACTGGGGGTCGGTCTCAAATCTTTCCGACTAAACTATATTTAGATTCCTGAGTCGGAGCTCACCAATGAGCCAAGAAAGTGAATGAACAGAAATGCGGAGAGGTAGCTGATCATAACACTATCATCAACCCTGAACAGCACCTCTCTGTTCCATCAACTTGATAATTTGGTTAGGAAATCTCAATACTACATTTCTACAGAGCATCAATCTACTAAGATGGTACTTGTAAGCGGGATTTTTCTTTACTCCGTTTTTTAACCTAGATCACTAGGTACCTTAAAAATTCGGCATTTTGAGCAAACATTATTTCTTTGCCAAACCTTTTAAATTTCATTGGTATGAATAAAATACAATTTTTGAAAATTTTTGGGGGGTTGAAACAATGAAGTTCACCGTCGTCCGAATACATCTCTGACGACACACAGACGAACGAGGATGTCTCGGAAACCACAGTAGTGGTGGATCCGTTGGTCGGTGGTGCCATCCCGGATCCAAATGTTCTGATTCACTAATTGACAAAATGTGGTAGGTGCTATTAAACATGTCGTAATAAACGGAAACAGATTTGTTTTAAAGCGGGTATATTTAATATCGTTTTGATAGAGACAAGTAGGTACACATGTAACAGAATGGAAGTCAACTGAGTTGACCAGGAAAAGAGCAATAGTGGTGGTAGCATCCCCGAGAGGGGGAGGACCCCACATCCCATTGGTTAAATCAAAGATATATGGGAGATTGTCAATCCAACACCCCCACTCAATCTCACAAAACAGAATACAAATTATAGATCAAATATAGCAACAACTTAAAAGTATAAAACAGTTCAACTGAGAACACGAAGTATCACATTTCTACAATGCCAAGAATCAATCGAAACTTTTTTAATACATTTGCAGGTAAAGGCTTGGTCAGCACATCTGCTGCCTGTTCAGTTGTAGGTACATAAGAAATTTTAATAATCTTTTTCTCGACATAATCTTTAACAAAGTGGAATCTAACATCAATATGCTTTGTGCGTTTAGTCTCCCGTGTACTTGCCATAGCGATACAAGACTGATTATCTTCGAAAATCTCTACTGGTCCACAATTTATATTCATAGAGTGATTTAGTACCTGCTTGATAAAAATTGATTCAGAAACTCCCTCAGCAAGAGCAATATATTCGGCCTCTGAGGAGGAACGTGATACAGAATTTTGCTTCTTTGTCTTCCAACTTATAATATTATTGTTAAGCATAACAGCAAAACCTGAGTAACTTTTCCTATCAATTCTATCTTCAGCGTAATCAGCATCACAGAACGCAGTTAGTGAGAAAATTTTCTTTCCAGAATTTTTAAACATCAATCCAAAATTTTGAGTTGCTTTGAGATACCGCAAAACATTTTTTAAATAATTCCAGTGTTCCTCTGAATATTTATTTTGGAACTGGCCGAAATACGAAATGGCGAAACTTAAGTCTGGACGAGACCCGAGCATGATATACATAAGGCTGCCTAAAAGTTCCTTATAAGGTCCTTGATAATTATCTAGATCAGAACATCTTTCCAAATGTAATTTTGGTTGCAAAGGAATTGAAGATTCTTTAGCATTTTCCATTCGAAATTGTTTAAGCACTTTACTAATAAGTTCCCTCTGATTTACAAAATAACAATCCTTTTTCTTCACTATCTCGAGGCCAAGAAAAGTCATCTTATCACTCAATTCAAAAGAATTCATTTTAAATTTACGGCTTAGGCACTCCTTCACTTGAGTTCCCTGCTCAATTTTGTTGGAGATCATAAATACATCATCTACCCAGAGTAACAAATATGTACCTTCTTTGGAGTATAGACAAGGATCAGAGAGGCTTCTTTTAAACCCAAGACTAACAAGTTCATCATTAACACATTGGTTCCAACACTTTGGTGAGTTCTTTAAACCGTAAAGACTTTTCCTCAGTTTGAGTCACTCATCCCGAGTCCTTTTGGAGTCCTGATGTATACAGGCTTTGGTAAATCGGCGTTCAGAAAAGCGCTGCAAAAGTCCATCTGAGTGCAGACCATATTTCTCTCGACTGCGACAGCCAGCAGAAGGCGAAGTGTGCTCATTCGAGCTACTGGAGCATACAGGTCTTCACCGCTGCAGTCCTGCTGAAACCCACGAGCCACCAGCCTTGCTCTTTTGATGACTTTCCCTTCACTATGTTTCTGACGAAAGATCCATCTCGTGTCGATCAATTTGACTCCAGGCGGCTTGTCTACTATCTCCCAAGTCGCGTTTCTTTCCATATTTTCAAGTTCTTCATTGATAGCGCGAGTCCATTCTGAGTTCTTTACCGCCTCTTCAAACGTCTGAGGTATTTCCGACGGTAGAAATCCAGTTGACAGCGCTGCATATGTCAGGTCGTAATCCTTCAGATGACTTGGAATACCACATTTCCTTGTAGACCTTCTCAGCTGGTCAGGGTTATCTCTTGGCTCTGCTATTTCATCTGACGAAACGAACTCTTCATCCTTAACTGACTCTTCATCCTCATTGCTTGTTCCATCACCACTCTCCTCATCCTCAACATTTTCATTCAGAGGACGCTCTTCCACCTTCCCCTGCTCCAAAACTTCACAGAAACAAGGCTTCTTAGGGCTTTCTTCAAATACCACACTTTTAGCTGTGATGATCTTGTGGTTTTGAGGGTCCCACAGGCGATAACCGTTGTGGGTATATCCTACCATGATCAGGGACTTACTTCTTGGTGCTAACTTCCCAACTCGATCCTCCTTAGGTATGTGAGCGTATACCAGTGTGAAATGGGCCATAGACGCCCAGCCATAGATTTAAGGCGCGCCTAGACTGACCCGCAACACTTCCCTAGCCGCGCGGCCACATCATTCCGTTACAACACAACTTCTTATTCGCCCAACTTCTCGAATCCATCAAAAAACGAATCTCCACTGAAATTTTCTTGAAGTTCTGACATGATTGAAGTAGAAAAATACACGACCATTTTCAACGGTATTAGTTCGTGCTTTTAACAAGATAAGTAATAGGTAGGCACAATAGTATGCAGAGTTGAACATACTGTTAAGTCCATTATTTTTTTTATTCGAAATTCCCACCCACCATTTTTTAGTATAATGTTGAGGATATGTTACTCTAACATCCACCAGAGTTTAGAGCTATTTGAAGGTGACTATTTTTTGTAAAGTGCGAAAATGTTCAAAATTTCTACTAAAATCAGCTATCACCCAAAATCGGTCGTTCATAACTCTTCTCCTATAGATCCGGAATCGACAAAATTCCGGTATAATGTCCACCAGTTATATAAGAAACATATCCCAGAATTTCGTGCATGTAGCTCATTCGTAAGTACCCAGCCATAGATGATTTGCGCGAGAAAACGTGTGTTGCGGCGTCAGAACAGGTGGCGCACCAACTTCATACATCCATTACTTTTTTTAAACAAAATTCCCACCCACCATTTTCAAGTATAATGTTGAGAATATGTTACTCTAACATCCACCAGAGTTTGGAGAGATTTGAAGATGACTATTTTTTGAAAAGTGCGAAAAAGTTCAAAATTTCAACTGAAATCAGCTATCACCCAAAATCGGTCGTTCATAACTTTTCTCCTATAGATCCGGAATCGACCAAATTCCGGTATAATGTCCACCAGTTATATAAGAAACATATCCCAGAATTTCGTGCATGTAGCTCAGTCGTAAGTACCCAGCCATAGATGATTTATGCGAGAAAACGTGTGTTGCGGCGTCAGAACAGGTAGCACACAAACTTCATACATCCATTACTTTTAAAATAAAAATTCCCACCCACCATTTTTTGGTATAATGTTGAGGATTCGTTACTCTAACATCCACCAGAGTTTGGGGAGATTTGAAGATGACTATTTTTTGTAAAGTGCGAACATGTGGTTCTGTAGTAGTTGTGATTACAGAACCTCCGCAACTTCCAAGACCAATTACTTTTTCTATTCAAAATTCCCACCCACCATTTTCAAGTATAATGTTGAGGATATGTTACTGTAACATCCACCAGAGTTTGGAGAGATTTGAAGATGACTATTTTTTGTAAAGTGCGAAAGTGTTCGAAAATTCTACTGAAATCAGTTATCTCCCAAAATCGATCGTTCATAACTTTTCTCCTATCGATCCGGAATCGTCAAAATTTCAGTGTATTATCCACCAGTTATATAGGAAACATATCCCGGAATTTCGTGCATGTAGCTCATTCGTAAGTACCCAGCCATAGATGATTTGTGCGAGAAAACGTGTGTTGCGGCGTCAGAACAGGTGGCGCACCAACTTCATACATCCATTACTTTTTTTAAACGAAATTCCCACCCACCATTTTTAAGTATAATGATGAGGATATGTTACTGTAACATCCACCAGTGTTTGGAGAGATTTGAAGATGACTATTTTTTGTAAAGTGCGAACATGTGGTTCTGTAGTAGTTGTAATTACAGAACCTCCGCAACTTCCAAGACCGATTAGTTTTTCTATTCGAAATTCCCACCCACCATATTTTAGTATATGGTTGAGGATATGTTACTGTAACATCCACCAGAGTTTGGAGAGATTTGAAGATGACTATTTTTTGTAAAGTGCGAACATGTGGTTCTGTAGTAGTTGTGATTACAGAACCTCCGCAACTTCCAAGACCGATTACTTTCAAAATTCCCACCCACCATATTGTAGTATATGGTTGAGGATATGTTACTGTAACATCCACCAGAGTTTGGAGAGATTTGAAGATGACTATTTTTTGTAAAATGCGAAAGTGTTCGAAATTTCTACTTAAATCAGCTATCACCCAAAATCGGTCGTTCATAACTTTTCTCCTATCGATCCGGAATCGACCAAATTTCAGTATATTATCCACCAGTTATATAAGAAACATATCCCCGAATTTAGTGCATGTAGCTCAGTCGTAAGTACCCAGCCATAGATTTAAGGCGCGCCTAGACTAACCCGCAACACTTACCGGCGTCAGAACAGGTGGCACACGAACTTCATACATCCATTACTTTTCAAAATAAAAATTCCCACCCACCATTTTTTGGTATAATGTTGAGGATTCGTTACTCTAACATCCACCCGAGTTTGGAGAGATTTGAAGATGACTACTTTTTGTAAAGTGCGAAAGTGTTCGAAAATTCTACTGAAATCAGCTATCTCCGAAAACCGGTCGTTCATAACTCTTCTCCTATAGATCCGGAATCGACAAAATTCCGGTATAATGTCCACCAGTTATATAAGAAACATATCCCAGAATTTCGTGCATGTAGCTCATTCGTAAGTACCCAGCCATAGATGATTTATGCGAGAAAACGTGTGTTGCGGCGTCAGAACAGGTAGCACACAAACTTCATACATCCATTACTTTTAAAATAAAAATTCCCACCCACCATTTTTTGGTATAATGTTGAGGATTCGTTACTCTAACATCCACCAGAGTTTGGGGAGATTTGAAGATGACTATTTTTTGTAAAGTGCGAACATGTGGTTCTGTAGTAGTTGTGATTACAGAACCTCCGCAACTTCCAAGACCAATTACTTTTTCTATTCAGAATTCCCACCCACCATTTTCAAGTATAATGTTGAGGATATGTTACTGTAACATCCACCAGAGTTTGGAGAGATTTGAAGATGACTATTTTTTGTAAAGTGCGAAAGTGTTCGAAAATTCTACTGAAATCAGTTATCTCCCAAAATCGATCGTTCATAACTTTTCTCCTATCGATCCGGAATCGTCAAAATTTCAGTGTATTATCCACCAGTTATATAGGAAACATATCCCGGAATTTCGTGCATGTAGCTCATTCGTAAGTACCCAGCCATAGATGATTTGTGCGAGAAAACGTGTGTTGCGGCGTCAGAACAGGTGGCGCACCAACTTCATACATCCATTACTTTTTTTAAACGAAATTCCCACCCACCATTTTTAAGTATAATGATGAGGATATGTTACTCTAACATCCACCAGTGTTTGGAGAGATTTGAAGATGACTATTTTTTGTAAAGTGCGAACATGTGGTTCTGTAGTAGTTGTGATTACAGAACCTCCGCAACTTCCAAGACCGATTAGTTTTTCTATTCGAAATTCCCACCCACCATATTTTAGTATATGGTTGAGGATATGTTACTGTAACATCCACCAGAGTTTGGAGAGATTTGAAGATGACTATTTTTTGTAAAGTGCGAACATGTGGTTCTGTAGTAGTTGTGATTACAGAACCTCCGCAACTTCCAAGACCGATTACTTTCAAAATTCCCACCCACCATATTGTAGTATATGGTTGAGGATATGTTACTGTAACATCCACCAGAGTTTGGAGAGATTTGAAGATGACTATTTTTTGTAAAATGCGAAAGTGTTCGAAATTTCTACTTAAATCAGCTATCACCCAAAATCGGTCGTTCATAACTTTTCTCCTATCGATCCGGAATCGACCAAATTTCAGTATATTATCCACCAGTTATATAAGAAACATATCCCCGAATTTAGTGCATGTAGCTCAGTCGTAAGTACCCAGCCATAGATTTAAGGCGCGCCTAGACTAACCCGCAACACTTACCGGCGTCAGAACAGGTGGCACACGAACTTCATACATCCATTACTTTTCAAAATAAAAATTCCCACCCACCATTTTTTGGTATAATGTTGAGGATTCGTTACTCTAACATCCACCCGAGTTTGGAGAGATTTGAAAATGACTACTTTTTGTAAAGTGCGAAAGTGTTCGAAAATTCTACTGAAATCAGCTATCTCCGAAAACCGGTCGTTCATAACGTTTCTCCTATCGATCCGGAATCGACAAAATTTCAGTGTATTATCCACCAGTTATATAAGAAACATATCCCAGAATTTCGTGCATGTAGCTCATTCGTAAGTACCCAGCCATAGATGATTTGAGCGAGAAAACGTGTGTTGCGGCGTCAGAACAGGTGGCGCACCAACTTCATACATCCATTACTTTTTTTAAAACGAAATTCCCACCCACCATTTTTTAGTATAATGTTGAGAATATGTTACTCTAACATCCACCAGTGTTTGGAGAGATTTGAAGATGACTATTTTTCGTGAATATACTTCAATATACCTACTTCATGAGTGAAGAAGCCTTTGAGCAATGATTTGCAGCGTTTTTTACCCACCAACATTTTTTTTACCTACCAACTTTTTTTTACCTACCAGCTAGGTACTACCTACCACACCATACTGGCTTCACACCTTCACAATCAAGTTTATTAGAAAGAACTAAACGCTTCACACTCGATTCGAAAAATAGAAAGCTTGATATGGAAATTTGATTACTGGTTACGCAGAAGGCAAAACTGTAAACAAATCGAAGAAATGAACAGCGATCGCATTTTAGTCCGATAAAATTTGAATGGAGATTAGACCTCTTTTGCGATTCACACTCATGATTCTGTTTTATCGAAGGAAAACCTTCAAGTACTCGTAGGGACCGAACGGTATGTCCTACAGAGCTCCGGGTGGTCCCAAAATTTTTAAAAAATTCTGTACTATTTAAAATTGGTGAAAAAACGATACCTTTATTTCGAGAGTTTTCGAGCTAGGGCACTCTTGAAAATTTCAACCCTTAATTTTCACCCCTTAAAAGTGACCTACATCAACCAAAAGCTTCGCGGCACAACTAGACCCCAATGGAGCCCATATACCAAATTTGAACCAAATCGGTCGTGTTGCTAAGAAAAGTGCCGCGTACGGCGGACGGACGGAAATTTTTTTATTCGATTTTCGTATTCTACGTACCTTGAAACGTAAAACATCAAATTTTGAGGGGGGTTAAAATTTTTTTTTCATGCTCGATTCCAAAGGCGTATTATTGAAAATAATAAACCAAATATGGTGGGTGGGAATTTTGAATAGAAAAAGTAATCGGTCTTGGAAGTTGCGGAGGTTCTGTAATCACAACTACTACAGAACCACATTTTCGCACTTTACAAAAAATAGTCATCTTCAAATCTCTCCAAACTCTGGTGGATGTTAGAGTAACAAATCCTCAACATTATACCAAAAAATGGTGGGTGGGAATTTCGATTTTAAAAAGTAATGGATGTATGAAGTTCGTGTGCCACCTGTTCTGACGCCGGTAAGTGTTGCGGGTTAGTCTAGGCGCGCCTTAAATCTATGGCTGGGTACTTACGACTGAGCTACATGCACGAAATTCTGGGATATGTTTCTTATATAACTGGTGGACCTTATACTGAAATTTGGTCGATTCCCGATCGATAGGAGAAAAGTTATGAACGTCCGATTTTCGGAGATGGCTGATTTCAGTAGAATTTTCGAACACTTTCGCACTTTACAAAATATAGTCATCTTCAAATCTCTCCAAAATCTGGTGGATGTTAGAGTAACATATCCTCAACATTATACTTGAAAATGGTGGGTGGGAATTTCGCTTAAAATAAGTAATGGATGTATGAAGTTGGTACGCCATCTGTTCTGACGCCGCAACACACGTTTCCTCGCACAAATCATCTATGGCTGGGGACTTACGAATGAGCTACATGCACGAAATTCTGGGATATGTTTCTTATATAACTGGTGGATAATACACTGAAGATTTGACGATTCCGGATCGATAGGAGAAAAGTTATGAACGACCGATTTTCGGAGATAGCTGATTTCAGTAGAATTTTCGAACACCTTCTCACTTTACAAAAAATAGTCATCTTCAAATCTCTCCAAACTCTGGTGGATGTTACAGTAACATATCCTCAACCATATACTACAATATGGTGGGTGGGAATTTGAATAGAAAAAGTAATCGGTCTTGGAAGTTGCGGAGGTTCTGTAATCACAACTACTACAGAACCACATGTTCGCACTGTACAAAAAATAGTCATCTTCAAATCTCTCCAAACTCTGGTGGATGTTAGAGTAACAAATCCTCAACATTATACCAAAAAATGGTGGGTGGGAATTTTGATTTAAAAAAGTAATGGATGTATGAAGTTCGTGTGACACCCGTTCTGACGCCGGTAAGTGTTGCGGGTTAGTCTAGGCGCGCCTTAAATCTATGGCTGGGTACTTACGACTGAGCTACATGCATGAAATTCGGGGATATGTTTCTTATATAACTGGTGGATATTATACTGAAATTTGGTCGATTCCGGATAAGTAGGAGAAAAGTTATGAACAACCGATTTTGGGTGATAGCTGACTTTAGTAGAAATTTCGAACACTTTCGCACATTACAGATAATTGTCATCTTCAAATCTCTCCAAACTCTGGTGGATGTTAGAGTAACATAGTCTCAACATTATACTTGAAAATGGTGGGTGGGAATTTTGTTTAAAAAAAAGTAATGGGTGTATGAAGTTGGTGTGCCACCTGTTCTGACGCCGCAACACACGTTTTCTCGCACAAATCATCTATGGCTGGGTACTTACGAATGAGCTACATGCACGAAATTCTGGGATATGTTTCTTATATAACTGGTGGATAATATACTGAAATTTGGTCGATTCCGGATCGATAGGAGAAAAGTTATGAACGACCGATTTTGGGTGATAGCTGATTTTAGTAGAAATTTCGAACACTTTCGCACTTTTCAAAAAATAGTCATCTTCAAATCTCTCCAAACTCTGGATGATGTTAGAGTAACGAATCCATAACATTATACCAAAAAATGCTGGGTGGGAATTTTGATTTAAAAAAGTTAATGGATGTATGAAGTTCGTGTGCCACCAGTTCTGACGCCGGCAAGTGTTGCGGGTTAGTCTAGGCACGCCTTAAATCTATGGCTGGGTACTTACGACTGAGCTACATGCACGAAATTCTGGGATATGTTTCTTATATAACTGGTGGATAATATACTGAAATTTGGTCGATTCCGGATCGATAGGAGAAAAGTTATGAACGACCGATTTTGGGTGATAGCTGATTTCAGTTGAAATTTTGAACATTTTCGCACTTTACAAAAAATAGTCACCATCAAATCGCTCCAAACTCTAGTGAATGTTAGAGTAACATATCCTCAACCTTATACTAGAATATGGTGGGTGGGAATTATGATTTAAAAAAGTAGTCGGTCTTAGAAGTTGCCTAGGTTCTGTAGTCACAACTGCTACGGAACCACATTTACGCACTTTACAAAAAATAGTCATCTTCAAATCTCTCCAAACTCTGGTGGATGTTAGAGTAACATATTCTCAACATTATACTTGAAAATGGTGGGAGGGAATTTTGTTTAAAAAAAGTAATGGGTGTATGAAGTTGGTGCGCCACCTGTTCTGACGCCGGTAAGTGTTGCGGGTTAGTCTAGGCGCGCCTTAAATCTATGGCTGGGTACTTACGACTGAGCTACATGCACGAAATTCTGGGATTTGTTTCTTATATAACTGGTGGATAATATACTGAAATTTGGTCGATTCCGGATCGATAGGAGAAAAGTTATGAACGACCGATTTTGGGTGATAGCTGATTTAAGTAGAAATTTCGAACACTTTCGCACTTTACAAAAAATAGTCATCTTCAAATCTCTCCAAACTTCGGTGGATGTTACAGTAACATATCCTCAACCATATACTAAAATATGGTGGGTGGGAATTTCGAATAGAAAAACTAATCGGTCTTGGATGTTGCGGAGGTTCTGTAATTACAACTACTACAGAACCCCATGTTTGCACTTTACAAAAAATAGTCATCTTCAAATCTCTCCAAACACTGGTGGATGTTAGAGTAACATATCCTCATCATTTTACTTAAAAATGGTGGGTGGGAATTTCGTTTAAAAAAAGTAATGGATGTATGAAGTTGGTGCGCCACCTGTTCTGACGCCGCAACACACGTTTTCTCGCACAAATCATCTATGGCTGGATACTTAAGACTGAGCTACATGCACTAAATTCGGGGATATGTTTGTTATATAACTGGTGGACATTATACTGAAATTTGGTCGATTCCGGATCGATAGGAGAAAAGTTATGAACGACCGATTTTGGGTGATAGCTGATTTAAGTAGAAATTTCGAACACTTTCGCACTTTACAAAAATAGTCATCTTCAAATCTCTCCAAACTCTCAACCATATACTCCAACCATATACTACAATATGGTGGGTGGGAATTTTGAAAGTAATCGGTCTTGGAAGTTGCGGAGGTTCTGTAATCACAACTACTACAGAACCACATGTTCGCACTTTACAAAAAATAGTCATCTTCAAATCTCTCCAAACTCTGGTGGATGTTAGAGTAACGAATCCTCAACATTATACCAAAAAATGGTGGGTGGGAATTTTTATTTTAAAAAGTAATGGATGTATGAAGTTCGTGTGCCACCTGTTCTGACGCCGCAACACACGTTTTCTCGCATAAATCATCTATGGCTGGGTACTTACGACTGAGCTACATGCACGAAATTCTGGGATATGTTTCTTATATAACTGGTGGACATTATACCGGAATTTGGTCGATTCCAGATCTATAGGAGAAAAGTTATGAACGACCGATTTTGGGTGATAGCTGATTTCAGTTGAAATTTTGAACTTTTTCGCACTTTACAAAAAATAGTCACCATCAAATCGCTCCAAACTCTAGTGAATGTTAGAGTAACATATCCTCAACCTTATACTAGAATATGGTGGGTGGGAATTATGATTTAAAAAAGTAGTCGGTCTTAGAAGTTGCCTAGGTTCTGTAGTCACAACTGCTACGGAACCACATTTACGCACTTTTCAAAAATAGTCATCTTCAAACCTCTCCAAACTCTGGTGGATGTTAGAGTAACATATTCTCAACATTATACTAAAAAATGGTGGGTGGGAATTTCGTTTAAAAAAAGTAATGGGTGTTTGAATTTGGTGCGCCACCTGTTCTGACGCCGCAACACACGTTTTCTCGCGCAAATCATCTATGGCTGGGTACTTACGACTGAGCTACATGCACGAAATTCTGGGATATGTTTCTTATATAACTGGTGGACATTATACCGGAATTTTGTCGATTCCGGATAAGTAGGAGAAAAGTTATGAACGACCGATTTTGGGTGATAGCTGATTTTAGTAGAAATTTTGAACATTTTCGCACTTTACAAAAAATAGTCACCTTCAAATAGCTCTAAACTCTGGTGGATGTTAGAGTAGCATATCCTCAACATTATACTAAAAAATGGTGGGTGGGAATTTCGAATAAAAAAAGTAATGGACTTAACAGTATGTTCAACTCTGCATACTATTGTACCTACCTATTACTTATCTTGTTAAAAGCACGAACTAATACCGTTGAAAATGGTCGTGTATTTTTCTACTTCAATCATGTCAGAACTTCAAGAAAATTTCAGTGGAGATTCGTTTTTTGATGGATTTGAGAAGTTGGGCGAATAAGAAGTTGTGTTGTAACGGAATGATGTGGCCGCGCGGCTCGGGAAGTGTTGCGGGTCAGTCTAGGTGCGCCTTAAATCTATGGCTGGGCGTCTATGGCCCATTTCACACAGGTTGAGCGTATGCAGTCGATCCAAATACACGGAGTTTCTCTATATTAATCTTCTGACTGTACCAGATCTCAGCTGGCATCTGAGGTGGACTAAGAGCCCTGGTCGGAAGGCGATTCAGTACGTAAACAGCAGTCGCAACAGCACAACCCCACATATTCCTGTTCAGCCCCGAGTCCAAAATCATACAACGAGCAATATTCATTATTGAGCGATGGTATCTCTCGCATACTCCATTTTGAGCAGAATTTCGCGGAATATTCCACTCGATATCAATGCCTCGACTCTGGCAAAAAGCGACAAATTTTCTGTTCTTATATTCTCCGCCCTGGTCCAAACGAATACGGGAGATGCGTGAGCCAAACCGTGCAGTAACAAGGGCTTCATAGCAACGAAATTTATCAAATACCTCGCTCTTTTCCTTCAATAAATAAATATGAAGGATCGATGAACACGACGTAGTAACGAAAACCGTCGTAGGTGGCAGGCGTAATTGGCCCAACAACATCGCTGCTTATCACTTCCAAAATACGCTTTGGCTTTCGATCAATAGGAATCGACACATAAGGTTGCTTTGTTTGTTTACCTTTCATACAGATTTCACATAATCCATCAACAGGGTATGCAGAGGAATGTCCCATCCTCCTATGTAACAGCATTTTATCGAACTGAGTCCCGGCGGCGCTTGAGTGGTTCATTTCCAGATCGAATTTTACCTCGTACAGATTTCCTTTCCGATCACCAGTCACCACCAAACGATTCCTTCTCATGATTTGAACTCCTTTTTCCGTGAAAATTACGTCAAAACCGGCACTGGCTATCTTTGGAATTGACAACAAGTTGAAAGGAAGTTCGCGACACATGAAAACGTTGTTGATTTTGAGTGGCTGACCATTAACAACAACTGGCAGAGTTCCGCACTTCGTCGCGAGTATCTTCTCACCCTTTTTCGCCACTGATATTCCGATTTCGATATCCCTCGCATTAATATGGAATTGTTCAAGTTCCGAGGTGATCAGGTGATTAGTTGCAGCTGAATCGGCATAGAAAAAACACGAATTCTGACAACGGGAAAGCAGTGATAACGGATCATTATCAGTTTGTTGGTTGACTTCCCCCACTGCGCTCCGCTTTCCGTCCGAAACCTGCCTGAGTGCCTCAGCAGAACACAAGAAAGCTAACTCATCTTCATAATCCACAAAATTAGCATTATTTTGTGAGTTTTGAAGTCGACTCAGGCAAAATCGGCGTATGTGCCCTGGGAGGTGACAGTAGTGGCATTTAAACGGAAATGATCCACTTTGTTGAGAATTATCTTCGCATTCACGATCCTGACTTTGATTCTGAGCGGGTTGGAAACTTCCCCGACCTCTTCCGAATCTTCCCGAATACGAACGACGACTTCCCCGACTGCCCCTCCATCTTCCTCGACCACCATTTGCATTTCCCCTAAATCCCGAGAAAGCTACTTGTTGCTGGGTTCCGTTACTTCCGCTTCTTTTAAAAATATTCTGCTCTTCCTGAAGTAGCTTATTTTTGACGTACTGGTAGGTAATCGACGACTTTTCCTTGTTAAAAGCGATATCAAGGGATGTAACGATGATGTGGAACGATTGGGGCATGGCCGCCAGGAGCATCGGGATTTTTTCTTCTTGAGACAAAGATCCCCCACTTGCCGCGAATTCCTCGGCTTTTCTATCAAACATTTCAATGAAATCCGATAGCGAACCTCGCACGAACTTCATACTTCCGAGTTCACGTCTGATCGAAGCTTGAGCTGATAGGCCTTTTTGAACGTAAGTCTCTTCCAGTGCTTGAAACATTTCTCGAGCCGTCTGTTTAGCCAGGCTGCTGGTGACCTCCTTGCAGCGCTGTTTATGGAAAATAATTGCGACGAGACCGCAGGAGGAGATTTGTTCTATGACGGAACACAGTTTAGTTTTAAGTAATAGTGATAGTGTGAGTGATAGTGTTAGTATTAGTGATGAAGTGATAAAGATATTCGCGGGGTGTTTGACAATGTCTGGTGGCCGGCTGTTTTGATGGGACTGCTCCAATGCAATGTAGTGCCTGCAGCATACAATGTGCTGCTGGACTACTTCCGTGACATGTGGATGGAGTTCTCTGAGGGACGTATGTCTGTAAGGAATGCCGTGAGCAAAGGATGTCCCCAGGAGTCTGTTTTAGGTCCTCAATTGTGGAATATCTTGTTTGACAATGTCCTGGATGCAATCAGCCTCACAGGGGCAGAGGTGGTGGCCTATGCGGATGATCTACTGATTATGATTATGGGCAACAGTAGAAGGTCTCTGGAGATGGAGGGCAGCCGATTCATAAGCACCCTGGTTGCAGAGTGCAGTTTGGTCAAGGTCACCATTGCTGGAGAAAAGACTGTAGCAATGCTCTTGAAGGGGAGTCTCAGCTCTGGAAGGCCTCCCATAATGAGGAATTTCACCATGTCGGAATTTTTTACCCCAAAATCGGATTCAGCACCTCGAAAAACCCCCTATGGCAAACTTTCAGCGCTTACTTCCTAATTTACGAATAAGCAAAACAGTGTAGAAAATATGAACGTTTAAAAAAACCGTGAAGATGACATCAACCTGGAATAGTTCATTTACGATCGCTTAAAGCGGTGAGATTGTGAAATCTATAGTCCTCAGATGCAACATTTCACAAAACCAGTAAAGATTGACATCGAAAAACTGGAAAAAAAGAATAGAAAAGCAAAATGGGGAAAATTAGGTTTTTTTTTTTTTTTAAATAACTTTCCTCTCCTTCAAGATAACACGACTTTGTCGTACCATCGGTCAAGAATGGGAGGAGACAGTGATCCAAACAGCCAATCAGCAAGCGTTTCTGCTTCATGTTGAAGAGGTCCGTTTTCCCGGTTATTTTTTGAAATCATAAATTTCGATTGTCTCCCAAAAATAACAGGAGACTCATTTTCCGAAATCAACCCGATTTTCATCTATCCCACACCATTAACTATTCAGGAAAAATGCAAACAGAATTCGGTGAAATTCCTCATTATGATGGGGAACGACAGGCTGAGATATGTGAGCACATTTAAGTACTTGGGTATCACACTCGGTGATAAATGTGTGTAGATGCTCACATATCTGAGGTTGTTATGAAAGCCTTGGCCGCCTTCATGAAGGTGTGCAGGCTTGCAGGCTCTGACTGGGGCTGTGGATACAGAGAGCTTGTCACGATGTACAAAGGACTTTTCCTGGGAATCCTCTTGTATGGTGTGCAGGCCTGGGCAGACCTCATGAATGCTGATAGGTGGCAGAAGCTTGGGCATTTCCAGAGACGAGCTCTTTTGAAGGTGAATCGGGCCTATGCAACTTCAGCCGTACATGCAATGCCCGTCATTGCAGTGGTCCTACCTGTTAAATACGAGGGATGAAGTAGATGAGGCCTACTCCATCCCAGGAATGGTGGTCCCATGCTCATGTGGAGGAGTAGAGCTAGCGGATCATGTAATGCTGGACTGCCCTGATTACGCGAATCTGTGAAATGCATGTGGCTTAAGGCGGCTTGACCCTGCGGATATGATAGGTACTTCAGAGAAAATATCCGCACTGAAGAATTCTCTGCAGTCGCTATTGCCATGCTGGCCCGGAGACACAATGTAAATAGATTAGAGAGATAAGAGAGTTAGGCTAGAGCATATGTAATAAGTTATTGTATTTGTGTTAAGTGTATATAGTATGCATAAGAATGTTAGTGATTAGGGATTATAGTAACTAAGCTAAGTGTACATAGTACTTATAAGAATAGGATAGAGATTAGGGCTCTGAGCGGACTGCACAATTCCCAGAGGATGGGTGCAGTCAGGGGAAGTAGACTAGGGGCAGAACCAACATCTAGGGGCACCTCATGACATGGTCATTGGAGACAGTTTGCCGCCTTCAGTTGATGCCCCGTAACATCGCACTGTCACATACCAGGTAGTGTCCTTGTGACCATACTGAGGTGATGAGCATTGGCCTCACAGCCAACCAATGGAGGCTGTTTTCTTGGCAGTAATCTATCAATCGTTTCATCTGTAGAGGAGGGACACACTCTTCATCACTGGGAAAATAGGCACTAGCCACTACAGTATGGTGAACGCCTTCCCCAATGCTCTCTTCCAAGATTACTGCCACCAGATCTCTGGAAATAAATTCATACATTGGTAAGAATTTCACCGTGTTTTTTTATGAGAATGGCTGCTCTAGGCCGTTCAACACTGTTACAGTAGATCAGCTTACCTGTAGTCGAATAGAAGCCCTTCACGTGCCCCTCTCCTGCCCATGGTTCCTGCACCAGGGCAATGTCACACCCCCTCCAGGTAAAGTTCCTACCCAGGACAGCCGTGGCAGCCCTGGCAGTGTAAAGGTTCACCAGGAAGAGGCGTAAGCTGGAGGAAGTCATTTCTTCCCCCTACTCCTCCTCCCCTTCTCCTTCTTTTTCTCGAGGGGTTTGGGGGGAGGTTTTTTGGGCTTCCTGATTCCTCCTTGAAGCGGAGGTCGGAAATACTTCATTGGTTTTGGTGGAGGACCTAACTCAGATGGTTCTACAGATCCTCCAGCCTCACTCACGTTGAGCATTTCCAGGTTTTGGGTAGCCTTTTCGAGGGCGGTATCCCGCTGGAGCGCTGGGTCTTCGTCAGTGGAGGGTTCCGCTTCCTTGGACCCAGCCTTCTTCTCTTCAGGCTTCTCCCGAGGTTGCTTGTTAAGGAGCCTCGGACTAATGGTACCCCTAGCTAATTTGATGCTGACTTCTGCGTTGTTCTCAAGAACTACTGCAGATTCAGCATCAATTAGAAGGGTCGTCAGAGCAGACATTGCCCCCTCCCACTTACGTGATAGGACTCTCCACGACTCCGCATTTAGTCCTTTGTTTTGTCGTGCCAGAAAGTGGAATATTCTTTCATTCGTTTCTTCCGCGCATTTTGGAAGAAACGCTGTAGCTACCCTGGGTTTTGGTAGGTCCTTGCCTTCAAGGACCTTGAGATTTCCTCCTTCCCAGGGTTTACAGGAAGGGATGAAGCTTTTGAGCCAGATGAGTGATTCCTCATCTACACATCTCAAGCAAAGCCACCCCATCCTGTATGCTGTTTCTGAGAAGCCAGGCTTTGGTCCAATGAGATCCAATTCAAAAATGGCCTCGATAATACAATCTTGTATTTGGTTCATTTGCTCCGAAGTGAGAAAAACAGATTTGTTTAAACTTTGTAAAAATTTGTAGAAACAGTTTGTATGGAAGACGCCCACCTTGATTCCCCGTGCCACCTCATTGTATTTTCTCTTCTTCTTGGGGGCCGGGGTGTCAGAGTGGGTCCTCCTCCTCTTATCCTTCTGCTTGTCCGGAGTGGTGTCCGTGGAGTCCCCAGCTTTCTTTCTTTTCATCGGGGCCTCCAGGGCCTGCTGAATTGAAGATTCTATCTCTACTCCTTTGTGGATTAGAAATAGGTATTTTCGTCTCTGGGCACTATTTCCAGAGGCTATGATAGGTGGGAGCCCCTGATTCAGAGGCGAGGTTTTCTCCTCTGGATTCTCAGGGGTTGGGTCTTGCTTCTCGGAGCCTGAGTCCAGCCTCTGATCAGGGCCAGACAAGGTCTCAGGATCCACAATCACCAACTCCGAGCTTCCAGATGGAACAGGGACCCCACACTGATCGGGGGCCCACACTGATCAGGGGCCCACACTTCAACACGTTGAACGCAGATCGCGTCTATGTCACGCAAATTGCGGGGTCCCTGTGGCTGGCCGCGTCTATGTCACGCAAACACCTCTCGCAAAACAGGTTCAAGAATATCTGCTCCTGTTCTTTCGTTCTCAGTTTCCACTCTTTTCTAGCATTTTTTCGTGATAGATGAACATATTATGAGTTGAAACTCATAATATGTTGAAACATTCAAACTGGAGCAACTTGACACCACCGCTGGCTGCGTCACGTTGACGCCGGGAATAAATTCTCAAAATTCTCAACTTTTTTTATGTCAAAATGTTTGGAAAAATGTACTTTTTAATATATGTTGCTGCTATAGCGTTTCGGCGAAAAAAAATTTCTCCGCCACAGGGGACCAACGCGTTTTTTTCCCCGCGTGCAAGGTGTTAACAGCTGACACCACGGGAAGGTGAGGGTAGGAGTTGAGTGGTATAGGCTATATATTGCGCATTCCACCCCTTTGTCAACCCAATTTACTAACATAAGGGCACTTCAAATGTTACTCGTGAAAAGATGTACTAATACATAATATATTAAATTCATACAAAACAGAAATGGCGAACGCGAAATCAAAACAAAAAGAAGTGATGACGATGTCTTGTCCCTCTTCTTGACTGTATGTCAAGACAGTGGGGACACAGTGGGTTGTCATGTTATTTTTTAATTGTTATTGTTGTTTACGTGTTGCATCCATCTCCCGTTTCTATTTTTTGTTTTTTTAATTATTTTTTATATTTTAGGCGAAATTGATGAATTACAGTGGGAAGAAATATAACCATCACAACCGATATTTCTTTTCTTTCAATATCAATATTTTCCTTACAATATTTGGTTTAAAAAAAATCGATACTGTAATGGCTGCTTTTTAATGGCTGCTCATGAAGGCTATTTAAATGGCTGCCAGAGACAAGAGAAAAAAGACATGACATATGTATAGTTATAAGAATTAAGGACTCAAGAGTTAGAATAGAAAAGGCGAGTTTAAAGTAAGAACAAGGTGTGCTTAATTGGGGCCTCTGGCCCCCTTTTATACCCCCTAGCTGGGATAGGGGGAACATCCCCACTATCCCAGTTTGGGGGCGATAGTGGGAACGTCCCAAGGTTCACCACAGATACAAATATTGGAAATATCGAAACAAAATATCGATATCGAAAGTATCGAATCGTCACTAAGTGGATGAAGTTCCGATAGGAGTCGTGAGATAGCGTTGGTATGACATCTGGAGTAGCTGGGGTAAAAATACCACCGGGAAGGCGAGGGTTTGTATGAAACAAACATTGTGACGCGGAGAGGCTGTCGGAAGATGGTCAGCTTCGTATCCCTAGCAAAAGATGGTAAATCACCAGCCCAAGAGGATGGTGAGGAAGTGGACATAATGGCCTCTTGTAGGACTCGATGCCATCTCTCGATGATGCCATCGGCTTGTGGATGTTACTTGTTAGTTGGCTTGTGAGTTATCCTGTGTTGAGTGCAGTAATTTTTAAATTCCGCTGACAAGAATTTTCTGCCATGGTCGGTCATGATGTAGCAAGGGGTGCTGAAACGGGAGATCCATGAGTTGAACAAGGTGCGAATAATGGTTGAGGCTTGTATGTTGCATAGAGGAGTGCATTCGGTCCAGCCCATCGCTCTGTCGATCATTGCGAGTCAATATTTGTAAATGTCGCATTTTGGAAGAGGGCCCAATAAATTGGGATATTACACGAATTTTAGTTTGAATTTTGTCAGAGGTGTTCTCCTACTGTTCCTTGACAATACTGATTACATAGTTGCCATGTATTTTCGGTGCTTAAGGTACAAAGGGTACCCTTTCACAACCCTTCTGTTGGTGCCATTGTTTTGGTTGTTGGCTTGTTTTGTGGGAAATTGGAAACTCCACGATCTATCAAACTTTGGTTTATAAGCCTTGACTCATTCAGGACTTATTAAGCCATCAAGTTCAGGAGAAGGGGAGAAGAACACTGCTGCCTTTGTGGCACGAAGCTTGCCTAAGCAAAGTACTCCCAAGACCAGCAAGCATAAGACAGATAACACGAAGCCCGTTAATGACAATGCAGACTCGGATACCGATTATTATTATTATTATTATTTATCGTTATAATTATAATTAGTATTATTATTATTATTATTACATCAGACCAGTTAGTAATCACCTTACCAAGTTCTAATTATAGGTCAATAAGCATGTTTTTTTTTTTTTGCTCCTCGATTTTAAGGGAATGAATTTTCCTACTTTGTTCTAAAAACTCTTCATTCCTCCTGATTCTGGAGCAACTTTCGTCCAGATTTGACGTCCTGCCTCCTGGTATATAATAAAATAGAGATCAACATAAGACCATGTTAATACCTCAAGAATTATATGAAGGGTCCTCGGAAAACAACATGACATAGTTTGAATTGATATTAGGTAGATATACTGACGTTTTCTTGGCGGTTGAGAAACTTGAGTTTTTTCGGCTTCTTGGCCGTCATACTCAACTTCATCCAGGAAGTAGTGTTCCTCAGCCACACCATCCACTGCTATCTCTTCATAACCTATTGAAGAAAATCAATCATGCGCGATTTTGGGTGGGAGAGGGGAGACAACGACATGGATACTATAAACTGTATCCGACATTATCGATTTAAATAAATAACATTCTCCCTTAATGGAGGAATACGATTTTTACATCCATTCTGTCATAATATTCTGTTAGTCATGAGAGGTATAAATATCCTAGAACATTACAAACATTAATTTATTTTCATGAGACATTAGCCTTGCGTAAGCAAAGTACTCCCAAGACCAGCAAGCATAAGACAGATAACACGAAGCCCGTTAATGACAATGCAGACACGGATACCGATTATAATAATAATTATTATTATTATTTATTGTTATTATTATTAGTTTATTATTATAATTATTATTATTATTATTAATATTATTATTACATCAGACCAGTTAGTAATCACCAGAGCCGGGACGTTTATGACTTTTATTTTTCCATTTCATGACGTTTATTCTATGACTTCTATGGCTTTTATTATCTAGTTTTATGACGTCAATTTTGGGAAATTTGGCTATTTTATGACATTTTGGGGAGAAGTATGACGTTTATTAATCGTCCAAGTTCGGGTAAATTGTTGTAAAAACGCCAGGAGAATAAAAAAATAGGTTGAAACATTAATTTATTGATAGTGAGCATACATAAATAATTAAATTACAAATACCTGTACTTAGTTATACATAAATAATTCAAATGAAATGTTTACAAATTTATCGATCAATTATTATTTAAATCATTATAAAAAACCACCATGTGTTGCTCGAGATGCTCTACGGTGAGGCTCGTTCTCTTGTCTGTTAGCAAACATTTAAATTTTGAGAACGACCTCTCAACGTCTGCTGATGTCACAGGAGCGTACTTCATGCAGGAGATGTCCTGCGGTGTCCACCCCTCAGGCAAGTCCCCACATTCTTCTCCATTCAGCCTGGCAGCTATTGCCTGGGCTTGTTTCCACCCAGGATTTCTCGAAAGCACTGCAGTGAGTTTTTCCTTCGCTCTGTCTCCCACTGTTCCAGCCCAATCCGAATCACAGAGGGTTTGCATTTCCTCTACTCCCTTAGAAAACATCATTCCCTGCTTCTGTAACTTTTGAATGGTGCTGGGTAGTGAACCAAAGTTGTCAGAAATGTAGTGGAGGTGGGTTTCTAGTTCTGAAGCCGCTAAAGCTTCTTTAGCTTTGCGGATAGCCTGCGCTTCGTTCGTATCTAGGGAGTCGAATACGCACCGAATAGCACTCACATTTTCAGCGTAGTACTGAGCTGCCTCAAGCCACGTCCCCCATCGTGTGATGATGGGCTCGGGAGGCAACGGTGTGTTGGGTAGTATGGTGCGAAACAGGTCCACTCTTGCTGGTGCCTTCAGGAAGACTTTTTTGGTCGAAGAAATTAATTTATTCACTGTTGGGTACTCCTCCCGCACAGCCTCTGCAACCCGATGAAGCCCGTGACTGAAGCAGGTCAGATGTACTACCATGGGATACATCGCCTTCAAATGATCCCCAGCCTTCAGCATATAAGCAGCACAGTCGGTTACAAATAGCTTTAGCCTGCCAGTAGTTCCTGGTGCACCTTTCCAAAGAATTCTCAGCCCCTCCTGAACGCAATGCAAAACCATTGATGCGTTCGTCTTGTCGACAACGGCCACATGGATAAGGCGCCCTTTCGATGCACTTTTCCCACTCAGTTTCCCAACTATGACGTTAACCATGTTCCGTCCAAGCCGATCGGTAGTCTCATCTACGCTGCACCAAATCGGGGAATCTTCTATCTCATCCCTTATTTTTTCTATCACCTGAAAGTGTGTTGCAGGTGCCACCTTAGTCCTAAGGGTTTTGACGCAAGGAATGGCTTCAGACTCCCAGTACTTTTCGACGAATTTTCTCAAGGGCGTTTCCTTATCTAATTTCTGAAGAGGGATTGCTTCTTGAAGCATGACTGCTACAAGATCGTTCACAAAGCTCGAGGGCCTTTCTCCCGTCTCAGGTGGACACTCACTCAGCAAGCGTTGGCGCTTATTCCCCTGCTTTTGTATGTTTGCAGCATGGACAGTGGTTTTCTTGTGTTGTTCTAACTGGCATTTTCTTTCAAAGTTGAACTGGAACAACCAAACCAAAGTTAAAATTTCCTAATTTTGTTTTGAGTGAGATGCCTATTTTTAAAACTCCTTCAAAATATGCTCCTGTGCCTAAATAACTCCCATACTTAAATTTAAAAAAAAAATTATTATAGAGCTCACTCACCTGTTTTCCACATGGCTTGCAGAAGATTGTTTCGCCTTCCAACGAGAAGTCCTTCTCCCCTGCTATCCACTTTCGCTTAAGCGCTGACTTGCTCACTGTAAATTTTGGCATGGTGACACGACTGCTAGCGAAAACTAACTAAATGAAAAAATACTACTCTCCCACCACGAATTTACACCCATAGGTATTCCGCAGGTAGAAACGGAGCAGCCAATCAGGAAGTTGCTGGGATTGAGGATGACGTGGGATTGGTCACTATAATTCACCTACCTGGTATAGGTTTGGCCAGTTTAAGGCGAGGCACACTATACAATTCACTAATGATTCCAAGGTGGTTCGAGGTTGGTGACACTTTATCCCCTATTCATTCCTTTGTGTGCACTGAGGGACTTTCACTTCCAACTGTTCAAAGCACTTAGCTGTGAGAACCAGTGCGATTATAATCTGAAAGACTTACGCCCTTGGGTGAGCTGGAAGAACGTACGGTCAGAGCTAGCTCTAACTTCCCAATATTTGAAATGAATAAAAATGAAAAAGTGACGGAAATAGAAATGTTATCCAGCAAAAAGGGCTAAAATATGACGTTTTTTCTGAAACGTGGCATTTTATGACGTTTCAGCGAAAAACGGCCGTTTTATGATGAAAAACTATGACTATGACGTTTATGACTTTTTCCTGGCTCTGGTAATCACCTTACCAAGTTCTAATTATAGGTCAATAAGCATGTTTTTTTTGCTCCTCGATTTTAAGGGAATGAATTTCCCTACTTTGTTCTAAAAACTCTTCATTCCTCCTGATTCTGAAGCAACTTTCGTCCAGATTTGACGTCCTGCCTCCTGGTATATAATAAAATAGAGATCAACATAAGGTAAAGGCACCAAATGCTGACCTCTTAAGAAGATTTTCTGCTAAAAAGCATATTTCGGGCTGTTTTACTTTGTTTTTCTAACTTTTTTCTCCTGATTCTCTCATTTCAACATCTTAACGTCTCTTTATGCCTTCAAAAGACAAAAAAGCGAATAATAAATGTTTTAAATAGTTTTATTAAGATTTCAAAATTATCCCCCTAAAGCTGACCCTTTTGGAGGGGTCAACCCCTAATGCTGACCCACACAGACCGTAAACCTGACTCCTTACCTTAAAGCTGACCCCATACGGACCATAATCCTGACTCTTCTTTAGGTAAATGAATGGAACTCGTTAAAACATCATTAATTCAATTCAGTCTTATTATTTTTATTAAGGCAAATAATGTGTAAGCCGGTCAAATCACATATAAAAATCTAACAACATTCATCTAAGTAGGTATCACAGCAGTTACAATCACAAAGTATACCTGCTTATTAAATAGGTAGGTACTGAAGTAGATATTGAGATCACGTCACGGATGCTTTTAGTTGCTCGTTTTTACGAGCTTTAGTATGTAAATATTCTTCATAAAATTAAAATTTCAAATAATCATACGGTATTCCAAACCCTGAACTTCTAACTCTATAGGTATACATTTGTACAAAATACTCAACAGTCTCAATATAAAATTTTCGAGGCAAATAAAACGTACACTCTAAAATTTAAAAAAACACGATCGTAGAATCTCTAAAATATCAGTCTCACTTTAAATTAAAACCGTGAAAATCAATGAGAAAGTACATTCCATTCCTTCCATTGTCAGTGGGAGTAGGTAACTTGCATAAAATATCATCATAATTTACGCTTGACTCATCTTTGGCAATAGGAAAAATGAAACAGTTTCCTTTTTTCCTTAGGAACATTACATCAAAATCTTTGGCCCCGTAAGCTTGAGTTATTTTTCCCACGTAGATTACAACTTTCTTCTTTGTTAAAAACCTTACTAAGACGAAGTCACCAATAGATATAGTTTCATCCTCTTTCAGTGGCGAGGGAGCAGGGAGGTTGCTATTAAATTCTTTGTCCTCAAATGTTTCTTCGTTATCACTCCCTGAATCGTTCCTCGTGAACTTTGTCTAAAAAAAAAAAAAAGAAGTTTAGTTAGAAATACTAAAGTTTACCCACGAGTTAGTATTGAAAATACTCGAGCAGGAAGAGGTATGTTAGGTAACTCACTGATAGCTTGACAGCAGCTTTAGATTTTCTTTCCTGGGTTTCCGTTCTTTTCATCTCCTTCTGTTTTTCTACTTCTTCTTTTGCCTGTTGCTTCTTCACGTGATATTCAACCCATGCATCAGAAGTAATGGCAGATGGTACTTTTTCTCTTTTTCTGCCACTTGTTGATGGTTTTGGAGTTGGCCAGAATAAAGCTTTTTTAAATGGAGAAGGGATGATTTTCCCAGTTGAGGTTGTTTTAACTGTGGATGGCCGTGCAGTTGGTGTTGAGGGATTGGTGTCGAGTGGGTTTGCAAGTGGCAGAGGAGATGATTGGCCCACAGAAGTTCCATTTGATGGGTGAAGATTTTCTTCTTCAAAATTGTTATCAACAGTTGGTCCAAGATTTTCTTCTTCAAAATTGTTATCAACAGTTGGTCCAAGATTCTCTTCTTCAAAAGTGTTATCAACAGTTGGTTGCACCATCTCTTCACTCTGCTGAAAGGCAGCTTCGACGTCTGATGGGGCTTGAATTATTAGCAACTCGTCTCCGTTTAACTCGTCTTCGTGCAAAATTTCAAGGATGTCACGTTGAATGGTGTTAACAAAGCTATTAATATCATTTTCAGTTTGTAACGAGTGCTCAGGTCCCACATGACCACCCTTAACTCGAACATTTTTCCACAGTTCAAAAAGAGAAGTTTCTGCTGGGTCTCCTTTCCAAGATGTGTGCTCACATTTTTGGAACAAAGACAGTTTTTCAGGACCAATAAGTTTTTCGAGAGTTTCAAGCTCACTATTGGTAATTTGAGCGTTCTCAGTGCTGGTAATGCGACTGGTTTCAGGTGATTTGTCTTGAGCGAGTGATAGAAATTTGGTTTTGTCAACTGCATTTGGGTCGAAAGGGTAGAGCCCACATTTTCTAAATCCATTTTTTACAACATCAATTGAAACCGAATCTTCTATTGCACGTTTGAGCAGAGGTGCAAACTCATGTTTCTTAACTGAATATCCTGTCGATAACCTATGATTATTGATATGCTGTTTCCATGATGCTTTCAAAGTCTTGAAAACGCTGACATCACAAGGCTGCAATATGTGAGTGGCGTTTGGGTACAGTGCAATAAGTTCAATACCGTTCTCACGGCAAAAAACGCTTAGGTGGTAAGATAAGTGGCTGACGTGACCATCCAGAAAAAAAACCACTGGAAGTGGAATTTCATTTGCTTTCAGCCAAGGTAGAAACACGTTGGTTATGTACTCAAAAAATGTCGCCGCCGTCATCCATCCACTGTCACTTAACCCAACACCCCAACCTTTCGGGACTGATTTTGAAATCGCAAATGGTATTCTTTTATAATCAAAAACTATCATAGTAGGTGCCACAATTCCTTCAGCACTAATACACATCAGCACTGTATAATTTTCTTTCTCACTTCCGCACTTTTGGTAAACATTCTTAAAGCCTTTTTGTACGAGTACTTTGTCACCTTTTGGATTTAAAAAGAAAGCGGCCTCATCAGCGTTGAAAATTCTTTTTGGATCCTCCATTGCTGCAGATAGCAAATCCTTACTCCTGATGTAAGCATTTACTTCAGAAAACCATCCTTTTATTTGGTGTTCTTGGAGTGCACTCCGGCTGGTGGTCAAATTTTGAGGGGTCCTCAACGATAGGGTAGAGTGGCGCTTTAAAAATAAACTGCACCATTTTTTCCCTGGGAGTTTATCAACAAACTCCTCCTTTCCCAGGGACAAGGATAGTTTCCTGACTGACTCGAGAAAACATCGTTTGGTGATAGGAAATCCTGTTCTTGCCAGTTGGTTCACCCACTCAACTAACATTTCTTCTTCCTCGTTGGAAAAAATCGTTGGTGCTCCGATACGCTTATACAGAGAATATTTCCCTTGCACCTTCGCTATCAGGGTGCTTCTTGGAATATTAAGAAATGCCCACAAAGTCAAAAAGAATAAAAATCTATAATATTATAGTGAAAATGAGAACTGAAAATGCTATTTTCGACTTACCTTCTTGGGAAGATTCTTAAAAGGATCAGACACCCGCCATGCGCCAGAGCCAGTTCAACACTGGAAGTCTTCTATTTTTCACTTGTTGATTTTACTCTGTTCTTTCAAGGCCAAGAGACCACGGCCATTTTGAAAGAGGGGGGTTTTCTGTCGACACTAGCGCCAACAACTTCGCTGTAGATGGTTGTTGAAGCTTATTTTAGCCACAAGAAATAGTTGGGGTCAGCATTAGGAGAGGGGTCAGAGATTGGTGCTTTTACCTTAAGACCATGCAATGTTAATACCTCAAAAATTATATGAAGGGTCCTCTGAAAACAACATGACATAGTATGAATTGATTTTACGTAGATATACTGACGTTTCTTGGCGGTCACTTGAGTTTTTTCGGCCTCTTGGGATACATCGTACTGAACTTCATCCAGGAAGTAGTGTTCCTCAGCCACACCATCCACTACTATCTCTTCATAACCTATTGAGAACTAAGTGAAAATCAATCATGCACGATTTTTCATAATGGTGCACGGAAAAGTGTAGAATATAGAATAAATAAAACCCTCACCTTCATGAGTTCTGGAGACCCTTGCTGGAAAACCAGGGGGTTTCCAGCCGACAACCTCGCCGTGTCACTATCCATAGCTCCTCGAATCTCTACATCAACTCCCAAAGCAACGAGCTCAGGATCGTCCGGTATCTCACGAGGGCCAGATCCCCCATCAGTCTTGAACCGGCTCCTCTTTTCTTCATTGAGCAGTCCTTTCCTCCGTGACTTGATATTTTCCCAAAGTTTTCTAAGTTGAGTAGTGGTTCTCTGGAAAATTCCAGAAAAAGAGAAGGTAAGTTCCAACTGTCTGACAACACAAAAATGATATTAATAAACAAATTCTTCATTAATAATGTATTATTAATTAATGTATTATTAATAATAATTAATAAACTTAATAAACAAATTCTTCATTAATAATGTATTATTAATTAATGTATTATTAATAATAATTAATAAACTAGAGCTCGGAAAATATGCACTTTTTTCTCCCCAAAATATGATTTTACGATTGGCAAAATATGCACTCGTATAAATATGCACCCCACCAAAATACTATAATTTGTCGATCAAGTATCTCAATGATGACCTTGATTTGTCTAATGTAGGTGCAATAAGGATACAAAAGCAATAAAAACAAACATTTTCACTTTTTTACAATTAATTACTTTATTCAATAAAATCTAAATCATCAACAAAATTATTGTATTGAACTACCAACACTTTTTCCAAGTTTTCTACAGAAAAGCTGCGTCTTTTATCGCTTAACAACAATTTTAAAGTGGAGAAGGACCTCTCTACGTCACAGGAAACAATAGGTAAAAATTTAAATGAACAAAGTTCTGTAGGTGTATAATTTGTCAATAATTCACCACCAGTAGGCTCTCCTTTAAACACACGTGTGAATTCTCCTACTGCTTGCCACCCTGGATTTCTCTTGAGGACTGACAATAATTTCTCCCTGCAGGCCTTCCCGATTTCTCCTGTCCAGGTGCTTGACTTCTTCTCCAATTCTTGTATCAAATCTACGGCGGTGCAAAGGTCCATCCCCTGGGTCTCCAATTTTTTTATCACAGAAGTGATGGCCTGGAAATGGGCCTTTACAAAAGCCAGTTTTTGACTGACTATATTGCTATTCAACGTGTTCATCGTCTTTTTGACGGCTCTATTTGCAGATTCGTCAAATTCTGCCACAACCTGCAGGCACAAAAAAAAAAACACCATTATTGTTTAAATATGGGTTTAGGAAATGTTAAGATCAATTCTCCATTAAATTCAAAGCATATATACTTTTATATAGGTATGTACTCGTAATTCCTTAAAATACACGGTACCTATCAATTTTGTAATTCTCCTCACCTTTTTTAATTTTTCGTGATTTTCGGCGTGGTACACACAAGCTTCAAGTCACCCATCTAGTAAGAATCGGTTCTGGCGGAAGAGGGCAATCAGGATATGAATTTTTGAAAGCCCTAATTCTGCTTGGGGCCTTGACGAAGATTTTCTTTGCCGACGACACTAATTCATTGACTTCTGGTAGAAGGCTTCGTAGTTCCTCAGCTACACGGTGCAACCCATGCGCTAAGCAGGTGACGTGAAGCATTTTAGGGAAAAATATTTGGAGTCCCTGGGCCGCTTTACCCTTGGCGGGTATCGCCTATTTTCCACCTCTATTGGGTATCGTGTGTCTGACAGACACGTAGAATCTTAAAGATGCAGCAATGACTTTTTTAACCAAGGTATCATCAGGAAAGGACTAAAATAACATATAATAATAGAAAAACTTCTGAGCAAATGGATTTCAATGACTTTATATTATACATATATAAGAATATACATGTGAAAAAGTTATTTTAGTAGTATATATGACAAAAATGTTGTTTCAAAAAGGAAAACAAAAACTCGGCGCTTTGCGCCTCGGCGGGGGGCTCCGCCCCCCTGCACCCCCCGGTTTATTTCTTTTTCCATACTCTGTATGAAATCATAGGAACACAGAATGTGTTTTTGCGATACTAGTCATCCGTTAAATAAAAAACAACAATAATAAATGTGGAGTTGACATTAACATGACAACCAATAAACATATCACCAGATGTTTTTTCTGTCGCTTTTTCGTGACGATTTTTTTTCGGTAGGTCATCGCAAAAACACATTCTGTGTTAATAAAGGGAATTTTCTTTATGGAAATTTTTCATTTTCCATTTAAACTCATGAATCATTTTTGTTGTTGTTGTTGAAGACAAGCCAAACACAATTTTCTTGAACACTCCAAGCATATTGGTTTTTTGCATGAAATACACATGAATCCAGTATTACGATTCTTCTGGTAAGGACACAGGCTGCATTTTCTTTTTTTCTCCAAACGGTCACTGTCTGGAGTGCTGGTCATTGGAGGTTCACCTCCAAGCACTTCCAGAATGAGAGATCGCAATTCGTTGCTCAAGTTTGGCCCTGTCAATCTTTCACGAAGGTGAGGCTTGATTAGACTCAGAGCAACCATTTCAGCAAAGTCGAATCTTCTTATGTTTTCGGTATCTTTGAAGTTCAAATAAAGTATGAATCCATTTACCAATGAAATGTTGAGAATACGGTGGAAGACAGCTACCGGCCATCGCTGTGTTCGTCGACTCGAAGAATAATTCGCACATTTGTGATCGAGACTATCTACTCCTCCTTTGGTTTTATTATAAAAGGAGTTGATTTCTGTTTTGTTCTCCTCTTCATCCCATGCCTTGGCATGATGCATTGTGGATAGAAATAAGACTGCTTTGTTGCGATGTTTGCTCGGGACATAACTGAGGAGAGTTTTGTTCTGACTGAACCCGTATAAAGCACAGCCAGGTTCTCGTCGCCGATTTGGAAGGAATTCTTTGGGAATCTCTTTCTTATTTTTTCTCAGTGTACCAACAATCGTGAGTTTTTTCTCCTTCAAAACATCTGCCAGTTCAATTGAGGTAAACCAATTATCAGTGGTAATATTTCTATTACTGGCAACAATTGGAGGTATCAAACGCAATACAGATTGAGTAGGTACTAGGTATTTCCTATCCGCAGAAGACAAACCATGTCCATCACTCCCTCTCCCACAGTAGATGTAACCATTATAAAAATAGCTTGTTCTGGCATCACAAAGACTGGAAAGTTTAATGCCGTATTTGCATGGTTTTTTCGGCATGTAAACAATGAAAGCACATCTCCCTCGAAATGGAATCAGCTGTTCATCTATACAACCATACTCACTCATACAATAATGTTTCTGACAACTGGCCACAAATGCCTCAAAGAATTCAAGAATCGGAGCTGCCTTAGATAATTCCTTCCGACTTTTTCTTGTGGTGGGATCATCAAAGCTCAAAGATGCCATCAAAATTTCGAATCGTTTCGATGAAAGTATTGCACGGTAAATTCTCCTGCCAAGGGTATTGGATGTATAATTTTTGCGAAGGGCTTCATGATTTGCTTTGTATATTGTAGTAAGGACCAGATAACCATACAAAGCCTTCATCTCAATCAAGTTTGTCGGTCTGTACTGGCTGTCACGAATTCGAGACGCTTTCTTCACTCTCATTGTTTTGAGTTTCACATTCGTCCATTCCACAACGACCAAAATCATTGCATCTGGAATCAATAAAGACCAGATGTCAACAGGATCTGGTTTGGGGCCAAGTCTTCTTACTTCAGCTGTCATACCAGGCAAACGACCAAGGTTCAAGATATTATGAGCGGGAGTACGAGCACGTGTAGAGGGCTCACTGGAAGACCACTTGAAGGGACGTGGAACTGCTTTGGTTTTTTTTTCCATAGTAGAATTCAGGTTGAGCTGGCACACCAGCATTTTGTGAGGAGATTCCTGGTCTGTCAGCAACAGAAATATCTACTCGTACATTCTGTGAGGAGGTCCCTGGTCTGCCAGACGCAGCATGAATATTTAGTGACGATGTATTTGGTCTGTCAGCTAAGGCAATGGTTTGAGCCCCTGCACCCTGCTCTGTTTCCTCCATGATCCCTGTAGCTTCGGATAATCCATGTGCTACAGCTCTACCATGCCCTCCTGCTCCATCCTGCACCCCTTCACTTTGGGTTGCCTGTACTTCAACTTCTTGTTCAGAAGGTCTACTATCTCCCCTTTCAAGCCCTAACTCTTCAAATATTTCCATCCTATCACGTTCAATCTCATCATTTGAATCTGAGTCTGTATCAGATTCAATATCGCTACTGTCCGAATCACTCATTTCTTCAGAATCGGGTTGAAAATGTGGATCTGATTCATCATCTGAAATATCTTCAGAAAGTTCATCACTACCCTCATCCTCATCGATCAACAGTTGCTGTACTCTTTCAACAAAATTTGGGTCATCAGTGTGAAATAACTCCTTGCCACTACTTTTTCCGCGCTTGGACATGATGGTTACGGAACGAAAACTTCTTACCTTTATTATCAGGTATCGTGTGCCTAGGGGACACTGAACTGTATTGAGCACTACCGGGTATCGCGTGTCTGTGGGACACTGTAGGTTCAAAGAACAATTGACTAAACAGCACTCCACGAAGGTTAGGGATCAACTGATCATGGGAGCTTATCAAAGATGAGAGGGGGAGAAGGTACTGAGAATCTGTGATTCCCAGAACCATTCAATGCTGCCAATTCCACCTAAAAAAATGTTGTACGTGCCTGACAGACACGCGATACCAAGACTTACTAATGCCAAGACTCTTTCTCGACCAATACTTGTGGGATTTGATGGCCAAAGTACACCTGAAATAATAAAATTCAAAATATCCCATTGAAAAAATGGCCCATCGTATACTGTTTGAGTGGTGGAAAACTGTAGGTACTGTGTACGCAGAGGTATTTCCTTGAGTAAAAATATGTAGGTACCCAACCTTAGACGGGGACGAAAAAATGTTGAGTAGATACTAAATTACTGAAAATATGATATTAGAGAGTTCCTAAAGACGATTTTGGCATAACGGCGAAGCTAACGGCGATCGTAGATCACCTTCTGCGCATGCGCAGAAAATTACGGCGATCAAATAACGTCCGAGCACATAACGGCGAACGTTCTGGCCGCTAACTTACGGCGATCTTGCTAACGTCGATGTGCTAACGGACTACCGTTAGAGCAGAGTGAACCTGACATGCGGATAACAGTTTTGCAACCACCAACATCAATTTCAAAACAAACCTCACCTCATGTTCACGATTGTAAGGCAGATCAAAGCGAGGAACAACGACAACTTTCAGTGTTAGTAAAATTACAAGTAAATTTTAGATATTTTTGTACTCTGCTAACAGAATCTGATGATGCATGTCAGTGGGGAGTTAGGTGTGAAATTAAACGTACCTTGGTAGCTTGTCTTTATGAAAAAACGCTCTTTATTTTCTAACCTATCCGAAGTCATATTTCAGTTTCCGAGTAGCTGTGCATTTTTTCCGTATTATGGGTTATTAGTTTTGTTAATTAAATGATTGTGAGAATAAAATTGATACATACGTATATAATTTCTGGTAAATATTTAAAAAATAATATCCGATCGTCATAATGAGTGGTTTTTTGACGTTTTATTATTTTTCGAACTGATTTTTTATTAACTAAATATATTAATTGATATTATTATCAATATTAATTAATATAACTACGTAGGCACTTTATTAAACCTAGTCTAGAAAGTATTTCCAATGGAATTGAGTTTTTGACAACCCAGCAAATTATCAACAGAATTTTTTATATCAATATTGAATGATGATGTCCATGTGAAGTGAGATTAAAACAATAAAAAATACTTATATCGTCATTTTCGGAAATTGTTAGGTAACCTACCTTAAAATTAAAATAGTTGAGTTAAAAAATAGGTAGTTAATTTTTAATTATTCTATAAAATGTGTACCTATCTGCATAAAAACTTCCAAAAATTAAGAAAAACCCTAAAATTGATCATTTTTGTTCAAATAATCACGCTGATAGTCGTATTTTATACCAACTTACCTTCTTTTACCTGAAAAACTATTTACCACGAATTTATGATTCTTTTAATATCCGTAATCGACATAGTCAGATGACGTATGACGAGATAGATGAAAATTGTAACATGAAATTGACTTGATATTGAAATATGAATGTGAAGGTAGAAATAACTTAGGTTATATTAAATCTTACGTTTTATTGAATACAATAATATTATAATGTTCATTCAGTCTTTTAAGTTAGGTACATGAAACTTTACATGAGTAAAATAGCGATTCATCAATTTTGAAGATATATTGGGTTGAGTGAAATAAATATATTTTGTTCTGAAAAGACATCGGGAACTCCGAAATGTTCGTTAGTAGGTAGGTACTCGTTTCCCGGAATCTGGAACAAAATTTATACCGCACAGAATTAGGGATTTTGCTATTCTCTTCTCACTCAAAGTAGTTGAAAATACCAATAAGTCGGTAGGCTATGTGTGAGTACCTATCACAGTAAATAACAACACGATTCCTTACCTTGTAGTAAGATAGACTTGGCAGTGAGAAACGTCTGTACTCCGAGAGCCGCCGTCTTCGTGGAACGTTTTCGACGTTCGTCTCCAGCACGGTGATCATATCTTCAGCGGAAAGTAGACCCGCAACGTACAAATTCATAAAATGATCCATCGCGAACAAACACCTTGACAAGATGTACTTGAAATAGCGAACAACGAACTTGAAAAACGAAGGCAGTCAACAGTAGAGAACTGAGGATCTAACGGCGAAGCCAGAAATTCCTGTCTCTTTAACTTTCGCGTCACTTTTGTCATCGCCGTAAAATTGTTCAACATCGCCGTTATTTTCGCTAACGTTCATCAAGGGTTAGCATCCGATTTGACTCGCCCAAGACAGATCCATAACGGCGATGCCTGTAACGTTCGCCGTTAAGCAAGATGAAGTTTAGGAACTCTCTATTAATAGGTATACCCAGGTACTCACCCAAAGCATCATTGACAGCCCTTGCAATCGAATCGTGTCTCACATACTGCAACTCTTGGCACGAGATTAGATGGCCTTTTCCAGGCTCGTTTTCCGTCATTTTACCAACAAGAACATTGACCATGTAACGACCACAGGCGTCAGTGGTTTCATCCAGCGAAACCCAGACATGTGATTCGCCGATATCACTTCTAATTTTCTCAATCGTCTACAAAAATAGAAATACAGCTTATACAAT
This sequence comes from Apolygus lucorum, assembly GCA_009739505.2. Taxonomy (NCBI): domain Eukaryota; kingdom Metazoa; phylum Arthropoda; class Insecta; order Hemiptera; family Miridae; genus Apolygus; species Apolygus lucorum. The sequence goes on along the minus strand of CM019167.2, from coordinate 73,523,126 downwards.
TTGCAACAAAAATCTGAGAAGTTGAAGAATCCTCATACTATCAACTCCTCTTTCAACTCAATGTGAATTTCATTTCTGAACTGAAAACTACTGACCTTGTCATACGTTGAAGAAACGTAAGTTTTCCTCATTGCAGATGAAGAAAGGATTTCCTTTCCAGTATATTTCGCGAGGAAGTTTCGGATATGCACATTATCCAACTTGTGAAGCGGTATGTTAGCCTTCAAAAAGACATCACAAAGGTCTTCATTAAACTGCCTCTTTGGATCAGCCGCAGATCCTGCCTTGGCAAAACCAGAGACGAAAGACTGAATCTTCCTGTCTGTTCGAACAGCACCTACTTTTTCAATGTGCTTGGCGGTTTTTTTATGTTGCTCGAATAGAAATTTCCTTTCTGAACTGACCTGGAAAAGAAACGACAAAAGAAAGTCATTTTCATTTCTAAGTTTTAAAATAAACTAACAGAAAAAATGGAAGAGGGATGGCTTTTGATAAAAGTGAAAAATATTCACACCACCACAATTACATTTTAGATTTCTTTAACCTTCACCGGCGACGCCTATTAACAGTTCCTCAGGCGACGCCCCGTCTCTCAGTCGGATTTGCATTTTTCGTGGTTACTCGTCTGTTAAATGGCACTCGGCAATTAAATTTGGGAACTATAGAATAAAGGAACTGCTGGGGTTGTGTAAACCAACTTTCAGGAGACCGGTAGGCAGCTCCAAACACTAAATCAAAGGTAATATCAAGCTCAGTGTTGGAGGAACAAGAAAGTTCTTGATATTTTTGAATCACAAACATAATCCATCACAAAAAGAATGGTATGGTATGTAGAATGGTATGTACGTGGTAACGAAATCTTGTATTTGATGCTGGTGGTCAGAGGGGTTGCACATGTTTATGAATGTAAATACATTTTGGATAGGTAGCATGAACAAAAATATAAAAAAATTTAATCAAACATATAAATTTATTTCATAGAAAAACATGTTATAAAACAAGGAAAAATCTTAGTTTCAGATTTTGTATCAGACAAAATAATTATTTATACACAGTCTTATTTTTCTCTCTTTTTTCATATAAACGTTCCTATCATCATAATCAAAATGAATAAATTTTCTCTTTGACTAGAGAACTAAATAGAACTACTGCATTGTACTCGTACATAGGTGCTAAACAATGCTACCTAAAAAACTAGCATTGTTTCAAATCACAGTAGTTTTTCCAAGAAATAAATGGCTCGTAGCTTCTAAGCGAAAAGTTGATAGTCTTTACACACTATATCACATTATATCTTATACACTAGAAAACTGTATAAACTAAGTTTGGACTTAAAACTCACCAGAGGAACACGAAAAGCCTGACAAGAAAAACAGGTTTATATTGAACAATCAAATCACAATTTCGCTATGAAAAAAGGCTGGTAGCTTCTATTCAAATAAGAGTCTTTCATGACACAAAAACTGAAATCTTCAGAAAATTAAAAACAGTAAAATAGAGTACAATACCAATAAAATATATGTCGTAAGTAACAAGTGTTTTATAACAATAATAATAGGAAGGAAAAAATATATAAGAAAGCTCTCTTCTCATGGACGGTCATTTCTCATCACTTTGTGGGTGGCACAGTTTTTGCAAAGTTTTTTTTGTACACTGGAGGCAAATAGGTGACTCGCACGAAAAACATCTGAACCTCGTCATTCTTTTGAGTTTAGGGTCACAACTTTTGCATGTTTTTCGTGAATCCAGTGTATCACAAATTTCTTCCCCTGCTGAAGGTTGCGTCTTAGGTACTTTTAGTACCAAGTCAATCACTTCTTTCACGCTGTCAATCAAATGTGGTTGTTGACGTCTGTTTTGAAGGTGAGGTTTCATAAGCTCATATGCCAATGACTGAATGAACTTGAATCTGTCAGTCATAGGGTTCTGTCTGTAGCAGGAAAAAATCAGATGTGCGTTTGAGGTGGCAATATCGCATATTCTGAAAAAAATAGTGAGTGGCCATCTATGTGATTTTCGAGCTGAACAGTACTTGGAACACTTCTGGTCCAAACAGTCGACTCCTCCTTTAGTTTTGTTATAGAAGTGAATGATCTCTGGTTTCCCAGTATCCTCGTTTATTGATTTATCGTGGTGCATTGTTGAGAGAAGCAACACGTTTTTATTTTTTTTGGGTACATAAGACACAAGAGTCATATTTTCGGAGAAACCAAACATGCTGCTACCCTCGGGTCTGCGGCTTGAGGCTTGAAATTGAGGTGGGATTTCTTTTTTATTTTTTTTCAGCGTGCCAACTAAAGTAAGCCCTCGTTTTGTAATTTCACGGCAAAGTTGGACAGAAGTGTAAAAATTATCCACAGTAATATTTCTGCCAGTGTTTTTCAAAGTTTTCACTAAACGTAAGACAATTTGAGTAGGTATTTGCAGTTCTTTTTCCGATGGACTGAGCCCAACCCCGTCCGAATTTTTGCCTGTGTAGATGTACCCATTGTAGAAGTATGAGGTCTTGGCATCCGTTAGAACCTGAATCTTGACACCATACTTCGCAGGCTTATTTGGCATGTAAATGCGAAACGGACACCGACCCCTGAATGGTACCAGCATTTCATCTACGCACATTTCAGAGCTAGGTGTTAATGGTTTTTGGCAATTTTCAACAAATCGCTCAAAAATAAAAGAAATTGGGGCAGTTTTATCATTTTGTCGGCGAATAATACGTGTTTCTGGATTATCAAATCTGAGAGAAGCAGTAAGGACTTTGAAACGTCGGCCCGACATTGTTGCTCGAAAAATTGGACGCCCAGAAGGACCTGAAGAAAATAAAGAGCTTGCGTCTTCCGTTGAACCTTTATAAATTGATGTCAAGATTAGCGCGGCAATATATGCATTTATTTCGTCAATACTGGTCTCAGAATACCTACCAATTCTGTTATTATATTTTTTCTCTTCTTTTGCACATTGTGCTGGAGTAAGAATAATTTTTTTTCTAATTCTTTCAACTTTTTCATTGGTCTATTCAGCATTGATATTTGCGCGAATTTTTTCCAGTTTTGCATTAGTCCAACGAACAATCTGAATTATTATTTCTGGATCAATGAACAAATCCCAATCTGTTTCGGAGAAGGCTTAGTCCCCAGAACAAGAACTGGCCCTTTTAGCCCAGGAAGGCCTCTCATAATGTTCCCTCTATCAGTTCTCACACGTTGATTGGGCTCAGCCGAATGCCACTCGAAATCATATCAACCTAGGTATGTTTCTGGAATTTCTAGTAAGATGTTAGCATTACCTGCTCGTTCACGATCTTCATCTCCATATGGTTGCACAGGAGGGTTTCTGGGTACCGGCTCGTCAATGAAATTCTCGTCATCGTCCGTTGTGCTGTCCTCATCTCCCTCGTCTTCAGAAACTTCATAATCTGGGTCATCGTCTGAGTTGTCAAAGTCTTCGTGAAACTCTTCATTGTCACTTTCGTTTCCTGGTGAGATTTCAACCTCGTCATTAGCGAAAAGTTCTCTGATTCTCTCTTCAAAATCAGGATCATCTGTGCGATATAACGATCGACTAGAAGTGAGCCGTGAAGAAGAGGCCATTTTTTATACCTAAAACATAATAAAACGAAAAAATTCTTGGTTATAATGGAATTCTAGGAAAGTTGTGTAGTGCTAGGGTCTGCACCGTCTCCCAGTCGGGAGAAAAAAGTTGCAACAGGGCATGCACCGAATTAGAGACGGGGCGTAATTTGGTGCCTCCCACCCTAGTATATCAAAGCAACGGAAGATGGAAGCCTGACTCACTTACCTTATGCTTCTTCTCCAGCAGCTAGGAGGGTACTGAGGCGCTCAGCGCTCTGACCCTTCAGGGAGGTGCTTGGAGAGGGGTGTGAAGAGGGGGGCCCGACTGAGAGACGGGCGTCGCCGGTGAAGGTTAAGAAGCGAAAGGCTGGCGGAATTAGTATAGAAATCTGATAAAAATGGTTCACTTACGGTTTTGTTGTACAGTTGGCAGAAGATGACAGTGCCATCGAGCTTGAACGCTGGACCACTCCCTATCCACATTTTAAGAACATTTGCATTGGGCATGATGAAAATGAAACGGAGTTAGTAAAGACGTTGTTTAGCGAATGAGGTATGCGAGGGGTATGAATCATAGGCACATGTACAGGCAGTATTTATACCATTAGAAGATAGCAAGGGTTATTGAAAAATAAGTGAAAGGCCTGACCTACTTGGCTTAAGCCGAGAGTAACCTGGTAATGTACCCATAAGCGGATTAACCATCTCCGTCACTTCGTAAGTAGTGAGAAATGGCCTCACGTACCTACCAAACATTAAGGTCAGGTCATCAGCCTTGAACAAAAACTATTTTGGGAGTTTTTTCTAAGCTCGTTTCTTGAAAACATACGAAGAAAATGTAAAATATGCGAAATATGCAGCAACATGCCAAATATGAGAAAATATGCACCAGCAACCAAAATATGCAAAAATATGACATTTCAATTTCAATTTAGAAGGCACTAATGCATTCAAAAAACTTCAAAACGTCTAAATACGAGGTTTTACACTCGAAAACCGAAATATGCGAAGTATGATAATTCCAGGCTCTAGTAATAACTTACCGGAGGGTAATACCCTGTCGAGTTAAACTCTGCAGTGATCTCCGCCCAAGCGTTTTTTTTTAGTAAACTACTCATGTCAATTTTTATTTTCAATTATTTCTCTTTTAGACGACACTAACTCTCTCACTTTAATTCTTTCCTCCTCCCCGAAATTAACTCTCTTTTTTCCCATGGTGGTGAAAGAAGAAAAAAAGACTCGGAAGCAAAAAGTGAAATGAAGAAATGACAAACGTTTTTTATTAGGCGCAAAATACAAAATAACACGAAGGTAACCTTCTAGAATTTCCATGGATTTTGTTGTACATGACCATGAAACTACTCACCAAATCAGACATGGATGTTTGTAAAACATCCTTGGGGCATGGAAACATCCATCTCAGCCTACTATCAAGGCTGCCAACTTACGTTGAAAACGAGTTGAGTAGCCCCTGAGTGGACCCTCAAATTCAGGGCGCTGAGGGTGCCCTCAGGCGACGCCAACACTTAAGTGTACCATCTCATTCAACTATAAATACGCGCTGTTGAGTGGAGGGTGACCCTCAACTCAGGTGAGGGTGGGTGGTCACTCACTCTCAGCCTTGTCTATGAATTCCGCCCTTAATGTTTGATTTTTTGGCACAGTCTCATAACTGAATTCCATAGGTCCATATAGGGTGAAGGATCTGCTTATAGATAAGCAGTTTATTGTGGAGAGAGAGGCGAGAATTCCTTCACTTCAACCAATATATCTTTCTGAATTTGATTTTAATTTCCTCTTTTTTCTTTTCTATAATATAAAATAATTCCAAATAGTTAAATATTTGGGTATGACCCTCGACTCCAAACTGAACTGGAAAAAACATATTATGTTTTTTCTAGTTCAATTTTGTAATAATGTTGGGCCTCAGGTACTAACATACCATGGAAAACACTTGAACAGTATGATTGACTTTTATATTTTATAAGAGCAACGCACGGGTAGGAAATTCATAAGGAAGAGAGAAGGCAGAGCGACAAGTGGTTGGGAGAGGGGAGACAACGACATGGATGCTATAAACTGTGTCCGACATTTTCGATTTAAATAAATAACATTCTCCCTTAATGGAGGAATACGATTTTTACATCCATTCTGTCATAATATTCTGTTAGTCATGAGAGGTAAAAATATCCTAAAACATTACAAACATTAATTTATTTTCATGAGACAGTAGCCTTGCCCAAGCAAAGTACTCCCAAGACCAGCAAGCATAGTCTCAATTTTGAGGTCCTTGTGGAGGTCATCATTACGAATGTACCACGGAGCATTCACAATACTCCTCAGTATCTTATTTTGGAACGTTTGAATAATTTTCATGTTACTTTTAGCTGTGCATCCCCATAGCTGTATACCATAGGTCCAAATTGGCATAAGTACTGTTTTGTATAACAGCACTTTGTTGTGTAAGCTAAGTTGTGAATGTCGGCCCAGGAGCCAATACAGTTTTCTGAATTTGATTGTTAGCTGTTCCTTTTTCTTTTTGACGTGTTCTTTCCACTTCAGCTTCGTATCTAGTGTCATTCCCAGATACTTAACTGAGCTGGAATATGGGACTGTGCATTGATTCAATATCAGCGGCATATTTGTAATTTTTTTGTTGGTGAAGTTCACATGAGTGGATTTGGTTTCATTTAATTTGAGGCGCCATTTTCGAGTCCAATCTCCAATAGCATTCGTAGCTTCCTGTAGCTTTACTGTAGAGGTTTCAACTGTGTCTGCAACTGCCAAAACAGCTGTATCGTCTGCGAATGTGGCTATAGTTGTTCCCAATGTGCGAGGAACATCATGTGTACATAGCAAGTAAAGGAGGGGTCCAAGAACACTTCCCTGCGGGACACCTGCTCTAATTTTGTTGAGATTTGAGTATTCATCTTCGTTTTTAATTCTGAAGTATCTATTGCTGAGGTAAGATTCCAGAATTTGGCAATATTGATTAGGCAACATCCCTTGCAGTTTGTTGTTTAGTCCATTGTGCCACACTTTATCGAAAGCTTGTGACCCATCAAGAAATACAGCACTACACACTTGTTTATTTTCCAGTGCATTTTCAATTACATCTGTTATCCTATGGACTTTTTCAATCGTTGAATGTTTTGTTCTAAAACCAAACTGGTGTTGTGGAATTAAATTCCTTTCGTCTATTATGTTTATGGGTCTTTTCTTTAATAGCTTCTCAAACAGCTTGGACAGAACTGGAAGCAGTGAAATTGGTCTATAGGACTTGACGTCCGAAGGTTCTTTGCCTGGTTTCAATATCATGATCACTTCAGCAATTTTCCAAGATTGCGGAACATGATATAATCGAAACGCTGCATTTATGAGGTGTAGTAGCTTACGCAATCCTATCTCTGGAAGTTCTTTTAACACTTGACCAGTGATCAGGTCATATCCTGGCGCTTTTCTGGTTTTTATCTCATGTTTGACGCAATTAGCGAGTTCGTTAAATTTCACAGGTTTAATTGGAATACTATCCATTCTGTGGGGTTCATTCAGAACTTCTTCGCTCGGTAACTGCTGTAGCAGGGGGGAGAAGGTCTGGGAGAGATAGTTCGCAAATATTGTCACTTTCTTTTTTGCGTTTCTCGCCCAATTGTTCCCAACACTGATGGGTCCTAGAGGTTTTCTCGACGTTTCCGTGCCTTTAGCTACTTTGTACAGAGAGTAATCCGTAGTTGTATCTGCCATTAGACTTGGAATTTTTCTTGATAGTGTTTCTTGCTCTATTTCATCGATAAGTGTGCCCAATTTTTTTGATAATCTGTTAAGTTCTGTTTTATCTCCAGGGAACCGAGTAACTTGCCATCTCTTCCTTGCTTTGCGTTTCTTCCTCAGTAACTCCCTAACGGCAACTGGGTAGTTGATTGTAGTGCCTCGTGTTGATTCATTTATTGTGGGGGTTGGACGCCACGCTGCATCTTGAATAAGTTCAGTGAATTCTGAAACTTCGTTATCAAGTTGTTCTACTGTTCTAAGAGGTACATTCAGCTGAACTCTTGATATAACATGAGTCCGAAAGTTTTCCCAATTAGTGTGCTGGCTGACAAGACGGGGATCTTGTTCCTTCAGTATTACGTTTTCACTTTAAGTTAGAATGATGGCTGAGTGGTCACCAGACAAGTCAAAGCTTCCCGATACATTTGCATATTAACATGAAATTCCCCGGAGAATAAAGAAGTCAATGAGATCAGGTATTTTATTAATATCTGAAGGCCAGTACGTTGGCTTTCCTGAGGACATGAATTCACAGTTGCACGCTTGGCCTGCTGTAAACAACTCACGACCTTTTGCTTCCTCACTACCGAAGGTAGGGAAGCTTTGTATTCGTGAAAGAAGTGAAAAAAAAAATGTCCTCCAAAATCAAAATTTCCACTTGCTTTTTGCGTTTTAGAGCTTCCCGAACAATGTTGGTTTCGTGTCTGTCTGTCGGTCTGTCTGTGGTCAATCCTTGTCCCGGGCAAAACTATACTAACCTGTGGTCTGATTTTGATGAAATTTTCAGGGATTGTGCGGGTTAGGTCCTAGACGGTCCCCTATCAATTTCAGCTCCTTCGGACCAATAGGAGCGAGTGCGCATGCGCAAACGTGAATTTCCTGGAACCTCGGTTTCTCGGTTTCTAATGAACCGATTTTGCTCAAATTTGGAGGTTAGCTAGGGACTAACTTCTAAGAGACACCCTATAAGTTTCAATCAAATTGGTCTAGCAATAGCCGCTGTGCATGCGCGAACTTTAAATTTATTGTTACAACCAAAACTCCGCAACTATTCAACCAATTTCGATGAAATTTTCAGGGATTGTGTGGGTTAGGTCCTAGACGGTGGACCTCTAAATAAAATTCTACGTTGAAAATACCTACCCGCATGAAAATACCCTATACTGCATATTATCGCCAATATTTTGGTATTCAATAACTCTTTGAATCATAATTTTTTCGCCAACTGATTCTATACGTCCATGTTACAATGAGTGAGGAAGCTATGCTGCCCACCCAACTTGGCAGACGTTTTTTTGTGATAAGTCTTGAACCCCACGCTGTATGTTTTGCATTGAAGTCACCCCCTAGGATAAAGCAGTTTCCAAGCAGAGTAAATAGATTTTTATAGTCAGTTTCTTTCAGATTATGCTTTGCTGGACAGTATATCGAGGAGATGTTACAAGCCTTCCCCTTCAATGTAATGTTGACAGATGCAACTTGCATAGTTTCCTCTTCCAACTTGTGGTTCTCATAATGTTTAATAGAGTCTCTGATCAGTACTGCTGATCCGCCTCTTGGTTTATTAGCTGGGTGTAAAGCATGGTAAAGATTGTATCCCTTGATATATAGATGAGATTGTCTAGTGAGATGTGTTTCCGATATCAAACATACGTCAATTTTATTGCTATGAAGGAAGGTCTCAAGTTCAGCGACATGATTGTTGATCCCATTGGCGTTCCAAGTTGCCATGCGGATGTTAAAACGTTCCATTATCTTAAAGTTTTGCTTTTTAACTGGCTATTTTCCAGTCTTTCAATACGTTCAAGCAATGTCTTGTTGTTGGAACACTGTTTTTCCATAAAAACCATTATTTTAATGAGAATTTCTTCCATTTTAGGAGATTTTCCAGCCACGTTTTCCTTTGGAGTTTGTTTTACACAGCTGGCGTAGGACACTGATGCCCTTCTCGCTTGGGTAGGCGCTTTGTTTGGTAGATTATTTGGGACACTCACAGGTTTCTTGGAATGATCCCGGAGTCTTTGCAATTCTTTTGCTATAATGCAACCTCGGAAATTTGCGGGATGCTGTTTCCCACAGTTTACACATTTAGGTGGTTCTTCAGCACTAGTAGGACAATTTTTCGCCTCATGCCTTCCAGCGCATTTCACGCACCTTGGAGTTTTTTCACAAAACGACTTTGTGTGGTTAAACCCCTGGCATTTTTTGCGTTGAGGAATCTATCGACCAGATTTCTTCATTGGTTCTATGTGAACCACTAAATTCAAAATCGTTTTAATGTTGTAAATCTTATCGATGTTCTCATCGTTGTCAAAGGATAACATGTAAAGGGGGAGATCCTTCATGGTTTTCGTCTTGGTGCCATTTTCTTCGAACACCACACTTTTTTTAGGTTTACTGCATCAAGTACTTGATTCAGTAAGTCCGTCACAATTTCATCCTTTGGGCACGTAGGATGCAATCCTCTAGCCACTACTTTGATGGCTCTTGCATTCTTGTCCTCATAGCTGAACCACTATTTCTTTTTCTCTCAGTTAGGCTGAGAGTTGTCGGTATATGTCCCCATCAAAGACATTTACTTTCCACTGGTCGCTATTAAGGGCTGTGACCTTACATGGCTTGTCTGTGGCTTCTTTTAAAATACCCAGTAGCACAGGATACTCTTTGATTCCAGAAATTGTAATAGGAGGTGGGGGGTATACCTTCTTTTCTTTGGAACTTATACGAGAAGGGGATTTTTCCCGTACTTTGCCCTGCTTCTCAGGAGGAGATTTGTAAGTTTTCTCCTTTTATTCTTTACTCTGATGCACTTCGTGTCAATAGCCAAATCATCTTCATCGGCTGTGTCAGTATCCTCTTTATCGCGGAGTTTTAAAGTTTTAGACTTTGCTTGGGAAGGTTCTGTTGTAGAGATCGTCGCCACCTCTCGTAAAGCTGAATTCTCCGACTCAATATCTACTATTTTTTTTCTTAGATTCTATCACTATTTCATTTATTTCGGACAGGTAGCTACATAACGTACTGATAATATCGTACAGCTCACCTATTCCGTTTCGGATGTTGAGGTCAGGAATTCGAGCTGTTGCTTGCTGATGTCGCGCAATCCGCTCTTTTGTTGTGGAAATAATGTCGGGGATCGTCAATCCATCGCTTTCTGAGTTCATCGCGCCGCGGGTAAAAACATGTACACTCTGCTTCTATTTTGCTTTTGTCGGCACAATGTTCCTCCTTCGGAGATTCACGAACGACTGAGACCAGTTAGTAATCACCTTACCAAGTTCTAATTATAGGTCAATAAGCATGTTTTTTTTGCTCCTCGATTTTAAGGGAATGAATTTCCCTACTTTGTTCTAAAAACTCTTCATTCCTCCTGATTCTGAAGCAACTTTCGTCCAGATTTGACGTCCTGCCTCCTGGTATATAATAAAATAGAGATCAACATAAGACCATGCAATGTTAATACCTCAAAAATTATATGAAGGGTCCTCGGAAAACAACATGACACAGTTTGAATTGATATTAGGTAGATATACTGACGTTTTCTTGGCGGTTGAGAAACTTGAGTTTTTTCGGCCTCTTGGCCGTCGTACTCAACTTCATTCAGGAAGTAGTGTTCCGCAGCCACACCATCCACTACTATCTCTTCATAACCTATTGAAGAAAATCAATCATGCGCGATTTGTCATAATGGTGCACGGAAAAGTGTAGAATATAGAATAAATAAAACCCTCACCTTCATGAGTTCTGGAGACCTTTGCTGGAAAACCAGGGGGTTTCCAGCCGACAACCTCGCCGTGTCACTATCCATAGCTCCTCGAATCTCTACATCAACTCCCAAAGCAACGAGCTCAGGATCGTCCGGTATCTCACGAGGGCCAGATCCCCCACCAGTCTTGAACTGGCTCCTCTTTTCTTCATTGAGCAGTCCTTTCCTCCGTGACTTGATATTTTCCCAAAGTTTTCTAAGTTGAGTAGTGGTTCTCTGGAAAATTCCAGAAAAAGAGAAGGTAAGTTCCAACTGTCTGACAACACAAAAATGATATTAATAAACAAATTCTTCATTAATAATGTGTAATAACTTACCGGAGGGTAATGCCCTGTCGAGTTAAACTCTTCAGTGATCTCCGCCCAAGCGTTTTGCTTCCGAGTCTACCAAGGTAGCGGAAGCTTTGTTTTCACTTTTCAAGGACGAAAAAAAAAAGTTCTCCAAAATCAAAATTTCCACTCGCGTTTTGCGTTTTAGACCTTTCTGAACAATTTTGGTTCCGTGTCTGTCTGTCTGTGTGTCTGTGTGTCTGTCTGTCTGTCTGTCATGAATTCCTTGTAACGCGCATAACTATACGAAGTTATCGTCCGATTTCTATGAAATTTTCAGGGATGGTGCGGGTTGGTGTGTAGACGGTCCCCTATGAAAATCATCATCCCCGGACTGCTAGAAGCGACTGCGCATGCGCAAACGTGAATTCCTTGTAACGGCCATAACTTCTACATTTTCCAACCGATTTTGATGGAATTTTCAGGGATGTTACAGACTAGTATTTAGATGGTTCCCTATGAAAATCATCACCTTAGGACTGATAGAAGCGACTGCGCATGCGCAAACGTGAATTCCTTGTAACGGCCATAACTTCCACATTTTCCACCCGATTTCGATGAAATTTTCAGGGATTATGTGAATTAGGTTGTAGATAGTCCCCTATGAAAATCATCATCCCCGGACTGATAGAAGCGACTGCGCATGCGCAAACGTGAATTCCTTGTAACAGCCGTAGCTTCAACTGTCCCCCAGGGGTCGCGGGTTCGAATCCCAGCCGAGGCTAAGTATTTTTTTGATCCAATCACATACATCTACTCACTTAATTTTTCATCCGAATTTGATGAAATTTTCTAGGATTGTCCAGATTAGCGTGTAGATGGTTCCCTATGAGGGTAGTGGAAGGTACCTACTTAGAGATTGGTGTTTTGAGATTAACAACTATGCATCTGATCATCTATATAATCGGGTTATGGGTACGAGGAAGCTATGTGCCACACCCACTTGGCAGACGTTTTTTTTTCTTTTTTGAGTAAACTACTCATGTCAATTTTAGAGGTACAAGGTACAAATATCCTAAACATTACAAACATTAATTTATTTTCATGAGACAGTAGTAGGTATTAATTCAAGCCATACCTAAGGAAAATTTTTCATATTTGGTACGACCTAAGGGCTTGGTGAGCACATCCGCAATCATAGAATCAGTGAGAAGGTATGATAGCTTTATATTCTTATTTTCTACTTGCTCACGAATAAAATTGAATTTAACATGGACGTGTTTAGTCCGTTTATGGTAAATTGCATTCTGTGCCAGCTTTTGAGCACCTTGATTATCGTTATACAGAAGTACTTGATTCTCTGCAAGGAAACTAATTTTAGAACAATTTTCAAACAATTCATTCAACAAAGATTTAATGTACGATGTATTGCTTCTTTAGCACCTTCATTTAGGGTAATGAATTCTGATTCAGTTGAGCTTAAGGCTACAGTACGTTGTTTAGAACTTTCCCAAGACTGGCTCCACCTAATTTAAAAATAAAACACGATCAATTGCGATCATTTGGGTCATTTGCCCAATTGCTATCAACAAAGCCGCACAACTTTTTGTCAGTTTTACGAAAAACTAACCCATTTGATTTCGTTTTCTTAAGGTATCTAAGTACTCTTTTTGCACATAACCAATGTTCTTTTCGAAATTTTTTGTTAAATGGGGTAGTTGCATGATATTTTTTTTGTATTTTTTCTGTGTAGAGAATCTCTATTGAAGTACGTATCTGCAAATAAAACTCCCGGAAACGCTTCCAAAAAATTTAGAGATTTTTTCGAAAAACGGGATTTCGGATTCAGGCGGGAAAACCTACACACGGCTTGGACACTGCGGGGTGGGGGCCACGTCACGGGTGTGAAGGGGGCCAAGAGACCCCTACACCACTGTTACCCTGACGCAAGGTTGGGGGTACTGTGCCGGGGGTCCTTTGATAGCAACCCTCTGTTTGTTTACGTTCGTTTGTGGCAATAAAATTGGAGAATCACTCACACTTTGTGGTGCTTTCATACTGAATTTTGCTAGCTGCGCAATCGAAACATGTTGCATCGAAGATTTTGTTTCCTACTGGCATTCCCTCCACTGTAACTTAAACCTCATATGGTTGTGAAGAAATGCGGTGTTCTGGTGTTACTCGAGCCACAACCTCGCAAATTTGCTAGATTCTTCTAAGTTGGACATAACCAACATCGTTTTATTTAACAATTTACAAACACTCATTGGTACTACGTTGTACAGGATAATGACACTACAATGAAACTTCCAATAAATGAGCAACCATTTGGATGAAAAAGTACTACACACAAGAAATCACAATTACAACTGACCTTTTACTATAAAAGTGTCAACTTACCTCACATTATTGGCTCCTTTTATTTCGGCGCTGACCAACTTGTTGTTATTGACGTAAAAATCGTACAACATGCCAATATTTATGTACGGAATATTTTCCAAGGAAGCTACCTCGAAACTCTATTCGATGGCTCTCCTTTTTGGTATATTGACATTTTATTTCAATACTTTGGCACATAAACGAAAAAAAGTTACGGTTGTTTTTCTGATGATTTCTACTTAGGTACAGCCAAGTCGTTCCTACCGAACTTTATCTTCCTCATTCGCGTTCGTAGAAAAATCGTTCACCATTCGTTGGAAAGCCCTACATTTACGCATAAATGATATACTGCCGAAACCGTTGTACTTACGGAAGAAAATGAAATATACCCCTGAGTTAAAAGAACTATCAACAACATTCGAAAGCAGATTGGGTAGTTAGCGGGAAAAAGTGAAGACATGAGTTGCAGACTCGTATGCAAGCGTTTATTAAAAGCTTCTTGAAACTTTACAGTGAACATTATCTTTTCCAAACCAATCAACTAATAAATTATGGTAAATACTGGTGTAAACTATAAAAACTAACAACTGTAACAACGCGGACCGCACTACGAGAAAGGGCCACCTGAAAAACTGATAACGTGATGACCGTAAAAGCAACGGGGTTGCTATCGAAGTACCCCGCGCCGATGTATCACGTTTGCTGTGTGCCGGGCATCGGCAAAACAGCCAAAATTAAGCTTCAAAATTTTCAATTTAAACGATTAATTCACATAAAAAAACTGAAAAATATATTTCAAAGTTTTTTTAATCATCACCAACATTTTGCAAGTATATTTCAATGTTTCTGACTCGAATTGTTCTCGATTGCAGTGATCTCAACGCACTCTATCGTGAGATTCTCGTTTAGGGATGACGTAAGAGGAGTGGCCCGCCAACACTAAAAAGGATGGTACTTCTTTATTGAAATACGGCTAAACTAAATGGAATTTCGAACTGAAAACTGGTCCATATACGTTTTTAAGTGCGCTAAATTCGAATCTGAAGTCTAAAACACGAAATTCCGACCCATGCAACTACCCCATTGGCTCAAGTACGAACATGAGAATGAAATGTAGGGCCTTGTGCATACAGATAAATACATAATTGAACCTATAAGTTGCTGATAGGGTACTTCAATTTTTTCTCCTTCAGCTAAGAGGTTGCATTTTTCTTCCATAGGAGAATTTGCATCTTTAGCACAAGCCATACCGAACTTATCAAGTACCTAAATGTTTGACATAAGTCTCCTGAGATATTTTTAGTTCTCCCTTAATCAAATCCTTCTCGATTTTCATCCCCAAAAAATACAATACTGGACCTTAGTCCTTAACTTTAAAATTTTTCAAAAGTTCATTTTTAATTATTTTTGCTTGTTCTATATTTTTATAGAAAAGTAAAAAATCGTCAACATACAGGGGCATGACGAAAACATCATTGTCTGAGATCATGAAAAATAAACATGGTTCAATTTTAGATTGTATGAATGAATTTTGTTAAAACCTTCAATGCTTTTTGATACCACAATCTACTTGACTGTTTAAGGCCATAAATTGCTTTCTTTAATAAATAGACTTTAAATTCGTTACCTGGAGTTATAAAACCTTGAGGCTGCTTCATATAGATATTTTCATCTATGTATATCCCCGTTTAGAAAGGCAGTCTCAACATCGAGGTGATCGACTTGAAGGTTCAGTTCAACTGTTAAAGCAAACAAAAGTCTTATGTTACTATGACGTATCACAGGCGAAAATGTCTCGGTATAGTCGATCCCATACTGTTGGGTAAACCCCTTTGCTACTAACCTAGCTTTATAACGAACTAACTCGCCATTTTCATTTTGCTTTATTTTAAACACCCATTTGTTTTGTATTATATTATTATTCACTGGTTTTTCAACTAAAACCCAGGCATTATTTTCTTTCAACGAATTTAACTCAGACAACATAGCTTGTTTCCATTCATAGAACCTATCACCAGACAAAGCCTGCTTTAAAGTGGCTGGTTCCTCTACTACGTTTGAACATCCTACCATATAAGTATACTCAGGTAATATTTTAGGTTTACGATTACGTAATGGGTACCTGCGTTCCTCGTCTGTAGCAGTACTTGCTGGTGAGCTTCCTGACTCGCTAGAAAGCTCTATAGTCGGAATGGGCGTCTGCTGGTCATCTGACGTCACAGTCTCACTTGAAAGTTCAATGGTAGGCTGGTTCGCAGCATCTTCGTCGGATGACACACCAGTGTCATAGGTAGTAGTCGAGTCGCCAGCTCCTTCAGCAGAAATTGAGTTCTCAGCCTCATTTTCAGAAGTTTGTTGGTCCCTCTCAGACTCAGATTGCTCGCTATCTAGATTACTGACTTCATCCTGATTGTCAGCAGCCGAGGCTGGAGTAGAGCATTCATCTGTTAAGCGAATCCACATGTCGTCCTAAACAGTCGTCAAAGATGGCGAGCACACAGGGAGTTTGGATGGAATAGAGTTATCTTCAACAAAAATCACATCCCTGGCAATCTTTAGTGCGTGAGTTTTTGTGTGGAGAAGGCGATAACCCTTTGAAGTCTCTGAGTAGCCAACAAAAATAAATTTCTGGCATTTGGGATCCAACTTTCGACGCTTTTGTGATGGAACATGGACGAAAGCAGGGCACCCGAAGATTTTTAGATGTCCAAGATCAATCTTCTCTCCACTCCATAATTCCTCAGGAGTTGTTCCAGGCAATGTTGGCTTGTCGGAATTGGAGTCCATCAGCATTGAACGTGCTTTTTCAACGATGGTTCTCTGGTACCTCTCTGCCAGACCATTCTGTTCTGGTGCGTAAACAACGGAAGTCTGATGTAATATACCATTTGCAGAGAAAATTTCTTTCAATTTCTTATTGCAATATTCCGTTCCGTTGTCAGATCTGACAGCTTTGATCTTTCTCCCTGTCTGATTTTCAACCAAGAGCCGAAACTGTTCAAAAATAACTGGAACTTGGTCCTTAGTCTTCAAAAAGTAGCCAAAAACTCTTCTAGCTCGATCATCAATAAGTGTGAACAAATATCTTGCACCACTCCACGAAGCAACTTCAAAAGGACCACAAAGATCTGTGTGGATCAAATCGAGAATATTTTTGGCAAGTTTCGATTTGTTGTGTGGAAAAGGTTTTCTGAATTGATTCCCTTTGATGCAACTTTCACAGGGCTGTTTATTGATGTCATCCACGGATCCTTGAGTAGACGGTAGGGGTCACTGGGGAGGGGCGCCCGGGGCGTGACGTCACGGCGACACCAGCTTCAAGACCCATGCTCCTACAAAGCACACGCAGATCGAGGTTTTTCAGGATAGGAAAGAAATTTAACACATAATAATCTATACAAATATTAAAACTTTTATTGAACTAGATTAGTTACAAAATAGGACGTACCATGGAACATAGAAATAAGAAGAGATGATGTAGGAAACTCAATCAAATAATGGTGAACTAATTGACTACTTTTTTCATCTTCTTGGAAGTTTTCCTTTCTGCTTCGGTATTTCGTTTTTCTCCTTTATTTTTCTTATAGATAGTCTTCTCTATTCTCCGCATATTTAGACATTTTAATCGAAAAAAAGTCCGTGTCCGGACGAAGCAAGAGACTAGAAAGTTGTCAATGTCCGGATATGTCTCTTTAATGCGTCCTTCCAAGGTTTCGAAAACCTTCGGTCCCTTGTATATGAACTGTCCGTGAAATTTTCCAAATTCCTTCTCCATTTTCAAAACACTGCCTAAACACTCTTCAGATGGCTGTATTAACCGACCTCTTGAGATAGCTTGTAGCCAATTTTTTCCTGGTTGAGAGACATTCATCGTTAGTTCCCCGAAAATTTGAGCCTTCTCAGGATATTTTTTCTTCATCCTGTAGGCAAGGTACCCAGCAATCATCTCCACAATCTCAAGTTTTTCTTCTGCAGCTTCCAGAGTTGTCGATGCCTTCAAGTCGGTGTCTATCAGTCCTAGAAGGCTGTCAATGTCAAACCCCAATGCTTCATCTAGTTTTTCATCTTCCATTTCAGGGCACAACAGGTTTTCATCATATTGTGGGAGATCGGTAAGGGTTGACGTTTCTATATAATTGTCATTTAAAAGCTGTGAACTGAGAGAAGGGGAATCTTTATCAAGCTGGCAGTTTTCACTGTTTATCACCTTGTGAGCGTGTCGAGTTGGCATTAAAGTTTTGATGCGTTGGGATACAGCTGTTGGTGTAGGGTGGTCATAGAATTTCCCCAAGCCGCGTATTTTAGAGAAATAGCTTTCCAGAATGTCTTCGTTACATCTGGATGCCATAACGTATGTGTAGCCATCACTTTTCAATTCCCCAAAAAGGCCTTTCAGGCTGTTAATCGACATCAAAAGTCCTTGCTGACAGAGTAGCAGACTAGAACGTGGACTTCCGTGTTTCCCCAACGCTCTCATGGAGCGGATCAATTCATACAATTTAACGAGTGCATTATTCTGCTCAGGCAACGAATTTCCGTATGCACTATTCAAAATGTTAGTTGAGAAAACGGGAACTCGAGAATTTAGTACGTCAAAACCGTCGTTAATTGTTATCACAGTTTCTCCAACGTGTTTGAATTCCGGAAAGTTGTGTATGATTGCCTTTCCAACAGTCGAAGAAAGCAATTCAGCTGCTTTTCGTACGTTTTGTCGTTCAGTTCCTGTGACTAGAATGTGCTGCAGGGTCACCTTGTGTGCATACTTCAAATCCCCATGACTTTGGGTTTCGATTAGTTGTTCGAAAGCGGCTTTATTCACGGTGTTTCCATCTTCAAGTTGGAAACCATCATCGATGATGTGGTTGCGAATTAGTTTCAAGGAATGCGGTACGTCACAGAACCCCCAAACATTTCTGTTCTCGTCCGATGGGTTTTTTAGGGATGGCTTTTCCCAGGAAATGTTCAAATTTCTCATCAGTTTTCGGTTCGATGGACCCATGTCACACACGAATGCTCTTACTTTGAAGCCAATTTTTTCTACCAACTTGATCACATCGAGCAGCAATTCGACTGATATTGGCGTGTCAAAGTTATAGTAGAGGGGTTGCATCCATTTTCCAGTCAAACCTCAGATAACCATAACTTGCACGTAATTATGAGGTCCCCTGATGATCTGTTCTTGGGCATCCAGACAAATGCAGCTATTAATTTTCATCTCATCAAAGCTCAGTACTACATCTTTTTCAAGAGCTGAAAACACAGGAGCTTGCGCTTTTAAAATACCTATATTCAAATCAATAAATCCCGGAGATACTGTGAGCTGGCGGAGGCGACGTTTTATTGTTGCTTCACTGGGAAGTGGAAACTTCAGAACACTCCTTACAAATTCCAGGGCTTTAAAACATAAACTTCGCAGAGTAACTGCATTTGCTACGTCTTCTCCAACCCATTTCTTGCATCGTCCTTCAAGTAAGACCTGCTGTTGATTTTCAGTGAATTTCCCTGATAAAAGAATACAAGAAAAACAACTATCAATGTTAGATATTATAGAAAATATTCCTAATTCGAAAACATTCCGAACCATTCTCAGCACAAGAGTTGATGACATAGATTTGAGTTTATTATTACTAGTACAATTATATGTATTAATTACGATTTATGACTTACCTTCAAGCACTGAGGCATAATGCTTCAATTTCGAGATGTTTTCATTTGCCTGGTTTAGTTCTTCTTGGAGTTCTTTAACTTGGGTTTTCAGTCGGACATTCTCCGCAGTCAATGATACGATTTCAGATAGCTGTTGTGTTGAGTCTGTACTTGGAACGCTGGAGTCTGTAAACGGTACACTGGAATCTGGTATGAAAAAAAGAAAATACATAAGTAGGTCTAAGTACGTGTATAACAAAAAATACCGGTATGGAAGTAATGTAGGTAGGTAGCTAGGTAGGTAGGTACTTGGTAAAATATTCTTGGTATAAAAAGAAAATACCGGAAAAATTCTGGAAACTATTTCTCCTGCTGTGATCCTTGGCCCTGTGGCTTGGATCCTGGCATGTGAGTTTTGCGGATTGTCAAAAACTCGGGCGCCGACCTGCATAGTCGGAAGCACGAGCTAGAACGTGCGCCTCCACCTGTAGGTTATAACAGGAACCTGCTGTTAGCTGGGACACTGATTGTGTGAACAATCGACTCTCCGGAGTGAATCGCCCTGGTTGCTTGCAACCAGGGGGGAGACCAAAAGGAATTTCCGAGGACTCCTTAAATCGACTTCCAATTGGAAGGAGGGTAGTAGACATTCCTATCCACCCAAAAACCTTGGGAGGGAGACGACGAGTTGACAGTCAGAGCGGCGAAAAAACGCTTTCTTCTTATCAGATTCGAAATCGGACTTCTTGTTTTGAAGAACAGGAGTGTTTCTTGTCATGATTTTTCTTGCAAGTGAAACACCAAGGCTTTCTGAACTTTTTGTTTTGATTATGAACAAGAAGAGCTCCATTTGATTGACCTTTAGATCCAGGGTTATATTTTTCATCCTAAAGAAGCTTAGTTTTAATTAAATCACTTGTAATTTTCGCTGAAGAATTTTCGAGGGCCATAACCATAGGTTCGTAATTTTCAGTCAAACCTTGGAGTAAAAGAACAGCCAAAAATTCGTCGTCTAATGGTTTACCCATCCCGGAGAGCTGTTGGGAAAGGAACATGGTGTGATTAACATACTGTTACATAGCATCAAAATTGTCAAGTCTAATGGAACACAAATTGCGTAAAAGACGCGAACGACAATGAAGTCCTTTATCTTCGAAATCTGACCCCAGGGCTGTCCATGCCTCAGCTGCCGTCTTAGAATTGATCACATAAGGATAAGCTGATCTTTCGATGGGAAGGTTGATTTTTGATAGGGCCCTTTCATCACGTCGGAGCTTCACGTCCTCAGCTGTCCTGTCGCCCTCAGGATAACCACCAACACAGCACCACAAACCATCGTGTTTCAGGATATTAGTTAGCTGAAATTTCCATTCAACATAGTTATCCCTAACTTTTAATCTCACCAAGGGAAATGTGGCTGGGCTGGAATGATGCTCATTGTCCGCCATGTTTCACGTCCGAATGTAGAAGTAGGCGCCACCGGTAGGCGCCAAGTCGGGAATTTCAGTTCGAGATGACAGCTTAATTTTTCGCGAAAACTGCACAATCATAACTACGCGACAACTGGGCCTCATTACCTGTAATAATGTTGGGCCTCAGGTACTAACATACCATGGAAAACACTTGAACAGTATGATTAACTGTTATATTTTATAAGAGCAACGCACGGGTAGGAAATTTCCTTTCAAAAGGATAATAGCTGAGAAGCTGATCGTTCTTATCAATCCCCCCCCCCCCCCCCCAATTGATTCATTGTACTTGACTACGCATTCTGGTTTTGTAGTTGTACTGGTTCTGGTCTTCACTTCGACCATTACCTCACCAAATTCAGAACTTATCATCCTAACATCTCGTTTGTCGTACCATTTCAGCATGCAAATCCCCGATGAATTGTACCCATGGACAACTTGTCCTTTTTTCAATTTCTGGGTCATAAATGGGGCATTGCCTCGTCGATCACCTCTAAGGGTTCCGGTAACGTATGTTTTCCGGGCAAGCATTTGTTCTGTCAGCTGAAGGCTGTTATAATAATTATCAGTAAAGAGGGAGTGGCCATTGTCTATGAACTTTTCCATTAGCTTCCAAACTACTTTTTTGGCATGGTCAGTGCCACCAACCTCTGTATCCACCTTGCCATGGTAAACCCAGAACCTGAGAACCAGGCCGTTGGGCTCCGTGATCATATAGAATTTTACCCCATACCTATGTTTCTTCATAGGCACATATTGCCTAAAACGAAGCCTTCCTCGCTACAGAACTAGCGATTCGTCAATGCAAAGGTTTTTGTACGGATAGTAAATGTTTGTCATGGTGGATTCAAAATAATCGATCAGATATTTGATCTTGTAAAGGGGGTCTGCATTTTTTATCTTCTCTGGTGTCATGGGATTTTTAGCGAAGTGAAGGGCCGATGTTCATAAATCTGTCCCGACCCATATACATACCAAAACCAGGGGTTAGAGGAAATGGCAATTCATTCAAAAAAAATGTTCTCCAATACATTTCTAATTCAGGTAGTTTTATTATGCCCGTTGTAAATAATAAACCCAAAAAAGTTTTGAACTCTGGCAAAAGTAACGGTTTCCGCTTTTTCATTCTCGCACTCGCACTGACATGTTTCAAGGTCAGCAAGGAGGCCTGACGGTTAGTTTCATCAACTATGGTCTGGAGAAACTCATCAGTAACCAAAAAACACCACCAACTGTAAGGGGAATTTGAAGGAGGAAATACCTTCAGCCCCCCCAAACATACAAATTCACTTCGAGGTACCTGAGGATTTCTATGTGACCAAAGAGGCTGAACAATAGGTGATGATGGTGGAGGAGGGGAATCAGGATCAATTCGTGAGACAGACGGAGAATGAGATGAAGAGTCGAAAGGCTGAGCAGCATGGGAGAGAGGATGATTAGAATGATCTGTTTTCTCACGATCATCATGACCACTTACTGTCCTGGTCGAAGTACCTTCCTGGTTAGAACCTTCAGTAGATGCAGCCCAAGTGTCCTCAGCATCTGACTCGTCTTCCGAACTAAAAGGCAAACCAGCAACGCCAACATCATCATCATCATCGTCTGAGATGTAATCATCTGACAGCATGCCTAACGCCGAATGAATTTCCTCAGCACTCCAATCAGTCAGACTTTTTGTTTGGAGGTGCGGTGGCAAATGACGTACGGCAACTACAAACAAACAAACAATGCAAGTTATTATACAAGGGTTTATTATTCCCAGATACAGCATGACTAGGACCCGTATATGTCTATCCAGCGTCGAAAAATACTAAGAAACTAATAGTTTCATAACCCCAGTTGTCAAACAAAATGTGACAAATTTTCCACGAATTTCCATCTTGACGAAATCCCTTGCTTCTCACACATAATTCGATCGATTCAGCGTCTAAAATTCTTGAAAAACGAGACCTCACATGATCATATAACAAAAATAGTCAAAAACCCATTTTTAGCGAATTTTTTTAGAAAATGAAGCCATTGCAATGGCTCATCTCGCACTGCCGAGATGGCTGTCACAACTAGGGTTCAAGTAAAGTAGTTTTGCGGATAGATACATATTATTACTAATGTTATACAGTAATACCTACACACTTCCACTAACTATTTAGGTACCTTCCGGTTATTACATTATTAGTAAGTATTATCACAATTTTATAGTATGGAGAAGGTGGGAAAGTTACTTATAGTTCCTATTTATTTATAAGTAGGGGGGTAATTTTGTTTGTTAGGAAAAATTGGTAGTTCGAAGAAAAATTCGTCATAAATAATTGATAAATATAGCTAGAGCATAAAATAGAAACGTACCAGTAATCGGTTCAGTGAATGTAACTTCTGCATTATCATCATCCACCATTCTGATGGGAGTTTCGGATCCTGAATCTGCATCATTGTCTGAGGAAAAACAAAAAAATAATGATAATAATACATAAGTATTATACAATAGGTACCCACATTCGTAATCACAAAAACTAAAGTGGAAAAAACCTTACCAATAGAAATGGGATGTGAGGTCGAAGGATCAGAGGCGTTTGAGGAGGATGTTTGTGGGTCACGATGTGAGCCATCAAAAAGCCGCTTCCTGGCCGTATTTTGCCTTTTTTCCATGAGGACACTGTAAAATGCAATAACAAAACACTAAAAACGCCGAAGTAACATTGTAAAATATCGGAAATGGAGGAGAAATAATCACTTACCGTTATTTTGTATGTGGAAACGAAGGGCTGAAAAAAATATTGACAAAAACGTGGCAGTCACAAACAAGCGGCAAATACCAGATGGTAGGAGTGTATAATACGAGGTTATGGCGTTACTAAGGCGGCATTCGTCAGCTTGGCGATGGGGGAAAGCTTTGAGTGGGGAGCTTTGTAGGAGAGGGGACCCCCGAGAACGTCTCGGGTGGCGCCTGGTGAAAGGAGCGGTTTTCCGAGGCTGTCTCGGGCAGCGTGGTGAATGGGTTAATGGTTTGAGACGTTTAAGAAGCAATTTTTCAAACAGTTTTGACATAAAAGGGAGGAGGGATATTGGTCGATACCCTGTCTTCTCATTTGGTGACTTTCCTGGTTTGGAGATCATGATGACTTCAGCAACTTTCCTTTGGGAAGGTGCGTGTTTCAGTCTAAATGTAGCATTGATAATGTGAAGCAATTTCATCACTACTTTATTGGGGAGCTCTTTCACTACACGGCCTGATATCAAATCGTAGCTGGGCGTTTTTTTTTCCATTAATGTTGCTTTTTATTTCATCTTTAGGTTTCTTCAGTGTCACTGGGAGTATTTCGAGTTCGTCAATTTTTTCCGTCTGAGTTGTATTTTTGTCTGGTATTTGAGAGGAGTTTCCAGAAAATGCAGTAGATGATGGCGTTCCTTTTTCAAAATCTTCTCGTTTACTTGGTTCATCTCGTTTCCCCTTATCGACTTCCTGGCTCTTTATCTTTCTAAATTCATCTCGAAGACGGTTCTTGATGAAGTCGTAGTCAATAGACTCTGGTTTCAATGTTTCTATAGCTGTGACGACCATGTCATAGGATTTTGGCATGGACATTAAGAGTAAGCATACGATTTCAGTGTCTTCGGGATTGGCTCCAGAGGACCATAGTTCTCTCACTAACCTCTCAAATTTCAGTAGGTGATCACCCAAATTGTCCTTTTTGTTGTACTTCAACGAGAGTTGTTGTTTTCGCAGATACAGTTGCGTGGCAACTCCTTTCTTCACGAAGTTTTCCTCCAAAACTTGTAAGATTTCTGCTGCTGTAGGTATGACAGTCTTTGATGTACTCAATGTGACTGTCAGCTATGCAAGGCACGATTAGTGCTTTGGCCTTCCTGTCATTTTCCTGGAACTGCTCCTGGTGTTTGTCCTTCTTGTGAAGTACTTCTTGTTTCAATACGTGTTCCAATACACCAGCTTCATCAAGCTTAATTTTTATCCGAAACAGCCAATTGTTGAAGTCTCCACCAGAAAATGGCACAATTCCATATTTATTGCGTACACCTTCCGACATAGCTAACCTCTTCCCTCGCGTCTTCTTTCATCCAACAATATCACCGCAATCTGGAATCCGATCTTCTTGATTCTCGACTATGCTTAGCCGATAACCTATTAATTTCCAGAGGAAATAGCCGAGAAATTAAGAAACCACTTCAGATTAAACAGAAGTTATTTTTATTAGAAGCACGAGAACACCTTCTTTAGAGACAGCACACCAATACAACAATCCTCTATTGTCCGCATGGAACGCTAGTTGTTCCTTCAAGTATGGAAGTACATGGATGTTATGGAAGTGTATAATTAATGTAATGATGTAGTATAATTGTACATGGAAGATGCATGGATTGTATATAATTTAACAGAGATTAACCACTAAAGGGTTTTGTGGTTGGTAAAGATTTTGAATCTTCTTCCGAAAATGTTGATTTTTACAGGAGAAATTCAGTAAAAACACTGTGAAAATTGGATTAAAAGGTAGGTAAGGTGCACCGGGGTAAGTGGAAGTGGGTTTTGCACACAAAAATCTTGATACTACAGTAAAATCTGGTGAAAGCCTTCAAATGAGCTGAATTTTTTACTGAGGCTTGCACTAACCATTCTCTACAAAATGTAAAAGCCGTTTCGCGTTCGTAATAATCTGACAGTGATATTGAAATTTTCTTTCAAAAATCGTTGCATTCCACTTACCCCAGGGTTTTCCAAATTCAAGAAGTAAGTGGATCACAGAAGTTATTTGCCACAAAATGCGTCTAAAAATGTATGATATGAGTGGGAATGATAGCATATCAAGTAAAACACCAAGAAAAGCCATTGTACATTGATTAAAAAATATATTTTCAATTTTAGAATTAATTCAACATGCTACATGTTGGCAACATCCTTCTTTCTCCTAACTTTAACGGCTTGAGGTTTCTTGAGGCTGAGGTTGTTCCGTTTACAGAATGCAGTGAAAAAATCGTCCCCAGGAATACCATCTTTGAAAGGAGTCTGTATTTTATTTACTAAGATATACTGTCCCAATGTCCCTAGAAATTCCTTTTTGGATAAACCAAAACCCCACTTGTTCATGGCCTGAACACTTTTTGTAAATTTTTCCTCCTCCTCTCTTGTGAACACAGTTCTTCTGCCCCCAGTTGTGCTCTTTACACCCCTCTGTTTCTTATATTGTTTGAAAAGCGTAGGGTAGGGAATGCTGAATACTCTTGCAGCTGCAGCCAAAGTTAAGAGCTCCTTTCTAACAGCATCTATAGCTTTTTTCAAGTCTTCTTTCGAGTACGAAGGTGGTGGCCTCTTCTTCTGGTAGTTCCTTACCATTTCTGTTCAGCAAAATAAAATAAAAACAGTAAGTACAAACAGTACAAAACAGTAAATAAAAACACTAACAAAAATTGCAGCTATTGAAGCTATGAAATGAAAACAAGGGGTAAGTGGATCATGCTGCTCTGACGTATTCCACTTACCCCGAGTTTGGAAATGAATGGGGTAAGTGTATCAAACCAAATTACTCTCAATGAAGTCTGAAAATACCCCCAACGACAATTTCCACACTTAATTAGAGATATAAGCTACCACTTACCACAAAAATCATCCAAACAAATTGATCCTGGCCCACGTTCGGCTCCTCCAACGAAACTGATTACACACTTTGATAAGAGTGAAAAAAACATGTCTCAGGAAAATCACTGCAGCTAACTCCAGAGACATCAGCTGTGAGTTTCATGCCTTGTGGCCACTTTTTGAATAGTCAAATGAAGCAATGACGGCACTTTGACCTACATCCTTACACTTTTGGACCAGTAGGTACCAATTATTCCACTTACCCCGAAAATCCACTTGCCCCGGTGCACCTTATATTACGAAAAGGCATAACTTCAAGAAAAGGATAAACAGGAGACACACATCACCCTGCACAACACCATGAACTTCCAGGATGGATAATACAAATAATACTTCCATGTAATTGCTAGATCGATGACCATCTCAACACTTTCCCTCAATTACATCAACGTTAATGTGGTTTAAATATTCAGCTTATGACACAATGTAAACAAGACAAGAAACAATAATTCACTTTTCAATATAAATGATGATTTTTCTGAAGAATGGACAACAAAGTAGTTAGTACGTGAACTTTTCAATTAATCAATTCAGATCAGTTTACGCAATTAATGCTATTTCTCAATTTCTTGAAGATAGATCCATTCAAAGGTTTTGTGAAAATATCGGCCTTCTGATTTGCAGAATTTATATACTTTCATCAATGACTTTGTCAGTGAACAAATTCTTTACAAAATTATACTTAACATTGACATGTTTAACACTCTCGACGCTGGCCCTGCCACTGCGCCAACCCCCAGGACTGGCCCAACTTTTTTCAACTTTTTTTCATAAGCATGTTTGAAATGTCTTAAAAACCACGTTTTTAGGCGATTATAATTGAAAAACTCATAATTTTCCAAGTTTTTGGAGCGCAACATGTATGTCATGACGCCTGTCCACAGTCGCGCTCAGGGTATACTAACCCTCCATACAGTACAAAATAATGAGTTCCTAAACTCTATTATTCTAGTATAGTAGCGATTTATCTTGAGAACAGCTACAGGAGGGTAGACTGAAACGGTGGAATAATGGTGTAAGTCACAAAACTCAAAGACGTTCTGCACCATCACAAACCTACCAATTACGCGACCGAGAAATTATTATGTCACCGAAACGATTTGGTATGGTTAAATACACAGATTCTGATTTTATATAGCAACTGAACTGTAATTCGTAATAAGAACATTTACTTTTAATGAACACTTGTAATTTGAGAGTAGCCTATCGACCGTATACCTGCAAATCCTCGTATGTTCCAAAATCGAAATTTTACAGGAGCCATAAAAAACATCATGGACACAGCATACGTTACACATTGTCCTCTCCTCCAGGAAATTATTATGAGATTCACATGTGTTCGTGATAATAAGTTATAGAGAGGCAATTTATCTTCCAAATATGAGTTCCATAAGAGTTTTCGAACATACAAGGATTTATTCAAGAACTTATCAGTACTTACGAGGATTTGCACACGAATAACACTAATGTGGTAAAACTTTTTATTGCAGTGTAAGTATCTCAATCTTTTAGATCACATCAATTAGTATCACATTATTCATCTAATTATAAGGAGGTATCACGTTAACACTCTCATAACTTATTATAATCTCTTTACTCTCATGAAATCATTAAATCTCAGTCTCACAATCAGTCTTTCCATGTTAAATTCCTAGTATCACGTTAAAACTCTTAACTCCTAAAACGTTCTAACTCCCAAAAAATCATTGAAACTCAGTTGCACAATCAGTCTTATCTAGTAAAATTCTTTGCAAACTAAATAATCGCTTATAAAAAAAATCACAATGACAGTTTTATAATCACAGTGTGCAAGGCAGCTACCTAATTTGCGCAAACTTCTAAATTTCTTTCAACTGAACTTTACAGTACCAATGTGGATAGTAAAGAATTAAAATGAATGTGGGAGTAGTAAAATTAATGTGGGAGGTTATCATAAAAAGGATGAAAATCTGTAGGAATGACAGCCTTCAACTCTTGGAGGTGCCGAAATTTATCAGGTTTTATTCTTGGTTGTACTTTATGAAGTTGTGTTAACAACCCCATGGACTTCGTCGTCTTACTTTTTTCCAAGACCTTCCAATTTTCTGTAAAATTTAGTTTATAGTAAAGTTCTCCATCAGGAGTGTACTTGATAGCTTTGATATCAGAAACAGTGGGGTTTCCAGTACTGTTTCTTGCAGGCCTGATGGATGTGTAAGGTCCTAAACGAGTGAAGTCTTTGAAGAACGTGAGATCTTCAAGATACTCAACAACGAAGGGCAGAGAACCTTTTCGAGCATTCTTGATTACGTCTAAGTATTGGGCAGGGGTGAAAATAACTTTGTTTTTAAGTTTTCTCTCAATCAGAGCATGAATGCACTGATGGAGAATCTTCTCTCCTCTGCTCCTAAACAGAGCCTTTCTAACGGAAGATGCCATTATCTCTTCTCAGGAAATTCGTATTTATTGGTAGGTAGATATTTTTGAAATAACACCAATCTGGAAAACATCGATTTATAACAGTTTTGATTATGAATAGAGATCAGATTCGTGCATGCATGAGAACCTTATTGGGAAGCTACGTGAATCACACTGAATGGAACCATGTCAGTTTTGAGTGAAATAATGATGAAATTAATAACAGAAACCAGTTTTAACAAGTTGATGTCATCACAGTGCGTTTCACCAGAAATTCAGTTCAAATTATTGAAAATAATAAATCAAAAGAAGAACTTATTCTAAATTCCTATTGTATAAAACCTCGTAAGTACAGACCGTTGACTGTCTAAATCCTCGTAAGTCTCATGGCAATGAGGATTGCAACAAACAAGAGTTTTTGTGAACGTGGGAACAAACTCCCAACTCTATAACTTCTAAAGTACCTTCAGTATGATGTGTAAGATCTATCTAAGCAAACATATGCAAAAAAAATAACAAAGAACTTACCCAAAATTGAAAAATCCAGCAGACATCGACTGAAGCCGGGACTTGCGAGGTCTTACAACCCTTCTGGAACGTTCTAGACTTACGGGTTATTACAATCGATCACACAATCGATATTTCACATGGAATCGATACCAAACTTTGTACAAAGGCGCGGGATCGTTACTTCGATACAAATAAATCAAAAACGCATTTTTGGAAAAAATCGGACTTACGAGGTTTTGCAGGTATACGGTCGCTATGCTGTAACTGGGAGAGTAGCCTATGCTCGGGATTTCAGTGTTACGATAATGCAACAAGTGAATATTCGGATTCTGTCCCGTTGTTTCGCATTTCCGTTACATGTTCTTAACTATTCGGACTCCCGTTTCAGCTAAAGCATGATCCTGTGCATAGTTTGGGCTACTAGTTGTTAGAACTACTTCGTTTTTTCCAAATATTCTTTAAATAGCTTGCTACCGAATGGATTGTTGTCACAGATAACTTCGTCTGGAAATCCGAATCGGGCAAACAGTGATTGACAAACTTTAATGACGTGATCAGTACTTTTTTGTTTAATTTTTTCAAACTCTATCCATCTAGACAAGTAGTCAATTATTACTAGGTAGGATTTAGATTTAAATTCTAATATGTCCATCCCAAGTATTGACCATGGACGAGTAGGTACTAGTTGCAAAACCATTGGTTCTCTAATGTTTTGAACTCTATGTTCCTGGCATATGTGGCATGCAGCTATAAAGTCACTAATGTCAGCTGACATGCCGGGCCAAAAAAATAGTTTCCTAGCTTTCGAACGGGTTTTCTCAATACCCATGTGACCTTCATGGAGTTTTGACAGGACATTAAATGTAAGAGAAGAAATTTTCTTCTCTCAGTTTTGGGGATTACTATTCTGTCTTGGTAAAATAGTAGGTTTTCGCTAGCTGATAAGTAATCTTTAATTTTTTTATACCTTCCTATCTCTCCAGTGACTTTGCTTGGCCAACCAAATTGTACATAAGACATCACAACACTTAGCGTTGGATCTGAACGAGTGGTATCTACGAACTTATTAAATTTCTCTTTATACATAATATGATTAATTATACTATGAATTACATATTCCATTTCCGGATCACTTTTGTTGTGACCTGGTATAACTGCTCTTGATATGGCATCGGCTATTACCATTTGCTTACCAGGTGAGTAAGACATATTAAAATTATATTTCATTAGCTTTAGCCTCATTCTTTGCAATCTCGAGGGAACTTTATTAAAATCTTGCTTGACAATTGATATGAGGGGCTTATGGTCTGTTTGTATGTCTACCATCCGACCATATACATAGTAGTGGAAACGTTCTAGGGCGAAACAAGCACCAAGCATTTCTTTTTCGATTATAGCGTATTTTTTTCAGTTTTAGTTAGAGATCGTGACGCAAACGAAATTGGCTTATTATTTTGCAGTAACACACATCCCAAACCTTCATTGCAGGCATCTGTTTGGATGGTTACTGGCAAATTCTTGTCATTGGGCTCAGGCATTTCATTAATTGCTTTAATACGATTAGGTTCTATAGCTACTCCATCTTTTGAAATTATACTTCCTAGTATTTTGATTCTTTCTTCACAAAACTTAAACTTTTTTTCATTAAATGTTATGTTTGATTCTTGTGCTCTTTTCAAGACTTTACTTATTATTTCGTCATGCTCTTGCTTAGTTGAACCAGCTATTATTATGTCATCAATATAAATGTTGACACCTTTTATATTTCCAAACAATTCCGAATTTTTCTTTTGAAACACTTCAGCGCAAATTTTTACGCCGAAAGGTAATCTGTGGAATTTATATCTCCCAAATGGAGATGCAAAGCTACATAATTCTGATGATTCATCATCAATGCAAATCTGATAAAATCCTTCCTTAAGATCTAAGATTGAGAAGAATTTCTTATCATTCAAATCATCAAACATTTCCTCTTGAGTAGGAATTTGGAACTTGTCATAAAAAATTTGTTCATTTAGGTCTTTTGGATCGAGACAAATTCTCAGATTATTGGAATCTTCCTCAATGATAACAAGAGGGTGTTGCCATAGGCATGGTCCTTCTGCCTTAAGGCCATATCACACGAGCGATTTTTCAGCTTTTTTCCGCAGAAAAATCGCTGGAACGTGAAGAGGAAGAAGTACAGTGATTCAAGTATCCATGCAAGGGAAGAAGTACAGTGTTTCAAGTATCCATGCAGCGGGTTTTTAATTCCACTTCCCCACCCCCCCATAGCGCAGCCTGCACCCTGGTGGAGCGATTTTTCTAGCTTTGGAATATTTAGAACGCGTTCTAATTTTTCTAGTCCGCCATTTTGTGCGGGAAAAAAAGCTGGAAGGAAACCATTCGAAGGTTCTCCATCGATAAGTAATTTGTGGTTGTAGCATTCCTTGATCTACTAGTCGACGTCTGTTCAGTTTTCTGCAGTTTTCCGAGAGAAAAATTAATCAGTTCTTCGTTCATTTTTACAATGACGATTTTTAACAATGAACCATCAGATTTCAGTAATTCTTTCTGTACAAATACTTACATGTTTGACAGACAAAATACTGGACAGTGGTACATAATTTATAGTATACTTAAGTTAAGATATTGTAGTTGGTAGGTACTCACCACTAATGATCAAGGAAATAGGGTCCATTTTGAAGAATAATATGGCAGGAGCACAAAAACTGAAGAAAACGAGATCGTAGTGACGCCACGGAGACAAGTAAAGTTGTTGGCGAGTGAAAAAAATAAAGAAGCCAAGTTTTCAATTAATTAATTACCTACCAGGACCGAAAATCAAGTTTAGTTTCCCACCCATCAATTACCTAAACAACAGGTGATTCCTATTTTACAATTTATTGTTGAATAGGAAAATACATTCTTCTCGTGACTTTTGCTCAACACACTTATTTTTTATTTAAAAATAATAATTGTAGATTTAGGTCCTATTCTGACTAATACCTCTGCTATCACCCATCTTTAAAAAAAGTGATTACTTTTTCTGGGAGTGGGAGCGACGCTAAAACGTTGCTTCAAAATTCCACACTACTATAACCTGATCCAAAACTTGTAGAGTGAAAATCGCTGGCCGCCAGAATGCGCTCTATTCGCAGTTTTCTGCGGTTATTCTTCTTCAACTTCGCCTAACTTATTCTAACTTCCTCTTCACGTTCCAGCGATTTTTCTGCGGAAAAAAGCTGAAAAATCGCTCGTGTGATATGGCCTTTAGATATTATTTTATCTTTTTCTAACCTATCTAAATGGTCTTTTAAACGTTTCTGCAGATGTTTAGGTACTCTGCGTGGTGCATAGGTTAGAGGTATTGCATTCTCCTTCAACTTTATTGAATATGGCTTTCCAGGAAACTTGCCAACTCCTGAGAATACACTCTTAAATTTATTCACTATTTCTTCTTTAGAATTAAACTTCTCTATTTTATCTACTTTCAACTCTTGTAGTTTCTTAATTATATTCAATTTTTCACAAGTATCAAGACCTATAATCGGCTTATCCAATGTATCTATTATTATGTATTCAACATTTTCAGCAATTTTTTTTTTTTTTTTTTTAGTTATCTATTTCGATTTATTGATGTTTATAACAGAGCTATTGCCCGTCTTAGAGAAAACTATTTACAGTATTTCTTGTACATGAGTGAACTATGTTCCTGGTATATATTGTCGAGTTAATGGACAAAGTCGGGAGATTTGAAAAGACACATGAGAACACACACTGGGGAGAAACCCTACGCCTGTGATAGATGTGATTACAGAGCCTCAAAGTCGGGAGATTTGAAAAGACACATGAGAACACACACTGGGGAGAAGCCCTACGCCTGTGATAGATGTGATTACAGAGCCTCAAAGTCGGGAGATTTGAAAAGACACATGAGAACACACACTGGGGAGAAGCCCTACTCCTGTGATAGATGTGATTACAGAGCCTCAAAGTCGGGAGATTTGAAAAGACACATGAGAACACACACTGGGGAGAAACCCTACGCCTGTGATAGATGTGATTTATAACCTCACACCCAGGAGTTCTTAAGACTCACATTAGGACACACACTGGGGAGAAGCCCTACGCCTGTGATGGATGTGATTACAGAACCCCGCACCTGACACCATGTAAAATTAATAATAAGGATGAGGGGGAGAACTGGTTAAATGATTATTCTTCGGAGATCGATTTGTAACTGTTTATTAAGTAAAGATGTGAGAAGGGAGCGGAGTGGGAATGGGGACGGCGGGAACCATCTGTCCAGCTGATTGGCTGACGTCACGATGGAAGAGCTTCTTACCTTGATAATGTTACACTTATAATGTATTGAATTGGTTCAAGTAGTGATGTTGTGGTCAGCTACCTCTTCGCATTTCTGTCCATTCACTTCCTTAGCTCAAGTGGTAGGAGCTCCGATTCGGAATCGGAATGATAGAAGTTCGATCCCCGGTCAAGGGAAGTTAATTTTTGATGATTCAACAGTAAAAGGAGGCGAGTAAGTAGCACATCGAACGAGCAAGACGAGAGAGAACAGCAGGGCAGCCAACATAATAGTGACATATTTTGGTAGTACACTGTTCAACAACCTCAAGGGTACGAAAAATAAGATCTTTACTTGCTTCACGTCTGACAATTTCATACTCAATGGCTATCTAGATCGAGATTTTGGTAGTGATGTTAATGACAAAAAATCACGAGTGGAATTCCTATTTTATCTGAGTAAATTAAGGTTTCTTAAAAATCAAACAAACTACAAACAGTTACGCTATCAACAGCTGAAGCCGAATATTATGTTGCCTTAACTGAATGTTTGTGGTTGGAAATTAAGTCGTCTGATCAGACTGCAAACATCTTGACAAAAGCCCTTGGTTCCAATTTTTTTGTTTCTGTCGCATTGCAAAAAATATGACTGATGTGAAAAAAGAAAAGGTAAATTGGAATATAATGCTGACGTAAAAAAGTATAATATACTTTTTACACATATGCGTAAAACTGCTGAAAAAAGTTTTACACATATTATGTGTAAAACTGCTGTGAAAAAAAAGAAATGATGAAAACATTCTGCTATTTGACATAGGTACCTAATTTAAATTCAAACTTGTATGTTTTCAAGATTTCTATTTGAATTTAAGATGGAAGATAATTTAATTACGTGTATTTTGGTTAAGTTTGGACCCATTCTGATGTTTGAAATTTGAATTTATTTTTTAAGTAATGTTTATTCAAATGTTCATAATATTGAACTATTCTGTGGCATGTTGGAAGTTAGAGAAGGGGGATATTGAGTACGGATATTGGGTGGTAGTCTTGAACCACCAATGCCTTCACTATCCCCACTCTCTATGATGTGATAACAATAATTCATTGTTCAATTCATGAATACTAGATGGTGGCTGTGATCAAATCGTATCTTGCATCTTGATTGAAATTTCCGACCAGTGCAATTTTATGACAAATTTCGTTGTGGTGATCCAAATCTGCACAACATTGCTGAGTAGGCATCCGTTCCTTCCTGTTAAAATAAACTTGATAGTGAACCTTGAGCGGAAATATGGTAAATAGGTGCAGCTAATGGAAAAGCCGTGTTCATTGCCGGTTGTGATCTATAGTGAAAAATAATAAACGGTTTTGTAATAATTTGCAGCGTTTTTTTTGTTAAAATTTCTTAATTGTCCTTCGAACATTGATCCGATGGGATTCGTGTCCTTCAACAACTTGCTCAACCTACCCAACTTTGGGGGATTGGTGGCCCCGGGAGCCGCCATGGTGGGTGGGTCCGGCACGGTAGCGCCCCACACACACCTTATTCCTGTAGTGCCGATCACACTAGTTCCTATTACACTTAGTTCCTGTTCTTCATCGTTTTTTATAGTTGTACCTCTTCATTGTAAACAATTTTTTGCCTAATTATAAT
The DNA here is from genome assembly GCA_009739505.2 of Apolygus lucorum. Lineage (NCBI taxonomy): Eukaryota > Metazoa > Arthropoda > Insecta > Hemiptera > Miridae > Apolygus > Apolygus lucorum. The sequence goes on along the minus strand of CM019167.2, from coordinate 73,487,759 downwards.
TGTTTTTGATGTCTTGCCCTACATGTTAGATTTAGATAGTAAGTTAAGTAGCAATATTTGTATTGACTTATACTATGTACATATATGTACCTACAGTATGAATAATAAAATATCAAATATCAATATCAAAATTCGAGTCCCCCCCCCATCACCACCAATGGTGCCAGTCTGGCACCAAAGCAGAAATACGTCGTAACATTGAACTATCATCTATTAGTTTTAGTATGCTGTCCGTCGAGGTTCACATCCGTATTCAAGGTGAAACACAAAAGAAACCAACGAAATATGCTATTTTTGGTGCCCTGGCACCATGGTGGCACCACTATTATAGTCCGGGCAACGAAGGGTTTGAGGTAGAAAAAAATAGAACCCAAACCAAAATTGGCACAGATGTAGGGGTGGGTATTCTTATTAACATACTAAAAGTCCTGGAGGGTGGGGCACGAGCTCGAGGGGAGGGGGTCACTAAAGGTCCCATTTTGGGGTTTTTCGTAAATATCTCGAAAACGGTGCATTTCTTGATAAAGCATATCTCAAAGTAAATTAAAGCTTATAAAATTCTCCACAACTTTGATTCTATACGTTTTATCGAAATTCCGAACCGTTACCGAGTTTTATGCATCCAAAAATGGAGGAATTTTGAAAATTCGGTTTTTAGGTCACGTTTTCTGGATAATTTTGTTGAATTTCGTCCAAACGGTTGATCTGAGAAAAAATGTCTCTTGGAAAAAGTTGTAGAGCAATAAATTTCCTTGAAGAACATGTGGTTTATTGACAATTTATCATTTACCAATCAAAAATTACGCCAATTTCAAAATTTTGCCAATTTGTGTCATTTTTACTCAAATGTTGCCATTCCCCTTTTTATGTGCCCTCGAACTTCAATCGTCCTTCTTTTTGTCATCTGTCGTCATTTAATGTTATATATACCACGAATTAACAACCCAGAATTACATATCAACAGATCGGGGGGGGGGGGGTATATGAAAATATGATGTAGAAGAAAACGAAAAAGTGTTTTATTAACTAAGTATTAAAGTAAGGTACCTATTTACAAAATGACATGATCGTTAGGTAAGGTCAAAGTACATCAAAAATCGTCTTCTTCGTCACTCATGGAGGTTGCTTCAGTGGGGGCGGCGTTGGTGCAGGTGCTATGGCACCCGCCACAGGCGACCGAGCAGGCCTGTTCTCCGACAACCGCAGCGAGTTCCACATCCGGTTGTGCACCGACAAAACCTTGGAATTCAGAACTTCTTCGGGTGCCACTGGGGCGTTGGTGGTCACTGGATGGAGTCCATCCTCCTGCATGGCCCATCCGAAGCTAGTTGGTTGGTGGTACCCAGCCACTGTTGGACCAGCAAAGAAATACCAAAATATTTGTTAGCAAAGCAATTAATACAATAAGGAAGTGAGTTATTGGTATATAAGATGCAATGAATGATCACGTAGGGAGTGCTGTAGTGCTGATGCTTTGGTTGGTGGCAGGGACGTCAAATTGGGGTTTGGCCTGACGGAGGCTTTCAGGAAGGCCTTGTGTCGCAGTTGGTTGAGGTTATTGAGTTGGGGAGGAGCCTTGAACATATTGAGTAAGAGGACTTCGCCAGCTCTCTCAATCTCTTGTGGTGTAGAGGAGGGGTTGTAAAAACAAGGAGCAACTTCACCTATGACGCTTTGTCAGTGCAGGCATTGCTGATGTTGTATGAAAGCCTCAGAAACTGTGAAGGAGGAGGTATTTTGAGCAAATGGGAGCTGCTGCAGCTTGTGAATACAATATACCTTTGAGGGGACATTCCCTCGGCCTGGCTTTATGAAGAATAGTTGTCCTTGATTGGGGGGCGTCAAGGCTACCAGTAGCACTATCAGGTCTATATCTTCCCCAATCACAGTTAGCCTCACGTTTTCAGCTGCTTTATTTTCCACACTTAGCAATCATTGTGTCTGCATCCCCTGGGGCAACCATCGTTAGGATGTTGGATGCTGACATCCTCCTTTTTAAGAACTCAATGAGTCTTGACTTGTTTTTGTTGTTGGCAAGGAAGTGTTCCTGTTAGATGGTGATGGTGGTTGTCTCCGCCGATATAAATTTTCAAGAGACAACCACCATTTTATCAGCAATTTATGGGAAGAGCAAAATGACAGCTGTAAAAACCTGCACTGACAAAGCGTCATAGGTGAAGTTGCTCCTTGTTTTTACAACCCCTCCTCTACACCACAAGAGATTGAGAGAGCTGGCGAAGTCCTCTTACTCAATATGTTCAAGGCTCCTCCCCAACTCAATAACCTCAACCAACTGCGACACCAGGCCTTCCTGAAAGCCTCCGTCAGGCCAAACCCCAATTTGACGTCCCTGCCACCAACCAAAGCATCAGCACTCCCTACGTGATCATTAATTGCATCTTATATACCAATAACTCACTTCCTTACTGTATTAATTGCTTTGCTAACAAATATTTTGGTATTTCTTTGCTGGTCCAACAGTGGCTGGGTACCACCAACCAACTAGCTTCGGATGGGCCATGCAGGAGGATGGACTCCATCCAGTGACCACCAACGCCCCAGTGGCACCCGAAGAAGTTCTGAATTCCAAGGTTTTGTCGGTGCACAACCGGATGTGGAACTCGCTGCGGTTGTCGGAGAACAGGCCTGCTCGGTCGCCTGTGGCGGGTGCCATAGCACCTGCACCAACGCCGCCCCCACTGAAGCAACCTCCATGAGTGACGAAGAAGACGATTTTTGATGTACTTTGACCTTACCTAACGATCATGTCATTTTGTAAATAAGTACCTTACTTTAATACTTAGTTAATAAAAAAACTTTTTCGTTTTCTTCTACATCATATTTTCATATACCCCCCCCCCCCCCCCCCGATCTGTTGATATGTAATTCTGGGTTGTTAATTCGTGGTATATATAGCATTAAATGACGACAGATGACAAAAAGAAGGACGATTGAAGTTCGAGGGCACATAAAAAGGGGAATGGCAACATTTGAGTAAAAATGACACAAATTGGCAAAAATTTTGAAATTGGCGTAATTTTTGATTGGTAAATGATAAATTGTCAATAAACCACATGTTCTTCAAGGAAATTTATTGCTCTACAACTTTTTCCAAGAGACATTTTTTCTCAGATCAACCGTTTGGACGAAATTCAACAAAATTATCCAGAAAACGTGACCTAAAAACCGAATTTTCAAAATTCCTCCATTTTTGGATGCATAAAACTCGGTAACGGTTCGGAATTTCGATAAAACGTATAGAATCAAAGTTGTGGAGAATTTTATAAGCTTTAATTTACTATAGGACATGCTTTATCGAGAAATGCACCGTTTTCGAGATATTTACGAAAAACCCCAAAATGGGACCTTTAGTGACCCCCCTCCCCTCGAGCTCGTGCCCCACCCTCCAGGACTTTTAGTATGTTAATAAGGATACCCACCCCTACATCTGTGCCAATTTTGGTTTGGGTTCTATTTTTTTCTACCTCAGGCCCTTTTTTAGTCTTCGTTGCCCGGACTATTAGTTCCATGGTGATACAGAGAATAATTCATGAAAATCCGGAGGTATAATGAAAATTTTTCCTAAATTTCAAAGCTTGGGTACAATGAGTAAGCAGTAAAGGAACCGAAATATTGAAAAATAGGATATTTTGTGAATATTATCCCCCCACACGCCCCCTCCCCTTGCGAATTTTGGTACTCTGGTGAAATTATGTACAACTCGGAAGTTATTTTAGTAAAAAAAAAAAAGACACGCAAATCGGTTGGAAATTGAGGCCTGGGCAGAATACACAAGATAATGCCCAAAAACGCACGTTTTTTTTAGCATTAACCCCCCTTTCCCTCCCTTAAAAGGCAAAATTCAAAATTTCGGCGCCTTAGTGCACAACTAGATAGTTTTCCGCGTCGAACAAAAAAAGAACCAGGAAAATCGGTTGAGAACTAAGGGCTGGGCAGACGTCACAAGATTTGTCACACACACACACACACACACAGACGTACACCTATGGTTTTTTCCGCAGATTTGGATTCAGAATGGTCTGAAACGGATTACTGTGTGGTTATTTTTTTGTCTACTGAGTGTTGTCCTCCTCCACCCCAGATCGATCGCATAAGGACGCCCAAGTCTTACTGTGGGACGTCCTAAAAAACTAAGATAATAATAATGAAATTAAAAAATCTCAGCAACTGCTGGAAATTACCTCTTTTAGCCTGCAGACAAGTAACAAGTAACTTTCGATTTTCTTAAAGGTTTTTAGATGAGAAGCTTTTTGATTTTTTGTTTACATCAAAGTAGTAAAGTAGTACCTACCTACTTTCCAACATTTTTTTAAATTTAGAAGAGAGAAATTTATTTTTAATCCTGCCATAGCCGGTCCCCAGCCCGTGCCGCAAAAGGGGGAGGGAAAATAAAGTCCAAAAACATTATTTTTCCTTCTAAATTTGGAAAAATAACGATGAAATCGAAGAAAGGACCTCACCACGTGATTCAGCGTCAAAAATAATGAAAAAAAAAAAAATGTGCCACACTTGGGGGTTTAAAAAAATTCACTTTTGCGCACCCTGGTCACTTTGCGCGCGAAAAGTACCAGTTGCACGCAATGAAAAAAATCGATTCGGGTATCAATTTCTCATGAAATTTGACGTAGAATCTGAATCTGCAATAAAAAATGGAGGTTCCCATTTGAAAAAACAAAGTTAGTGTCGATTGCGCACAATTGCGCGCAACTTTTTTGCGCAAAAGTATTTTTCCTGAATTCTTTACAAAAAAATATGAAAAATGGCGTTGGGCCCATTTTATTACGTAATTAAATATGGAAATGCCGGAGGGTGGACCATAACTTCTGGGACACCCTGTATAGATGATCCGATGCGTAGAGGTTAATCTCAAAACACCAATCTCTAAGTACCTTTCACTACCCTCATAGGGGACCATCTACACGCTAATCTGGACAATCCTAGAAAACTTCATCAAATTCGGATGGAAAATGTAAGTGTCATGGCTGTAACAAGGATTTTACGTTTGCGCATGCGCAGTGGCTACTATCAGTCCGAAGGTGTTGATTTTCATAGGGGATCATCTAAATACTAATCTGTACCATCCCTGAAAATGTCATTGAAATCGGATGGAAAATATGGAAGTTATGGCGGTTACAAGGAATTCACGTTTGCGCATGCGCAGTCGCTTCTATCAGTCCGAGGATGATGATTTTCATAGGGGACCGTCTACACACCAACCCGCACAATCCCTGGAAATTTCATAGAAATCGGACAATAACTTCGTATAGTTAAGCCCGTTACTAGGAATTCATGACAGACAGACACGGAACCAAAATTGTTCAGAAAGGAAAATGCGAGTGAAAATTTTGATTTTGGAGAACTTTTTTTTCATCCTTGAAAAGTGAAAACAAAGCTTCCGCTACCTTGGTTGACTCGGAAGCAATAGTGGTCCCCCCCCCCCCACCTTTCATCGCCATTAGCTGCCTTAACATTTCTAGCCTCATGGAAGCCTCGAATTTGAAGAGTATCTTAAAATCCATGATCTACAATACCCAACATGAGAATTTCAAGTTTTGGTAGGCAGTCCGTCGAAGTTCACATCCGTATCCAAGGTGAAACACAAAAAACCCACGAAATATGCAGTTTATGGTGTCCTGGCACCATGGTGGCACCACTATTAGTTCCATGGTGGGACAGAGAATAATTCATGAAATTCAGGAGGTATAGTGAGAGCTTTTCCTCAATTACAAAGCTTGGGTACAATTAGTAAGCTACAAAAGAACCGAAATATTGAGAAGTCGGATATTTTGTGAATATTATCCCCCCACTTATCCCCTCCCCTTGCGAATTTCGATACTCTGGTGAAATAGTGTGCAATTTGAAAGATTTCTGAGTCAAAGAAAAAAAAAGATACACGAAAATCGGTTGGAAATTGAGGCCTGGATTTTGTCACACACAGAAGTACACCTATGGTTTTTTTCGCGGATTTGGATTCAGAATGGTCTAAAACAGATTAGTGTGTGGTTATTTTGTTTTCTGCTGAGTGTTGTCCTCCTTCACCCCAGCTCGATCGCATAAGGACGCCCAAGTCTTACTGTGGGACGTCATAAAAACGTGCGTTTTCGGGCATACTCTTGTAAACTCTGCTCAGGCCTCAGTTTCTTACTGAATCTTTGTGTTTCTTTTTTGTTTGACTCAGAAATCTTCCGAATTGCACACTATTTCACCAGAGTATCAAAATTAGCAAGGGGAGGGGATGAGTGGGGGGATAATATTCACAAAATTTCCGATTTTTCAATATTTCGGTTCCTTCATAGCTTAATAATTGTAACCAAGCTTAGAAATTGAGAAAAAATTGGAGTAACGTCAAGGACAGACAGATGCAGAACCAAAATTGTACAGAAAGGTGAGAAATGCGAATTGAATTTTTATATTGAGACGAATTTTTGGTTCATTATTTTCAATAATGAACCTTTGGAATCGACCGAGAAAAAATGTAACCCCCACCGCCGTACGCTGCACTTTCCTTGGTTCCCATGGACCGATTTTGATGAAATTTAGTGTATCGGCTACATTTGGAGTCTAGTTGTGCCCCGAAGCTTTTGGTAAAAAATTTTCGATGTAAAGATATTGTTTTTTCATCATAGTATTGTTTAAAATAGTATTGAATTTTTAGAACTAAATGAGACCACCCAGAGCTCAGTAGGACCAACCGTTCGCTCCCCATGAGAACTAAGGGTTGGTCTTACGATAGATCAGAAACATGACTGAATCGCAAAAGAGGCCTAATCTCCGTTCAAATTTTAGCTGACAAAATAAGACTGTTGTTCGCTTCTTCGAGTTGTACTCAGTTTTGCGTCCTTAGCAACCAGTATTCAAATTTCTTAATGAACACAACTCCCTTTCTTCTAGTAGTTTCTTCTCGAGTGTGAAGCGTTTATTTCTTCCAAATAAATGTAAAGCGAAAATATGATTGGTAGGTAGTGGCAATGCCAAATCTGAATTCTTTGCAGGCGAGTGATCTATGCAGAAAATAATAAACCTTTGTGTAATAATTTGCAGCGTTTTTCACTTCCAGTACTCTTCAAAGTACAGTGTAACCTTCCGCCAAGAAAAATTGTGTTAGGTTGATAGATCTGGATGTAATAGTTGGGTTTTTGAAGGCAATAAAAAAGTTGACGTACCATGTAGAACGTTTGAAGTTTAATTTTTCAAATTATTTTTAAAAAAAACAGTGTCAAGACGCATTGTTATGTGGTAGTTACGTCGCACCACAAACTTGCGTACATTTGAAGCTGGTAACATAATCAGACCGATAATTCAATAAATAATTATTACTAACTTGAAGAAATTACTGGTAAAAAAAATAATGAAGATAAAATAGTCATCCCATGACACAAGAAATTGTGAGACCTCCTTCTTGTTTTGGGTACTTGAATTCTGTCAAACATAGGAATAATAAGTAGGTACCTTAGTGAAGATACAGTTAGCAAACATCAATGAAAATAGGAACAATGAGTAACACCATTTATAGTAAAACTCAGTATAGCGCACTTTAAATGTGGTACAATCAAATTACATTCACATATAGACATCGTAACAGTAAAAATACAACCAACAGCCAATTCAAGGTTCATAATGATTTTATTCATAACAAGATACCAAAGAACAACGACCACATCATGAAACCAGTTTCAACGTATAAACACTCGAAAGAAAATGAAAATGTGTAACAAGCATGCAATGTTCCAATTGCACGTATCTTGCCAGTAGGTATCGTTTAACAAGAAAATATCACAAACATTAAGTGACTCAAACCAGAAAGGAATTTAAATCTGAATTTTCCTTCTATTCTTATGCCTATGCACGTGTTATGTCTCACTGATTACGTATTACTCATCACAAATCGACTTGGCCCCTACTTTCACGGCATACATGACACTCATGCAGGCCAGTTCTTAAGACAGATGCACCAAAGACTGGCGACCCCGTAGCAGTAATTGATCGCGTGGCCAATGACATTTTCAAAGATTTTCCACCTTCCTCCAGGCAGGTCCCAAAGGCAAGGTAATATAGAGTTGAAACCATCTCATTGCAAGGAATGTACCTACAGACAGGCTCACAATGAGAGAAAATGTAGGTAATCAAGAACATTGAAGTATAAGAACAGATTTTTTCATAAAAATGCAGGAAACTTGACTACAAATACAACTTAATTTGAAAGAAAACTATTCTTGAAACACTGTGATCAGTGAAAAATTGAGCTACAGAAAATTTGGAAGTGAGAAGGTAGAAAACCAAGTTGTTAGTAGTTCATCGGTGTTTCACTCACAGGACACACGATTTTTGGTCAGTTTGATTCAATAACGAACCTTAGGAATCTAGTTATTATCGTGAATGAAAGGACCAATGGGTAAGCCGAAGAGGATATTGGGAAAACCGACATTCCTTCGAATCAAGGATGAATTCAGTCTACGCAGGTAATGAAATAATTCTGCCAATCTTTCGACTCCCGCAAAAAAGTACGCATGGAAGTATCTGAAGCGTTCAACATTCCTGGCACTGTCCTGCAACTACGTCTATCGACCTTCAAGAAGAATCCGTGACCTGCTATGGGGACATCTCCCAGAGAAAGTTGAAATGTCAAGAAAATTATAGATTTTAAAAAGGAGACCAGATCTAGGTCGTAAGATCGCAGAGTATTATCCCAGCACCACTTTGGTTCCTGGGTGCTACTTGAACTATGAACGGACGTTATCGTTGACCATTATAACTATAAAACCTTCAGTCAATCCTCGTGGTCATGGGAGGATTTGGACTGCGTTCCGAAGATCAGACAAAATCCCTCCCCCATCCACTAATTAACCGGCCTACGTTGTTCCCGCTTTAAAAAAGAAAAAAAACTAGAAGAGGATTTTTTTTTGGGGATTTAGCCCCTGAAATACGTATCTTTGCTGAATACTGTTATGTAATATTTATTTAATATGCTGTTATCCACAAAATATTTTGATTCCTAACTGAACCACAGATTATCAACTGTTTTCAACAGTTTGCATAGAAATTCATTAGTGCACCAGTCAAGGGAATTGAAATACTAAAATATTGCCGCTGGAATCATCAAAATCGAACAATTATTGTTAGATTTTGATGATTCCACCGGCAATATTTTAGTTTTTTAAATTCTCTAGGCTGCTGCACTAATGAATTTCGAAAATCCTTTTTTAAAAAATATTCAAATTTAGGCACAACTTTTAAAGTTTGAGCGCTGGTAATTCAGGGAAATACTAATCCAGAACTAATAACGAACGGCGACCGACTGAGACGCCCTTAAGTATATAACTATTCGGCTTGTCTGAGGAGTGAATAGAAGCACATTGTGGCAGAGTTTTATTTGGCACAGAAAGAACTATGTTTATCTATTTAGCTCTGACGTCCTTCTAGGCAAGGGAAATTACCATGTCAAATTCTATTCGTAAAAACAGGTTATCAGGAATCCCTTACGAGCTTCAGATACTGATGTACGCATTCTCTAGAGGGATGGGCTCCAAGAAAATGAATCATGTGACAAACCTTCAAGGTATCTACCATGGAAGCTCCTCAACAGGTGAACCATGAAAATAACGGTTGAACAGTCCATTCCCAAGTCAAATCATAAGAGATTGAATCTCAACCAGTCAAAGCCTGAAAGGAAAGAATTTGATTTCCAGGTCCACCACTTCCCATCATTCACAACGTTCCAATCGTTCACGTAACAAAAAGGAGAAAAGTAGTTGCGAAAAATTCCAGGGTATTAGTAATATTATTTCATTTATTTACCTAGTACCTTTATTGTTTCAGTTACTCATAGCACTCTTTTGAAGAATTACCTGGACATATCTGACATATAATGAAAAAACCCCCGGGCTTTGAAGAACTTTTCATAGTGGAATTTACTCTCAAGTGTTTGTATTGGATTGAAAATATTATAGTGGTCAGTCTTGTAACCCAGGCTTATAATTGCACACAACACGAACGACACCCGCAAATCTTGAAACCAGTAAAGTTCAACTTCAAACCCCCTCACGAAGATTGTTGACTCCGCGCCTAATCTTCCATTATAATGAAAGAAGCTGAAGAGGTCCGATAAAAACTAACGAGCTATTAAACAATAATTTAGTATAAAAACAGATTTGAGCTAACATTTCCTGCCTTTTTATTTTATTAAGTACTAAACATTCATCTATTAAGATTATTTCATACATTATTGTAATAATACACTGAAACACAACAGTACACCCATTTGGATACAGCAATGCAATTCATACAATTGATATTTGTCGAGAAACAATACAAAAATATTTAGGAAATTTAGCCTCGTTTAAATTAGAAAATGGTATTTACACATTCATAAAATTTATAATTACATAGAACATTACAGCGCATTTAAGATATGAAATGCAAAGTTCATAAAACACTAATATATACCTATAGGTACGATATATTCATACAACCACTCGAAATGGGTTAATGAATGAATAAATCAATATTGATGATTATGCGATAACAAATTTATTGACCTATAATGGTCGAAACGAGCTTTGTTTCAAAGAAACGAGTAATCTTACCGACCAAACTGAAGAGATCAGTAGGATGTTAAAAATCAAATCAACAACACCTATCTTATAGCTAACAACAAATTAGTTTGGCAACTTCTTGAACGATTTGGTAATTATACATTAATTACCAATAAAACACCGTAGTATAAATCGATTTTGACATCAACATCAATCAATGCAAACACTTACAATATATTTACAAAGTGAGCCACTAGGCAAAGCTCTAAATTCAATTCAGGACACATTATTGAAAAAACCAAACAAGAAAAACCTATAAATTCGATATGAATGCTAATTTAAGGAATAAATTTGAGCAAATTCATATATATGTTAACTGCACGGAATCAAATACCGATGATATATTATTTTCCATAAAATAGAGATTCTACGAGTAACGGGAATATATCACCAATATTGTAGTTCAAAGAGGCATCTTATGATTTTTGTTTCAAGTACAAACAAGAACCAGCTGAGAGCTTGGATTAACTGTGATGTTTTTTACTTCCACGGCAGTTATTTTATTTGCACTCCTAATCGTAGGTACTGGCGAATAGAATACTTACAATGAAATGAAATTCTAACAATCCCTACCGACGACGTGGAACATCAAGAGAAACTCAGTAGGTTCCAAAAAGTACCCAGGTAGCGACTTCAGACCAGCGTTCTGTCAAATACCAACAGAAAAGTCAATTCTGAGAGAAACACCCCTTTGAATTTCGATTCATTTTGGTCAATTATTATCGATTGCGGTCTAACATTGGGGTGATTGCATGATATTTTTTTTTTAATTTCTGCGTAGTGCATTTCTATTGAAACCTGTAAGTAAAACTCCCAGAAACGCTTCCTAAAAAAATAGTCTTTCAAAAGTCGGAATTTTCGGATTCAAGCGGGGGAACCTTCACACAGGGCGTTGGGTACGTAAGAGTAGGTAATGGTGGGCGTCAACGCAACAACGATTAGGGAAACAACAAAATTATGCTTCATTACTACGAAATTTAAAAAATTCAAATATGGAGAGACCGGGAAATATTTTTAAATGTTTTTTAATCATCACCATTATTTTGCATCCTTATGTCAATCTTTCAGAATTGAGTCTGTCCTCGATTGCAGAGTGATCTCAATGTCTCATTGAGAGATTCTTTTTGTCACATGACGTCAGAGTTTTAGTTTGTTGTAGGCTCTCCTATCAACACAAGGAATCTGGTACGGGAACGCTTTCAAGAGCACTGAATATGAATCTAACGAAATTCTGACACAAGCAACTACTCCATTGTAGCTGGCAATATAAATTACTTTTTTAAACTTACTCGTACAAATTTCTGAATTTTAAAAATTGAGAACTGGAATGGGTTTTGAAAACTTTTGAAACCCGCGATTTAGTTATTTGGTATTTCACACTGAAGGCTGCCAACAGAGAAACTGAAAACGGACATCACAAAAGGCAATTGAATCACAAACATGGAAGTGCGGTAAGCCGAACGCATGTAAATAGAATTGGTTGGATGAAGCTATTGTACTCCCAGCTAAAGAAGCCCTGGATTACATCTCTCGAGTAGGTTTGAGTCAGTTGAATAAGGAATTCCGAAAATGAATGAGATGAATTTATGACACAGTTTTTGCTACTTTCAAGTGATACTGCACTATTCCCATTAGAGTTTTGAATGAAGTAAGCTGTAGTGACTGGAAATGGTATTGCATGGGTAACCCAACGCAGTTTATCAGAATGCTACACGAGTAGTACCTAATTTTTATTAAATTTTTAAATTAAGCAACCATTTCAGGTTGAATTTTCGTCCGACTGCCACTCTTGGCGTCGCGGACGTCAACAGCTGTCTCCCTAAGGGGAGATCAGAATTTGTTCTGATGATTTCGCTCATGGCTTCCCAAACATCACCGCCCTGGGTTGGAACGAGAGATTGCCGATCGTCTAATAGACAGAAAACTTTCTGCAACGACCAGACTCGAACGCGCGTCCCCGCTAGACGGTTCTCATCTTATCACTGCAGTCGGGTACACTGTCCACTAGACCACCGACGCCCACCACGAGTAGTACCTACTTACCACGTAAGGCCGACTGACTTCATCTGTCCTCAATATGGCCAAATCTGGTATTCTTACAAATACAAGCTAGCTTCATAATGATGAGAAACGATGGGCCGTTCTTGTAGCTAGCATAACCAAGGCTCCATTGAGACCACAACAGACGCTTCATGTACTTACTGCCAAAACTAACTTACGGGTTAGTCTTTGGTCAGATTACAGTGGGGAAGCTGCAGGAGATTGATCGTGAAGTACACTCCCCATATCCCAAGTGCTTACACCCACACATCAGTCAAACCCAGTCGGCTTGGCATTTTTTTTCTCTCTGTAAGTATCCATTCACTGCGTCACCAGTGCCAGCTAGCTCTCCAAGGGTTGAGCAAGGAGGTCACCCATGCTGCTGATCTTGATTTTGTCAGGTAGTAATTGGCATGGCGTGACCGAGCAACACTAGACAACCATTGCTGTGCCTGTCATAGTGGTGATTAACATCCACATACCGTTGGAGGCCGCATCCTACAACGAATCTTGTTCCCCCCTTGGGACACATTTATCTCAAGGTTGATTTATAAGGGAGTGTAGTGTCCCAACACACAGTGCTTACATCCTCCCTCCCATTCTGCAAGCAGAGTGGAAAATCCCTGGTTAAATACCGTGGGAGATTGTTACACCCACAGTAAGGGGCCTCACACACATAGGTGTGAGTACCTGTTTGCAATGCACTACAGGTCGAGCTGGGTGTTCTAGCTCACCCTTCCAACTATGTGGGTTGGTACCCGCATAGTCGCCCGAGTTATTGGCGTACCACATAACTCACATGCCGGCACTACCTTGGAAGACTAGTCTACCATGGAAGCACCTCCCCTCAACTTTCAGGCTTAGCCATCCAGTCTCTCTCGACGACCCTTCACAAATGAGGGATGGAACTGTTCCTTCCATTCCCCTTCCGTCACCAACTTGTGAAGTTCTGGATTTTGGTTCCAGATACTCTTGCCCAAGCTGTCCTTTTCAATTTCCTTATCCACTCGGTATATCTTGACCAACAAAGGTCGAGACATACCTTTTGGGGCTCTCATGGCAAATCCTTTTGCCTTGATAGCCTCCTCTAGTTTCTTCCTGTCACCACTCTTTCTTGGTACCACTAGGACCTCCTTTGCAACTGGGAGCTTGCAGCAGGCTGCCAGCTCAATGCCCAGCTCAGCAAGGTTTACTTGCTGCCCCAGTGACCTCTTTATAGAGGGTGGTGACTTGGGGACACCCTCACTTCTTTCTTTTGACACAATTAATGGTTGTGCCAATTTACCTTCGCTCTCCAGCTTATCCATCCGGACATTGTAGTTCTTCACAACATCCGCATAGCGTTTCAGCTGCCCTGATTTAGGCAGCCGCACTCTTCTTCTTTTTTGTTCTTTTCTTTCTCCCCTCCGAAGTTTTTGTCACTCGATCAGTGTCCGTCGAGTCTTCAGTAGGCGGTCTCGGCCTTGGTCGGGTTACATCACCCTTCCTTTTAGCCACAGGGCTAATTTCTGGCTCGCGTCTCCTCTTTTTCCTCTCTATTTTTATAAATTCCTCCTCATCGGTGTCAATGGGAGAGCTCTCCATTGACTCCACTGGCGAGGCTATTGTGACCTTTTGACCTCTCAGGTTGGTAACCCTCTGAGGCAAGGGTGCAAGGCCTCTTGCCATTACAGCAGAGGTGCGAGCCACCCTCCCTGGGAGTCACCACAGGCTGAGGTTTTTTGATCTCCCCTTCCTTTGCTCTTTTATTGAGCACGTCTATTTTTCGCCCAATGGCGACCATCTCTTCCCTCTTCAGGGATTCCACTTGCGACACAGCCTTGTCAGCTGACCTCTCCACTCTATCGATCCTGGCCAACACCTTGTCCAGTTTCTCACAGAGGGCCGATTCAAGCCTGTCAAGCGCCGTGGCCATTTCCATGTTAGATGGCTCATTTACTAATCGCTCGCTCGCGACTTCTCCTCTCCCCTCTTTCATTTCCCTGAAAGCTTCATCCAGGCTTTGGACTGACACGGAAATGTTCTCCACTCCCAAGGCAACCCTCCTGTGATGGCTCAGTTCCATGGCCATGTCTTTGTTTGCCCTTATAAGTGGTTCCACCACTTTCCTAACCATTTCATCCATATAATTGGAAGCAGCCTTGAATGGCCGCTCTCCAATATTGTTTGAGTTGGATCCCCAACTCTCCCACTTCGCAATAAGTGCATCTTTCTCCTGCACTATTCTGCCCAGGTCGATTCCCGTTAGGGAGGTTGGCAACACATTTGCCTTCAACACCTTCTTCTTTGGCAGTATTGTGGCCTTACCCAACGACAACCTTGGCACTGCCTCTGAGCTAGCGCCGCTAGCAGCAGCTGCCTTGGGTTTTGCACTTCACCATTGCTCTGGACCTCGGGCCGCATCCTACAGCATCATGATGAGGTTGCCAAGCAGATAGCAGCAGCGCCTTGTCATCTGGCGGCAGAGGTGTGGAAAGAGAGGAATAATTCCTCTACAATTATTGTATCGTTGCCATCAAGCCTGACTGGTCTTGCATTATCCTGGATGACATTGTCAATGGCAGCTTGGACATGGTGCAGACCTGACTGGCTAAGATAAGAAAGTTTGATAGAGATGGTTTACGGCAAGAAGTGTTGGTCAGGGTCATGGCTGAAACATTGTCACGGCACAGAAGTGGTGTGGAAAAAGAGCCTCATAGTTACTCAACTCCATCATTTCAGCAGGTAGTATCCATGGTATCACCACCCTCCTCCTATTTGGCTCATACCTAAACTGGCAGTCATTCTATAAGGGAACTTGCTTTCATCCATCTTTCTCCCACCCCCACCTTCCTCATCTTCCCTTACCCCAGTGGCTGACGTTGGGTAAGACCAGGATGTACCCATTAAATAAAGATGATTTATTTATTCATATTTATAGCTTGTCCCCTTCAGAAAAAAATAGTTGCGCTTATTTAATGCGTATTAATTCTTAATGCAGTGACACAAGGTACATAGCAAAATAATGGTTGCTTGCATAATCATTGACTTGTATCCTCTCTCCACCCGCATCTCCTAAAAGACAAACACACCCCCAACAAATGAATCCAGGAGCGAATGTTGCAGATAACACTTCAAGATCACAGAGCTCAACTTGACTCAGAAAATAATTATGATAAACGTGGATAACTGGATACCTATGGCTCACAGAAGTTTATTGTAGCATCGATTAGTCTCGTGAGTTGAATGAGGTCTTGTTCACTGAACAGAAATTATGTTAAAAATTCACTCATATGGCAATACCTACTGCACAGAAGATACTTTCATCTCGAAATTTGCTCACATGGTCATGATGGTGCTTGTTAGCACGAAGCAGTTGAATGAATCATTGGTTTTCTAAAGCTATTCATGACTGATGAGAAAAATATGTCTTGTGAACAACAATTCATAAATAATATGGGCTGACATTGCAAAACAAGTTCAACAGTGATCGAGCTATACACTAACAATATTTTTGTTACCATATTACGATGTGATTTTTGGGAAATGATCAACTATCGGTAATGACTCAGCATTCCAAGGACCCAAATCTGAAGTCAGCTCAATTTTACTGCCTTGACTTGGACTACCATTCACGAACTTGAACAAACAATTCTTTGGAGGGATCGTTTGTTTTACATTGTGAAGTAGAAAAAAATCATGCAAATACCATTCCGACATTCATCCATCAGCTCAAGAGAAGTCGAATGTAAAACAAAAGGACTTGCAATTGGAGGGGTTATGGGTTGGTAGGCATGTTACTTTTCTTCAAGGAGTTATGGATGAAGAACTTATTGAATTGCGTTTCCCTTACATAATGCACTGAGCTGATCATGGTGAAGTTGCTTTCCAAGAAGTTGAATGTGGTTCTAGTAATCGGGTACCCAGTGTTCTACACGCCTGCGTTCTTACAACTTCAATGAGCAATATTTATGGACCAGAAAGAAGCTGATTTTTTTCCATTTCACTATAATGTGCCAAGATTGAAAGTTACATACGTCACACATAGGAATTAAGTGAAAACTATCAACGCCGTGTGTGGAAATTTAAGGAAGGAATGGACAGAAAAGTGCCAGAGTGTATTCATGATTAAGTCACAGTTGAACAAGAAGTTATTCCTTCTCTATATTGTTCATCAGTGAACAGGACAATCAATATTTCGTTATTATAGAGTTCAAGGCTTACTAGCGACGCCCATGACTATTGGCGAGATTGAATGTTTCCAATTTTCCAACCACAGAGTAAGATAATTAGTTTGTCCATCGGCTCTGCCCGAATTGTTGAACCAATGATCCTAAATTGGGGTCAACAATTAATGGGACTTCACTTACCTACCTGATTTCATACTTTACCCATCCTAGGAAGATATAATATAATCGCTCCATAAAAATACAGAATAAATAGGGCATCTCTGGCTACCCAGTGGGACGAGGAGCTGTATTGGTGGAGGATCTTAAGTTTTCTACATCCATAAACTAATTTCTCAAGCCGCAATTGTCAATAACACATAGTTATGCTATGTCCCAATCTAAATTTTTGAATGAAAATTAAAGAAAACAACGACTCATTTCACGTGTTAAGCGGAACCCGCATACTCTTAAATTCAATGGAAAGGGCACCCGAAATGTTTACTTCTGAATGCACACGAACAATTGATGCGAACGATTCAGACGCACAAATCACTCAAATGGAGTGAAGTTCACCCTTCGACACTGGTAAACGCCACCTACTGATAGGCTAAATGGAGTGAAAATATTGAACTAATGCAAAATTGATTGATCCAGAATAGCGTAGGACAACAGTACAAGTGCGACTCCAACCTTTTTTCCTTGACAATTTTGAACACTCCAACGCTTCCAAACGTGCGTTGAATCAAGGATACTAACTGCCAAGTTTTGTCACAAGCAAACCTCAAGTGGAAGAAACCCTTTTTTCCACTAACAGTAACTAGGTATGTACCAAATAACTTATCTTGTAAAAAAATGAACTTAACTCGCAATTTTGTGGGGTCGTAAACAAAGTTCAATACACATGGTCACTTAGTAACTATTATAGAACTTTTGCGGGCTATTAGTGTAATTATGATATCGAATGGGTCACCTTTAAGAGATCAAAACATGCGGGGGGCACCACAACTAACATTGACACAAGAATACAACCCAAATTGACTGAGCGTAATCCTCAACGTTGAACTGGAGGACTCGGTAATAATGTGATTCCAAGTGGAAAATTGAGGGAAATGATGCAGTCCAGATTAATTCGATTAACTCCTCAAATTTTAAGAGGACTAATATATCCAATAATACTGATCAATAATACTGTGAAAATTAATTTAACATAATTCGAGAGTTATATCACAGGGTAATTTAAGAATAAAATGTAAAAGTATAAAAACGTCTATCCTTATACGAGTTATTGACTTCAACACTACTAGATATTCACATTCAACACATGGAAGTTGCTATGAAAATATTAAATTTTGTCTAAATATTAAAAACATACTCAACATTTAAGAACATGAAAATCCATATACAAATACACTATTCAATGTTGTTAGGTCTCACTCTGGAAATCTTGATTGTTGAATTGAGTTGAATTAATTCATCAGAAACCTCCAAAATCCATCCGGTCAGTTTTCATTCTATCGAACATATGGTTGGGCAAGTAACTAGGCTGCGGGTAGGAAGTATTGGCATATGGAGAAGGATATGGATAATTTGGACTCGGCATGTGAATGTTATGGGACGTGGGGTAGAATCCAGAACTGGAATTGGGATATGCAGCAGAATACTGGGGGTAGGGGTATTGAAGAGGGGTATTTCCAGGCATGTTTATGTTGGAATCGATTCTGCAAGCCCGATCCAGAGAATTGCTGAAAATAGGAGCATTTGACTCCACCATAGACGTCATGGGTGGACCCATCAAGTTGGGATAGGTCGGCTGCTGATAGTTTCCAGCCAAAGAGCTGACAGAAAAAGTACTATCAGAAGCCGAGCTGTTTGCCAGGGAAGTTACTGAAAAATTACTATGCTGTTGCATGTATGAATTAGTTGTTGTAGCACTGTATTGAGGGCTGTAATGAGACCGAGCGTAATCAGACATATACGCTGAATCTTCCGAGTATTGAGAACCGATTGGTTCATTATCACCATTTACTCCATTATGTGATGGTTCACCATCTGTTATATTAGGTATTTGATCAACCAGAGATTCAAGACCAGATAGACTTTTAGAGGAAACGTCTTGAGTCATTTGTTTCTGAGTATATCTAACGCCAGAATCCGAATCAGTTGAGAAATCGTCGTAGTTTTGGTAACTCTTTTTTGACTGTGGGCTAGAAAAGTGACATTCATCATCTTTCTCTTCACTACTTTTATTACTGACTTCCTCGGACATATTAGCAGGAGGTTCGAAATCGGGGGGTCCAAGAGCAGGGGATTCTGGGTTATGTTCAGATGAAATAGCTGCAGAAATTTCTGAAGACAAATCGGAATGTGTGAAAGACGGAGGCTGGGGTGACTGATTATAACCATGAGACTGCAAAGGAGATTGATGATAGCTAGTAGGTAAGGGGGAGCGAGATCTTTGGTTGTAGAGGGATTGATGGTAAAGAGAAAAACTTTGCTGCATGCTAGGAGATTGAATCGGAGGGGAAAAGCAATGAGTAGGTGGATTACTATGCTCAGAAGGAGTTTGAGGAGCTGAAGTTTCACCGCTATCTTCTTTGACTTTTTTGGGTCTTCCACGTTTCTTTTTAGGGATTCCCAATTTATCGTCAACTTTGGGTTTGGGAGGTGGCTCGTCATTTTTCTGTTCGCCGTCAACTTTAATTTTTTTGGGTCGTCCTCTTTTCTTTTTAGGCTGAGACATATCATCTTCTTTTTTCATTACATCATGTTCAGACACAGGAGTATCTACTTTCTCACCGTCATAGAGGCACAAGCTTTCTTGACCTTCTTCCTTTACATCAGGCTCGAAGAAATTCTTTAACTTTGAATACGAAAACACCATTTCTTTCTCGTCTATCTCAGACACGACCCCATTGAGATAATCTCGAAATTTCTTGAGGGCAGCATAAAACGGCACCTTATCGGCTGCACGTGGGAGCTGGGCACAACGAGCGCTTGACGACGGCATCACCCACATGTGCTGTAAAAGTGAAAAGAAAGTGTCAAAACCATTTAACATCATTTAAAATGTATATCGTGAATAAATTGAATAAACGAAGTTGCGAACTCATGAAGCTGGAGGTCCATGACCTGGGAAGGGATGCCTGAGCACTCTGTTATAGGCCCAGGGCTACCTGACCAAACTACCTATTCTTATCTAAACTCTCGATTTGCACTCTTTGTTTAGGCTATTGTTCATAATTATGGCTGATGATGTTTGGCCTGGGAGATGCTGCTACCTGCAGTTGAGGAGGGAGACGTATCTCTCAGCAACTAGATAAAGTCAGTCCGAGTTAGCACTGCCTCCTGACAGTCTCCCCATCAAATCGCCTTCAATTTGTCATTGTATTTCGCTATTTATTCTTTTGAATTGGAAAGTAAAACGCTGAAACTTATTACACTAAAGTTTATTATTTTTTATTTTTCTATATAGATCACTCGTCTGCAAAGCCACCAACCGTCCAACATGAACAAAAACATCGATCGCATTTCGGTCAACTTAAATTTGAACGGAGATTAGGCCTCTTTTGCGATTCACACTCGTGTTTCTGATTTATCGTACGTCCAAACTTCAAATTCGCCTAGTGAGCGAACGGTTTACCCTACCGGTGAGCTCCGGGTGGTCTCAAAAAATTACGATTTCAAACAATGAACGATTTCAAACAATCGGAGGTGAAAACAAGCTTTTGAAGTGGTCATTTCTCCCGAGTAAACCAACAAGTTTCGACTATTTCAACGTTCAAATTCGACTTTTTCAAACAATCGGAGGTGAAAACTAGCTTTTGAAGTGGTCATTTCTCTCGAGTAAACCAACAAGTTTCGACTATTTCAACGTTCAAATTCGACTTTTTCAAACAATCGGAGGTGAAAACTAGCTTTTGAAGTGGTCATTTCTCTCGAGTAAACCAACAAGTTTCGACTATTTCAACGTTCAAATTCGACTTTCTCAAACAATCGGAGGTGAAAACAAGCTTTTGAAGTGGTCATTTCTCTCGAGTAAACCAACAAGTTTCGACTATTTCAACGTTCAAATTCGACTTTCTCAAACAATCGGAGGTGAAAACTAGCTTTTGAAGTGGTCATTCCTCTCGAGTAAACCAACAAGTTTCGACTATTTCAACGTTCAAATTCGACTTTCTCAAACAATCGGAGGTGAAAACAAGCTTTTGAAGTGGTCATTTCTCTCGAGTAAACCAACAAGTTTCGACTATTTCAACGTTCAAATTCGACTTTTTCAAACAATCGGAGGTGAAAACAAGCTTTTGAAGTGGTCATTTCTCTCGAGTAAACCAACAAGTTTCGACTATTTCAACGTTCAAATTCGACTTTTTCAAACAATCGGAGGTGAAAACTAGCTTTTGAAGTGGTCATTTCTCTCGAGTAAACCAACAAGTTTCGACTATTTCAACGTTCAAATTCGACTTTTTCAAACAATCGGAGGTAAAAACAAGCTTTTGAAGTGGTCATTTCTCTCGAGTAAACCAACAAGTTTCGACTATTTCAACGTTCAAATTCGACTTTTTCAAACAATCGGAGGTGAAAACAAGCTTTTGAAGTGGTCATTTCTCTCGAGTAAACCAACAAGTTTCGACTATTTCAACGTTCAAATTCGACTTTTTCAAACAATCGGAGGTGAAAACTAGCTTTTGAAGTGGTCATTTCTCTCGAGTAAACCAACAAGTTTCGACTATTTCAACGTTCAAATTCGACTTTCTCAAACAATCGGAGGTGAAAACAAGCTTTTGAAGTGGTCATTTCTCTCGAGTAAACCAACAAGTTTCGACTATTTCAACGTTCAAATTCGACTTTCTCAAACAATCGGAGGTGAAAACTAGCTTTTGAAGTGGTCATTCCTCTCGAGTAAACCAACAAGTTTCGACTATTTCAACGTTCAAATTCGACTTTCTCAAACAATCGGAGGTGAAAACAAGCTTTTGAAGTGGTCATTTCTCTCGAGTAAACCAACAAGTTTCGACTATTTCAACGTTCAAATTCGACTTTTTCAAACAATCGGAGGTGAAAACAAGCTTTTGAAGTGGTCATTTCTCTCGAGTAAACCAACAAGTTTCGACTATTTCAACGTTCAAATTCGACTTTTTCAAACAATCGGAGGTGAAAACAAGCTTTTGAAGTGGTCATTTCTCTCGAGTAAACCAACAAGTTTCGACTATTTCAACGTTCAAATTCGACTTTTTCAAACAATCGGAGGTGAAAACAAGCTTTTGAAGTGGTCATTTCTCTCGAGTAAACCAACAAGTTTCGACTATTTCAACGTTCAAATTCGACTTTCTCAAACAATCGGAGGTGAAAACAAGCTTTTGAAGTGGTCATTTCTCTCGAGTAAACCAACAAGTTTCGACTATTTCAACGTTCAAATTCGACTTTCTCAAACAATCGGAGGTGAAAACTAGCTTTTGAAGTGGTCATTCCTCTCGAGTAAACCAACAAGTTTCGACTATTTCAACGTTCAAATTCGACTTTCTCAAACAATCGGAGGTGAAAACAAGCTTTTGAAGTGGTCATTTCTCTCGAGTAAACCAACAAGTTTCGACTATTTCAACGTTCAAATTCGACTTTTTCAAACAATCGGAGGTGAAAACAAGCTTTTGAAGTGGTCATTTCTCTCGAGTAAACCAACAAGTTTCGACTATTTCAACGTTCAAATTCGACTTTTTCAAACAATCGGAGGTAAAAACAAGCTTTTGAAGTGGTCATTTCTCTCGAGTAAACCAACAAGTTTCGACTATTTCAACGTTCAAATTCGACTTTTTCAAACAATCGGAGGTGAAAACAAGCTTTTGAAGTGGTCATTTCTCTCGAGTAAACCAACAAGTTTCGACTATTTCAACGTTCAAATTCGACTTTTTCAAACAATCGGAGGTGAAAACAAGCTTTTGAAGTGGTCATTTCTCTCGAGTAAACCAACAAGTTTCGACTATTTCAACGTTCAAATTCGACTTTTTCAAACAATCGGAGGTGAAATCAAGCTTTTGAAGTGGTCATTTCTCTCGAGTAAACCAACGAGTGGAAAATGTGGAAGATGGGTGGAGATAGCACCTTTGTATTTACAAGGGATATAGAGAAATATATTATCTAAGATTTGTGTGCCTGCTAAGTGCAGGCTTTTCAGCTAGTTTCCACATAATACGCAGACTTCTTTCATGTGGTTAATGGAGAATGATTTGATTTCTGAGGATTTATTGACATAATTTGATCGGACGAGATCAATGAGGCTCTCATTTAAATCACTCAAATTCATATCCAGCAAAGCACAATGCAAAAACGAAAATGAAAACCAAATAACAACCCGGAATCCGGAATCGGCAATCGGATTGTCAACGGCGAACAGCTGAACGATGAACAGACGAAGAGAGCTTTCACGAAGTTTGCGGAATTTTATCGAAGTTCATCCGTAATGCGTAAAATATCTAATTTTTCAAAACGATACACTCCACTCCAAAAGTCTTCATCCGCAAAGATTGCTCCTGGCCCCTCAATTGGCTCCAGCCAATAGCATCCAATTACGCACTACGGATTACGGACATCACGCACCAATGTGAACCAAGCTTAAATCAGAGAACTACAATTCTACCAGTTTGTCCAATTTTAAAGAAGTCACATTCGTACAGCATATCAAGTGAAAATGTGGAATATCACGGATAAAAAGACGATGGGAGATACCAGGAAAATAATTCAACAAATTTGGAACGGCATTGAGATTTCCGTTATACTTAGAGCAGTAAGAAACCCCAGGTAGGTTTCATTAATTTTTAAAAACTTTTGTCTACTGGCAGCCACACTTTACCTAATCTAGACTAATGGAAGTCATCAACGTACGACAAAACAACAATAAAAAAGATACTTACAGTACTGGTTCCATCAATCAGTTCAGGCTGTCTCCCAAAGCTGAAATCTTTTTTGCCCGAGAACACTTCAAATATCAGTTTCCCGTTGAAAACAGCAATCTTCGGTTTGAACTTCCTCAACTTCTCCAAAAGGATTTGGCTACCTAGAAAATTAACAAGTTGACATTGAAATTCGTTTATGAACTAGGAAAAAGTTAGGTCTTGGATGACCTCTTGTGATCGTTAATTATCACTTCATTCCCGATTTCTAATGGAGCCTCTTTCTCAATATTGGCTTGTATTACTAGCAAAACGTACGAATGAATCTACAAGTTCTAACATTCTAGTTCGTAAAATAGTATTCCCCTATAAGATTTCAATTTTTTGCAGACATAATAACCTATAAGTTGAGTTAGGATCAATATAATTGTATGTGTTTGTTTTTATAGTTAATCTTTGGCAAAAATAAACATTATGTAATCATTTTAGATCATCACTTTATTTCTCTCAAGATATGAGGCAAAAAGATAATTTATGTCTTTCCGTAGGATTTTGTTTCTAACTCAAAAAAAGTTATTCAGAAGTCAGAGGCAGATCTCCTTTAATTCAAGAAGAAAGGAAATTTATCAGATTTTTCGAATCATGCCTTGAGATAAACTAAGTGGTGGTCCATCCAGCGTCTCTACAGAAGGTTCGCAAAATAATAACGATCGATGTTTTGAATTGTTTAGCCTAATGTACAATCCTTCAGCCATTCTTGTCAGACCCTGAGGCCCCCAAACCAGAAAATGTAGCAGACTGTGCCATGGAAACTTTAGTAGAAACGTTTCAAAGTAGAACCACGGAGAAACGCCTTCAAATGACTGAAGAAATACATACACTATATTTTTAAAATGTCGAGCATTTTCTGCCTAAACCTCATAGACAAGAAATTTCGTTGAAAAAGTATATTATTACCTACGAGTAATCGTATTATTATTAGTAAATCGTATTATTATTACAGTAAGGTACTTGAAATAATAAACTACCTATAACAAATCCACCAGACAGGAAATCACAACCACATAAAACACTGCAAGAACATTTACAGAGGGAAGCTCAAAGCATTCTCCAAAATTGGTGATGGTGATTTTTCCGTGATTCTACTCACAACAAAACAGCATTGACATCAGACAGAGATATCAAACTAAAGCCCATGGTGCTAAGGTACGGTCTACGTGCTAACATAAATCGTACGATCTGTAACAATATAGGAATCATGATTACAGAAGTGTAACTTGATCGATTTTGGTCTCATACTCGTAATTATTCAGTATACGTCATACTAACCGAGGCACAAAGCTCCAAAACTATAACTCAGCCGTACTTTCTTCTCGGAAAAATGTCTGTGAAAAATTGAAAAAAATAAAAACTCATCGACAAACATAAAGCGAAAAAATGATAAAATAAAAGTAAATTCCTTACAAAAAAACTCAAGGGGATAAATAAAATGCGGATTAAGAAAATACTAGATAAGGGAAAAATAAGAAAGAAACCTCCTTGAAGAAGCAAGCAACTGACGACCTCCTGTTTCGGTAGTTTTTGTTAATTTTAACTAATTAATAGTCAACTAGTCTGTCAGAACCAACGACACAAAATTTATGGCTTATTTGATATTATCCCAGTAAAACTGGAATACTCATTTAGAAGTTCCCTGACAGCTAAGAAATGATTTATTCGCTACTTTCAAGTTATCTGCAACGTCGAGAAATAGAGGATTTAGGTTAACAGGGGATAACTCGCAATGAGTTTGGGTAAGAACCGCATTGTCCTTGGGTAATCAGAAACGTAGTGAGTTTGGGTACACGCTAGAGCTGCTCAAAACTGAAAGGTAATGGGTTCGGGTGACCCAGACAATTGCACTGAAACCTCTCCACGACAACACGGCGCATGTTGAGATGAAGAGCATACAACAGGTGAATCAACCCATATTGGTGGTGGAAATATCCGCAATTAGTTAAAACACAAAGACTTAGATTCATCCCTACAACACGTTAAAAGAATTGAAAATTGTATCCACATCCGTCACATTTCCACCTAATGACCTAGCTATCAATTTACACTGCACACCAGCATTCTAATTACAACATTTTAATTATGATGCTGACTCGAATGAGTCAACCAGGCGGAATTTAGATCTAAAAATTTGCACTGCGAGATTTTTGACGGTACTTAGCGTTTGTTCAGAGAAGCAGTCCCAGAGCAAGGTTCGGAACTGATCACGCCCATTTTGCCTGTCTGGAGGAGTCTAGACGCCTCTATCCCCTCCCCTTTTCAGTTCTGGTTCGGTTCCGATCTAGTTTGGGACTGCTTCTCCGAACAAAACTTTAATCTCCGACAAAGAAAACAGAAGACAGTCTGGATTGTGAACCAAGTTGACCTAGATTTCTAAACAGCCAGAGAAGTTATAATTTTAAAATCCTACATTGTGTAAACTACTCCATCGTTGCAGCAATATAAAGAACTGTAAATTCGAGTTCTGTTACCTTCTTTGATTTCTTTTCTAGTCAAATCGGCACTCCCTTTAGTTGCTCTTTCAACCATGTTTGTGAAGCCGATCCCTGCTTTTAGCAGTTTGTAATCATCGTCTGCTGTCATGGGCTCAGGAGTTAAGCCGGAGAGATACAAGCATTTCCCTGTAAACATGAAACACGCATCATCAAAATAGACAAAAAAAAAACAAGACAGTACTTTCTAGAGTTTTTGTAAAAAATAAGAAAGTAAGAAGCCCTCAATTTTCATTTTGACATTAATATTCAGGGTAATTGATCCCACACTTCAAATATGTGAAAAAACGTCAGCCAAGTGGGTGTGACACATAGCTTCCTTGTATCCCTACAAATGGATGATCCAATGCATAGTAGTTAATCTCAAAACATTGACTAATCTCTCCAAATACCTTGCACCTCATAGGGGACCATCTACAGGCCAACCCACACAATCCCTAATAATGTCATCAAAATCGGGTGGAAATGTTATGGCTGTTATAAGATTTTATGCGCAGCGGCTACTACCAGTCCGGGGGCGATGATTTTTATAGGGGTCCATCTACTCCCCAATCCGTACAATCTCTGAAAATTTCATCGAAACGGACGATAAATTAGTTTTGCCCATTACAAGGATTTCATGAAACACATACACACACACAGACAGTCAGATACGGAACCAAAATTGTTGAAGAAGGCCTAAAAAGTAAAAGAGAGTGGAACTTATTATTTTGGATAACTTTTTTTCAACCTTGAAAAGTGGAAACAACTTTTATCAAGCCTCAATTGTAAAAAAGTCAAAAGTAGGATAGTAGACATTGGAGTATCTGCGTAATAAAATATTATACACAACTGGTAGATGATTTATTCTCCATATTTAGAGAAATTTCTAATAATTAAATTAAAATTATTGCAATCTAATATGTCCGAGCCAAATCATGTATCAGAAGTCTCAGATCCTTGGAAAGTTTTTTCTATAAATACTGCGGCTGTAGAAGGACGCCGAGCTTGGACAGTAGCAAGCCTTAGTGCTAAACAGTACTCGCCTCAGATGCTGTTGGTCGGCCATCCTACCAACCTGATTCTGACCAGGACCCTCAAGGCAGATTTGTGCACACTTTTAGACAACAACGACAACTTTCAATTAGGTACATTAATATATTTGAGAGGGTAATTACCACAAAACTTATTCCTATTCCTTGAAAATTGTATTCCATGGCGTTGTCCAAAAGCTTTCTCTTATTATTACACACTTTTGGTAGTTGTTTAACTTCGACGCTATTTTCTAATTCAAGTTATCGTCCTTAGTAACACATAAATATACAGCCACTAATAAGAATGGGTAAACTTCAAAAATCGATTTAAAATGTTCCAAAACAAATTTTTACAGGTTTTCCGTAATATAAATTTGGAAGACATTGAATTGAATCATCCGCATTTTCTTCTAAAATTCGCTAAGAGACTAACACAAGCATCCCATTCCTCCTCACCTCTTCGTCATTTGAGCTAATTTTAATTTCAGGATGTTGCTCAATTGAGTTAATTTTCCCTTATCTTTCAAATGTATATTGGAGGACTTGGAGTGATAGGAGGCTGAAATAGCAAAAAGTCCAGACTTGAAGTACGTTAACTTACAGAAATGATTTCCAGGTCCAGCATAATGGTGCCCTTTGTAGGCAGCGAAAAGACCAGGGTTGATTCCAATCTGAAAAACAAATTAAGTTTTTGAAAATCACAAATATATCAATTGATTCACTTGACTAACACGAGCTCTTGCTTCTCCCCATCATCTAACTAAACTAAGACGATCTAAAACGCTGAAAATTATTACACAAAGGTTTATTATTTTTGTATATAGATCACTCGTCTGCAAAGAACACGGCTTTGCCATTGTCACTATTTGTTTTTCTCATCTCCCCTCAAAGACAAAAGGTCTATCTGACGGAGGGCGTGCCATGAAAAAAAAAATTAAAAAATAAATCAAATATTATTCGGGACACGTCAAGGTTGCAGCCATAACCCTGACGGACCAACCATAGTTACTATCTATCTACACAATCAAGTTTATTTGGAAGAAATAAACGATACGTACTTAGTTCGAAGAAACAGGGATTATTAGGAATGGGGTGTGCGCATTGGTAGGAAAAACTGTTTATTGTTATTTTTAATCTAAACTAGACCTCATTCTGAGAATTTTGACACCAACCGCCACCTTCGAGCGTGAAAAGACCCTTTTCTATGATTTTTCAAAGTTTCAAATGCTTATGACGTCACAATTGGCTGGGGGGGGGGCCGCCCTTTATTATTATTACTAGCTGAAAAGCCTACTAAAAGTAGGCAAAAACGATTCCTCCGACTCTCTCCTCCACCCACTCTTTCCGCCTCCTCCCGCCCCCAACTCCGACTCCTCCCGCCCCCAACTCCGAATCTTACCGCCCCCAGCTCCTCTCGCCCCCAACTCCTCCTACATATGGTTGGCGTTATATGTATATAGATACCCTAAGTATTAGGAAATTCGATTACTGGTTGCTAAGGACGCAGAACTGAGGACAACTCGAAAAAACGAACAACGATCGCATTTTGGTCAGCTGAAATTTGAACGGAGATTAGACCTCTTCTGCGATTCACACTCGTGTTTCTGATTTACCAGAAGTGCAACCCTTAAATGCTCATGGGGAGCGAACGGTTGGTCCTACAGAGCTCTGGGTGGTCTCAAAAAATTCTAAAAATTCAATACTATTTTAAATTGATAAAAAAACTACAACTTTATTTCGAGAATTTTCGAGCTAGGGCACTATTGAACATTTCAACCCTTAGAAGTGACAGACATCAACCAAAAGCTTCGGGCACAACTAGACCCCAAAAGAAGCCCACGTACCAAATTTCATCAAAATCGGTCCAAGGTAACTAAGGAAAGTGCCGCGGACAGAGAAATTTTTTGATTCGATTTTTGGATTCTACGTAGGTACTTACCTTGAAAAGTAAACCAACCAATTTTAAGGGGGGGGGGTAAATTTTTGAGGGGAGGGGGGTGAAAAAAATGTCTTGGTCGATTCCAAAGTTTCTTTATTGAAAATAATAAACCTATAAACTGAGGTCCCACATTGTTATACGACTGAACTCACAAACTCAAATGTTTTTGCATTAAAAAAAAAAAAAAAATTTAATAAAAACGCCTCGAACCCAACACTATTATATCACTCTTTATCCGTTGTTATGGATGGATAACTGAAGTATAGGCCCAAATACTGTGAATTAATTCCAAATTAAGAAAGGATGATTATATTTATCATCGATATTGAAAAAAAAAACTTCTAATGGCAACACCCCTTATGGTGTACAACCAAAATCCGAATATGAGATTTTTAAGCAAGTGTGAATTTGTTTTGTCTAGTGAGAACCCCTTCTTTTAAATTCAAATTCGGTTTCTTCATAAAATTTCAAGAACAAGTCACATTATCTACCGAATATTGCATGATTCCATATGAATAATATTCATATTACATAACATATTATGTTAAGGAGTTTACTCACAATAACTATGTCCAGGTTTTGAGTGAGATGATCTGGCAGTGTCCTTTTCGACACTTCTTCCTCAGGCATACCGTTGAAGCGATCGTGCTTCTTGCGCTCTTTCACCATCTTCACACCAGGTTCCTTCATATGACTTGGGAGACAGCTCATTATACCCTGGTATCCCATGCTGAAACACAAGTAGGCATTTCATTTCAAGTCTTCAATACCAAATTCAAGTTACCTATAATTTAAAACAACGATGTTTGCGTATCCTCCGTTGAATTTAGGAGGGATAATATTCATTAGCCCCCATTTGATTACAGTTAGAAGTAGGCCTTAAACTTGTTCCCCATCCGCCTTCATCTGTTTGCTTGACACCATCTTGATTTAGCTCTTCCCTCTTATTACTTGACTTCATTCTAATAAACCTAATTTCTTCACAAAATAATTAATTGTTTTTATTTCATAATCCAAGATCCCCCAGTTCGCAATGTCAGAGGATACAAATTTCAGTTTTGCCATCGATCTTGTCGTCTGATTTTCTCTTCCGTTTCCATAGTAGAAGGACTTGAGCCCACCAGGAAGCTATTTGCAAGAAATGTCCCCCTTGAGGAAGCCAGATTGAATATTCATCATTTAAATACATCAAATTCAAAAGGATGAGCTGTGAAAATATTTCAGCAACAGGCTTCGAACAATGAGGAATTTCACCGATTTCTGTTTGCATTTTTCCTGAATAGTTAATGGTGTGGGATAGATGAAAATCGGGCTGATTTCGGAAAATAAGTCTCCTGTTATTTTTGGGAGACAGTCAAAATTTTTAATTTCAAAACTAACCGGGAAAACAGACGTCCAGCGGGAACGCTCGCTGATTGGGCTGTTCGGATCGCCGTCTCCTCCCAGTGTTGCCCATTGGGACGACAAAATCGTGTTTTCTAAGAGAAAAGTTATCAAACAAAAACAGGGGAAACCTAATTTTCCCCATCTCGCTTTTTCTATTTTTTTCTTCAGTTTTTCGATTTCGAACTTTACTGTTTCGTGAAATTTTGCATCTGGGGACTATGGATTTCTCGATCTCAGCGCTTCAAGTGGCCATAAATGAACTATTCCAGCATGACGTCATTTTCCCGGGTTTTTTAAACATTCGTATTTTCTACACTGTTTTGTTTATTCGTTAAGGGGGCGCGGGACTCGAAGCTCAGATCAGCGCCAACCAAGAGATAGCGCTGACTTTCGTGATTGCAGAGGCGAGTTAATTATTCGCACTTGTTATCCGCAAAAGCGCTAGCATCGCTCGGTCCTCTGGACGTTTTTCTCGTTCTAACTCGTTATTGTTGTGTCTGTAACCTCCCCCTCCCGTGTCGGATAACGGAATTGTTATCAAATCCAGGTTTTGATTTCGCGAAGGCGTTTTTGTGAAGTGCCTACCTACCTGGACTACCATCCCGTTTATGATCTCTCTCCGTGTTGTTCCGAGTTTGAATAGTTGATTTGTTGAGCAATGATCCACCAAGGAAGGACAGGAGTTCGAATGAATACACATGGACGGAAGTAGTTACAGGAGAACAAAACGCCCTTGGAAAGTAAAACGTTTGCAAGTAAGTATAATTATGTTATCTACTTCTTCCTAGTACTTAGGTGTCTTTTCGCAGCTAGGTACCTATTATTTGAGTAGTCATCAATAATATTCCATCGAAAACTTCTAGTTGTTGAACTTGAAACTGAAACTTTATTTTCGTACAGCTTCACATTAAATGTAAACACATAAACTTTATGAGCTACGTACCTTTCATAGCCGTACTTATGAAATACGTAATTATAAGATTGCATAAAACAATGGTAGGTAGGTTAGTAAGTAGAAAGAATTACCTAATTCGTCCTGCTTTTTGCAAGATAATTTTTTTTTTTGAAGGGGCATGACCATTTCGCGGGATAGTCCCACAAAATTGTCATGCTCCCCCAACAAACATTACGCTTAGGTAGTTTTTTGTGGAAATTAACATAATATGTTAATTTCCACATATTAGGATTTCCACTATCCTCACTACCTAATAATATTATCAATTATAATATGTTAATATGTTAGGATTTCCACTATCCTCACTACCTAATTGATATTATCAATTAGGTAGTGAGGATAGTGGAAATCCTACATAGAGTACATAGAGTTGAGAATCAAACCATTCCTTCTAGAAAACCTTACCGAAATTACTATAAATTGTATAAATGGCTCTAAATTAGTCATTTAACGGGTAACTTAGATTATGGATTTTTGAATCCTCTTCAAATTAGGACCTTTCATAATGCTAGGATTAATTTGGTGGCCCTGGGCTGAGATGGGCGAATTCTTATTCATGAATACGAATATAATCGTATTCACATTTTGAATAGGATTTCCCTCGTATTCGTATTTTGAATACGATTTTATGATTTTTTTCTATGATTTCCCTAAAAATCAATTGTTTTAAACGATATTCCCTGAAGATCATAATTTTTGAAATGATTTTCTCCCGAACTCTGGGGATATTTTGTGCAAAAAAAAAAACGTACGATTTTCATCGAAAATTTCGTCGAAATTTCTATATGAATGGTTGTAGGGACTTGGGAGGGGTCTCATTCGATTCGTCGTGAAAAATCCTATACGAATTTATGAGCGTTTCGAATTTTAACTGATTATTTTGACAATTTTATGGAATAAATACGAACAAAATTCCGGTGAAAATTATAATTGTTTTTACTGATTTTCAGCGGAAATTACACATCGTAGTTTCTATACGGTTGGTTGTAGCGACCGGGAGGTAGTCTCATTCGATTCTGCGTGAAAAATCCTATAAGAATTTGTCAGCGTTTCGAATTTTGATTGATTGCCTATTTTGACAATGTTAGGCCATAAATATGTCCAGAGTTCGAGAGAAAATCATTTAAAAAAAGTATGATGTTCAACCTATTAAAAAAGATTATACCTACTGGCTAAACATACCATACCAGATGAAATTGTACGTAGGGTGAAACAGATTTGTGTAGCAAACAATGTCTGTAGGTACTAAAT
This sequence comes from Apolygus lucorum, assembly GCA_009739505.2. Taxonomy (NCBI): domain Eukaryota; kingdom Metazoa; phylum Arthropoda; class Insecta; order Hemiptera; family Miridae; genus Apolygus; species Apolygus lucorum. The sequence goes on along the minus strand of CM019167.2, from coordinate 73,454,984 downwards.
ATTCTCGAAACTATCACACTCCCTCCAAAAGTCATGACTGATGGAGTTGAATTTCTTTAAATTTTAATTATCAGGGACATGAGTATTCTTCTTTGACGTTAGTGTTGGATTGAATCCTGCAGCTGCCTACTTGGCTAATAATATAGGAACATCGTTTTAGTATTTCGAACTCGCTGATAAAAATCCTGATTATTCATAATTTTATTAGTACTAATTTTATTAGTATTTTGTTCTGGTTAATAACCAACAGTTGATTTCATTACTTCTCCAATGAACTCCTTGCTTGCCACGTATGAAATAGTGGAGGTTGGAGGGAGTGGGCATGTGTCAAATCAGTTTGACAAATTGAAGCTGTAGAAATATTCTAACCTCTATCTAACCTCTCCAAACCTTTTCAGTCCAAATCTGTCATTATTTTTCTTCACATCGTACTAGGCAAAGTATGGGTCGCTTGCATTGATCTCAAGAAGAATAGTTGAAATCTAAGGACTAAACTTGTTGCTCAGGTAGACATAGCGGATCCATTTTTGAGATCTCCCAGAGAAGGGTGTATGGACCCACATTCCTAATTAATGTTTGTTGTTTGTATCTCTTCCTACATGTTTATAGTGAAATTATCAATAGAAACCTAAATTTGTTTTGTTTTTGTTTTTTTCAGGAGTGATTTTACTCAGAATTGTATTTGACTGGAGACTTTTCTGGAGCAAGTCAAGTCATTGAACCAGCACTCAGGACCGTTTGAAAGCAACTTGTCCATCATATTGATAAGACAATGAAAAGCTGCTCTGTCTAGCAAGCATCCTCACCTTCAGATGTAAAATTAAATTAATTTTTTAAAAATTCAAATGGTTGGTAATAAACAAGATTTATTGCTTTTGCAGTTTGAGGTTACCTAATGGTCAATAAATCATTTATACTACAAATCGATAATGTTTCTATAATACTTCCTATGCACTTTACTATGGTAGGTAGTATAGTAGGTAGATTTAATAGTCCGATAATTAGTGGTTTACTGTAGCAATAAATAATGGCGTACTATTTAATTTTCAAAATTCCCAAAATGACTCATTTTAAGTTCACCTAACACTTTGTATGGTATGGGAGAGTAAAAAATTGATTGAGTAAAAAATTAAAGTTTCATGCATTAGTTCTGCTGGGCAGTCCGTCGAAGTTCTCATACCTATTCAAGGTGAAAAACACGAAATAAGCTGTATATGGTGTCCTGGCTCCATGGTGGCACCACTATTAGTTCCATGGTGATAAAGAGAATAATTCATGAAAATCCGGAGGTATAATGAGAGTTTTTCCTCAATTTCAAAACTTGGGTACAATTAGTAAGCTATAAAGGAACCGAAATGTTGAAAAATCGGATATTTTGTCAATATTATCCCCGGTGCTAAATTTGATACATACTCTAGATTCTTCTTTCTACTAGATATTTTTCCGCGTCGAACAAAAAAAGAACCACGAAAATCAGTTGAGAACTATGGGCTGGGTAGAGTACATACGATTTTGTCACATATGTACACTTATGGTTTTTTTTCTCGCGGATTTGGATTCAGAATGTTCTAAAACGGATTAGTGTGTGGTTATTTTTCAATTCTGTTGAGTGTTGTCCTCCTTCACCCCAGATCAATCGCATAAGGACGCCCAAGTCTTACTGTGGGGCGTCCTAAAAAGGATTTACCAACTATTCAGGTTGAAGTCAGCCTACTTAACAGAGTGAAGGTAAACAAAATTAAATTACATATCTTGAATCACTACTTCGCCCTCTTTCCAAAAACTTTAGGTCTGTTGAAATTATATGGTTTTCAGCATACCTACTGACGTACTGTAAGGTAAATTATGCAATAGTACCAGAATATGAATTTCCCCATCGCCCTGATTCCGAAAAACACACCTAGATGTAGGTCGAGGTTAAATTTTAAGCATACCAACTGAAGGTATGGTCATTGTGGGGGGTTAAATAAATGATAGTACCAGTTTATGAATTTCTACATCGCCCTGATCCCGAAAATAACTAATTATTTGGCATTGTATAGGCACATTTTTGACCGACTTCATTAATTTAATTTTTTTTGTACACATACTTACCTTTTAATTAAATAATATCAAAATAATAGAAAAGTACCTACATAAACCATAAATTTTACATAAAAGTAAAAAAAAATTAATGAAAAAAATCAGTCTTTTTGATGGTTATGGTTGAATTGTTGAGATAGATATTTGAAGGTTGAAACTTTAATCAAGTACTACGCACAGTATCACCCTTACAATGTTTTTATGAATTCGAGAAAGCTATGTGCCACACCCTCACGGGAGACGCGATTCAGAGGACAAGCACAAAACCTCAGTGAGGTCGTACGGTACGACGTTGCCAGATCCACGCTAATGTTTGCATGGCGATGGGTGGTGAAAGGGGTGGAGGCCCGGTCCAGGGATACAGGTCCAAGAGTCAATGAATGTTTGCTACTATATTGAGATTGAAGGGGTAGAAAAACAATCACCTCCTTGGTCACCCGTTTCTCGGAGGGTCGGAGGCGCACTGTAGTTTCTCCTCTCGCCTGCAGGTAGCGCATGAAACCAGGGCCTCTTTTAACGCACTTTTTTCAAAATCACGGAACATTGTCTTCACGTAATCTCCGTGATTTTAGAAGTTAGAATTGTCCTCTTTGAATTTTCAGAGGTTTTAGTCTCCCAAAAAGTTCCGTACGAAGAGTTTTTATCAAAAACAAATTTTATTTAAAAAATAAATTTTCTATTTTTTTCAAATTTCAATTTTTTTGACATTTTGGCCCGTATGTATGAAGTATTAATTATTTAATGAATTTAGAAATTTTTTTTGAGAGGAAAAAAAGAACACTCACAGAGAAAACGTGAAGATAAGGGAAACCACTGAGTCCCGCGCCCCCTTAATTAGGAAGTTCGGGCTGAAAGTTTGCCTTAGGGGGTTTTTAGAGGTGCTGATTCCGGTTTTTGGGGTCAAAAATAGGAAATCCCGACATGGTGAAATTCTTCATTGAAACCTACCTACTTCAATATTTGGGTTCCATTGGCCTCATGTGTAAATCGAGGGCCCCTGTTTGGGTGATTTCCTCAACTTTGAGAGAACAAGAGAAGAAAAAAACTACTACACGTTCTCAAACGTGGAACCTACGTAGGTATCTTTCTCTAGTTTCCATAATGGAAAGGGCAATGTAGCACCAGACACTACTGCATTGGTTGAGAGCTCAGCAGGATTAGTAAAATGAATCGCAATAACCTACTAAAGAGTAATTGCCGTTTTAGAAACTTGAAACGTATATAAATGTTGTGACCCTGAAGCAATGTTGTTGTTGCTGCCTAACAGTTACCTACCGACCTGTAATACGAATAAATCAGTTTATGATCATGTTCAACGAGGTGTCCATGTCCGCTTTGTCTCCTTCCTATAATTACGCTATTAGCTACCAATTTTCAGTGTAATAAACTAGGGATAAAGCAAGTGGTTGATGTTTCACATCGTAGCGAATTTGATCAAGTTTTCCTATTCAGATTGACCACTCTGCGAGGAATGAGTCAGAACAGTCGAAACATCAAAAATATCGTTAAGAAATTTAATTCAGTATCGTCAATGCCTGTTTCCTAATCTCTCAATTATACGTCCTCAACAAACCAAGAAGTGAAAAGGGACGACACTACTAACATGATTCAAACTAATCGTTCGATAGGGAAGGAACAATCATCAAATTAGTTACCTGTTATGCATTGATATGTCCTCTGACTTGATCTTCTTCTTCCGGCCTCGTTTCTTCGGTAGCTGATGCATCATTGGAGAACATTGAACAGGAGCGATCATGTGATCATCATCCACGAATGAATATGGATCGTCAGGCATTTCGTACTTCATCATCGGCTCCTCTTTGACATGGGTGGCCAAGCTCGAGGCAAGTTCCATGTTATGATTGTGATGATGGTGATGATTATGGGGCTGATGATGGTGCTGATGGAGGTGCTTAGGGATTTCCATTTCCGCGCCTCCTGCAGTTTCATAACCATCGTCTTGTACATTTTCTGTCTTCATAACGCTATTGTCTTGATAACCTCCCCTACAACAGAGAAGATAAATGTACATCGTAATGGATGAATGGATATAGAAGGATGAAGCACAGATTCATTACCTCAGAGTTTTGATAATTGATTTTAAGGGAAACATCAAGTACATTCAATCGTAGTTAAACCCTTTTCCATAAATGTTGAAACTTGAAAAACAATTTTTATGTAATAGCCTTTTTCCAATCATTTTTGTTTGAACAAACCGTGAAATCTTAAAACTAAAACGAGTTCTAAAAAAATGGAAAAATTAAAATATATCGTAAGGTTCGTTCGGAGAAGCAGTCCTGAACGGTTCGAAGGAGCCTCGAGGAGTTTAGAGGAGTCCATTCGCCTCTATCCCCTCCCCTTTTCAGTTCCAGTTTGGTAACAAAAGTTCAATTTTTAAAGTTAAGCACAAAATGCTATGATGGGATTACAAACTCCACTTTCTTTGGTCAAGTCCTGTTCTTATTGCCCCCATGAAGTCGAGAAGTTTAGAAATAAAGCGATTGTGAAATTTGAACAACTGAGATTTCATCAATGAAATTATGCCTGAGGTACATAGCTTAAAGAAGGATAAAGGTGGGTTCACAAGCGTCCGACTCTGCGACTCTTTCCGTTTCTTTACGACATTCCGTTTGGGTATTCACAGGCGTCCGTTTTCCGACGCTCTTTTCATTGCGTTATCGCGACCCCCACCACCGGCCATCACCCCCTCTCCGACTCTTTCCGTCTGTTCTTGACCGTCTACACACCAACCCGCACGATCCCTGAAAATTTCATAGAAATCGGACAATAACTTCGTATAGTTATGCCCGTCACAAAGATTTCATGAAAGACACATACACACACAGACAGACAGACACGGGACCAAAATTGTTCAGAAAGGTCCAAAACGCAAAATGCGAGTGAAAATTTTGATTTTGGAGAACTTTTTTTTTCATCCTTGAAAGGTGAAAACAAAGCTTCCGCTACCTTGGTAGACTCGGAAGCGAAAAGGTAATCGTTTGTTTCATTCAGTTAATGTATAAAAAAAAGTCTGCTAAGTGGGTGTAGCACATAGCTTCCATTACACGATTGTAAAGATGATCCAATGCATAGTAGTTAATCTTCAATCTCCGAGTATCTACCACTACCCTGACAAATAGATGATCAAATGACTATGGTATTTATAGGGAACCATCGTCTCAGACCAGATTCTCAACCATACAACTTTTAAAAATTCCATCGAAATCGAATGGAAACTGTTAAATTATGCTTATAACGAACCTCACGAGTAATTTCACGGGGATCCTGACTTACGATGCCTCTGAGTCATAAATGATACTTCCCTTGAGCCAGTCTACCAGGATCCGATCACGATAGAATTGATTGCGGATCGGTTTTTAAATTATTTAAATTCAAAAAGATCTGACAAAATTTTAGGGGAGTGGCGGGGGGGGGGGTGTTGCGTCCCACTGCAGAAGCCCATGTTCCAAAGGTGTATAATTATATTCCTGCTATGACGCATGACGTTTAAGTTCTAAAGGGCAAGTCAATGTAGATATCCCAAAATTTAGTCAGTTTATTAAAATTCTAAACTGCGAACACAATCAGAAATATACAGTCGTAAGAACAAATAGCCAAGTGGGTACTGTATTGAAAATCTTCTTGTCTCACTCGTTTCTACGAACTCACACTAGTACCCACTTGGCTATTCGTTCTTACGACTGTATATTTCTGACTGTGTTCGCAATTTAGAATTTTAATAAACTGAGTGCTTTTTCAAGTTTTCCTGTTTTTACTTCAAAAACCTCAATATATTACATAACTTTATATTATATTATTGTATTTATATTATATTTATATTATATAACTTAATTCAATATATCGCACCCCGGCTGGAAAAGTGACACAATCCAAAATTGGCCGGTTTTGAGTTAGGACCACGATAATAATCTTCAGACTTCCCAGCTTCGTCTGAAAAATCGTCTCATGTGAGATTCAAATGCTGGCCGCAGAAAAGCGCTAGTGTCACTTTTCATGTGACTCATTTCCAGCAATCTTCCGTCTGGAAAAGTGCATCATCAGACTTCGTGTGGAGAGGAATACCGTCATAACTCCAACTGCAACACTGGCGTAAGTGTTTGTTTCTATTAACCCATTCAGTGCGGGTGTGGTAATATTACTACAGCTGGGGTTTCGCGCCGTGCGGGTGTGGTAATATTACCACGCTGCTCTCTTTAGACCCTGAACCCTTACCATCGCTCCGTAGAGGGGGGTACCGCGTTTCTTTGTCCCGTACGGTGGTTTTTACCTTCATTATGAATCATGCAGCAGTTCTGAACACTTCGTTGGCGGATAGCGTGTTTTTGAGCCAGGAAAATCCAAGTCAATTTTATCTATTGCAATAAAAATTGTAAGTAATGCTGATGTGCAATAATGTGTACAATGTTTACCATTATGTGGTGTATTATATTCACCATTGCAGAAATAAATAATATCTGGTATGAAGTGTCTAACTGCGATTGTGTACTCACTCATTTTGATTTTCAATTTTCGCCTCTATTTGGCCGGAATGCTAACCCGCAACACTTCGCTCTGCTGTTAGCATTCCGGCCAAACCTGACGTGCGGGTTTGGTAATATTACCATGGTTCAAATGAACTGATATTGACTGTTTTTATCCATAACCACCATTATAACAATTTTTAAAAAGTGCTATGCGACGTGTCACAAAAACTCAACTTCAGGATGGGAGGTTGTTCCTCCTTTTGAGACCCGCGCTGAATGGGTTAATCAGTCTAGAAAAGTGACACTTTCCGAGTTGTAACGCTTTTCTTGAAAAAAAAATTGATTTCTATTTAGACTTAGGCCTATTTTCTACCTTTAACTTTTGATTTATGTCACCTTTCCTGCCGCAATTCTGCATGCAACGGTAATGATAGGAGTTATTACCTACTTCAGTTTAGTTTTGTAACGTTTCATCAGTAAAAAAAAACTGTAAATATCTTTCAACTTACCTACTTCTTATCATTATGACTGAGCTCTAGTGAACATTGAAATTTTGTTTGGACGGTGGGAAAATTCATTCATTTTGTTGATGTTGATAATTTGATATCAACGGAATTAAACGTTTTACACTGTTTAAACGATTAGTTATTTTTATTTTCAGCCACTAATCTGCACTATGTCCTCAAAGAGTAAGAGAATTGTGGAAGCAGCTCTCGAGATGTAGACAGAAGAAGACAAGGCAGTTTATGCAGATAATAAAAAAAATAGTAAAGCACAAGACCTGGACAACATCAATGACGAATCCGATGATTCTTGGACCAGAGTAATGATGGCTGAAAAGAGTGAGCCAGGTGTGCTTTTTGTCAAGACTTCATTTGAACACTAAGATTTTTTGAAAATTGATACTCGTTGTCGGAGGCGTGCCAATCAGACGGATTTCCGTGATATAAATTTAGTCCCAGCCTATTAAAAAAAACTTGAAGTTGGTGAAAGAAAGGTTTCAGATATCAGAAGCCTAATTGCTGCTAACCAAGTTCCAAAATTTTATGAACAATATTATAATTAAGTTTTTGATTAGACTGAAAGATTTTTTTTGACATTTTCATGTCTTTGCTTTGGCACACAAACTGAAAAATCGTCACGAAAACTAAGCAAATCTTGCTCACGCGACCAATAAATGAAAATAAAATAGACTCTCTGTGTTGCGTAGAGAACAATCAACTGTTTTCTTATTTTGATGCTTGGGTACATGAACAACCTTACTTCACTACCTTGTTGTGTAGTGGTTGACATGAAAATGTCCCAATGTGTTGCAGACTCGTATGCAAGCATTTAGTTCTTCAAGTAGGTTGGTGGTAACAATGGCAAAGCCGTGTTCTTTTCAGACGAATGATCTATATAGAAAATAATTTCTGTTTGTTGTCAAGCTTCTATTCCCTTGTTTGCCAAATTTACTTTATGATTTTTTACTCAAAGATGAAGTTGTTATACTATCGTTCTGATGTTGTTCGTGCTTTCAAGACTGAAAATGTATCCCTACCTACCCCTGTCATTTAGGCCACTAGTTTCGCAGAAAATAGAATAATATTTTTTTAAGATTGTATTTTTAATAAGAGTTTCAACTGAGTGTGTATCGTGATATAAATTGTAAGTGCCTAATTTGTTCCTTGGTATTATGGTTCCTATTGTTTTGAGCCTTGCTTAGTATTAAGATAACAAAAGGCTGATAATCTTTAAAGACTACGGGAAGACTAGTTTTGTTTTCCAACAAAGTGCCTTATAATGAGCATTACTTTAAAGTTTGAGGAGAAAATCCCTACTTATTAGAATTTGCTAAAGTTTATGAATTTCGTTCATTTTCTACATGACTACACTTTTTGTATTTACAAGGTTACCTACCTATTTAATGAGAATAAACGTGTTTCTATTATCGATGTTGCCATTTTCGTAACACCCATCCCTAAAATACTACAATTCGATAAGATCTTCAAAGGAAGAACTTCGATTTAGCACTTATCAGAGTTGGGATGACGTCGCAACTGCGAAAAGCACATGAAAGTGTACCACGAAAAGTGGCATAACTCAAAGATAATTTGTTCAATCAATATTTGAGACGCCAAACAACATTTAAAAACGAATTTCATGGCATATTTCCATTCTAAACAAGTTATCTTCTATAAACAAGAAAAAACTGGCTCGATTGGTAGGTTTAGAGAGGTGCTGTAGAGTTTTTAGTCAAGGCCGTTTTGTTTTTTCGCTGTCCTGAAAAATCGTGCTTTTTGGATTGTGTCACTTTTCTAGCCGGGGTGCGATATTATATTAAGGTTTTTGAAGTAAAACAGGAAAACTTGAAAATTCACTCTCAACTTTTTCGTTTATAATTAACATATTATAAAATGTTGAACCTATCGCATGAGGTACGTGCATTTACATCTTAATTAGCCAAAACGTCCCACACTTTAGTCCTCTAAAGTTGAGCGGTAACAACGAAAGGAGAAAGGGATATGGGCCTAGTAGGCACAGAAATACCGGATGTTTTAAATTCTGGTGGAACATAACTACTTATGTGTTCTGATCATTGTACTTCCCTGTTGGATCTCTATGTTATAGAACTGCTCTGTATGTTGACGTCGAATGACATCAAGTCGATCGTTTTTAAAATAGGGCAGGCGAGGCGAAATTGAAGCGACATACGTTACAGGTAGATACGAGAAATGCGTGCCAAAAACGACATGTGTGGTGGGTATTGCATCATAGGTCTGTTCAACACGTTACCTCCACAAAATAATTGTACCATCTAGAAATCTATGAACTTTCGGTAACCGACTTCGCGGATTTAATAGAAGGGCGGGCGAACCATGTTGCAATCACAATCTACTCACTATTACGGCTAGCACTGACTTGCTAGCAATGAAATAGTTAGTTCTCAAGAAAGTAACTCGAAATCAGAGAGAACTTACAGGTAACAGGCCGGGAGTAAACGCCCATTGGAAAAGCGGAGAACAGGTTCCAGCCCTGCAAGCCTTACAATGATTTCATGAAGTAGAAGTTGAACTTACCTACTGCTCTGTTCACAAATGAATTCGATTGATTGATAAAACAACGAGAGGTGTCAAATAACTGACATAAATCAGGACGCGAACGACGACATACCGAGGTAAACAAATAATGAACGGCCCAGCAAGTTGTGTGGTCACTGATAACCGTCATCAGCCCGTTTGATAAGCAGGTGACACAAATAATCTGTATTGAATGCCAGCGGAGTCGACGTCTGGATGCAACCCACGGAAGAGAAGAAAAACTAGCTTGAAATTATAAGGGAAAACTAGTAAAGAGAATAGTAATAATCCGATCAGGAGCTTTTTCGTACTGAAGTAAAAGTAATGTTTACTGACATTTTGAGATGAGTGCCTTCTTCCATCCCAGCATCCAGCAACGACGTGGCTTCTCGGAATAAGGTAGCAACTTGCATAGTAGTAGCAACGAATCGTGAAGACACTTATCACTCGAAATAACGTAATCACGACATGGATCACTTCCAATATTGTCACACAAAGATATGCTATCGACTTTTAAAATGCTCACTCTGTCGGGAAAAATAGAAGGGGTCAGCGGATTGGCTGAAAAATCAATATGTGAATCGCCACAGCTCTCTAGATAAAAAAGTTTTTAAAAAGTCTCAGAAAGAAAAAATTTACTTAGCTACCTCGTAGTTTTGAGGCAAAATGAGGGATATCGGAAGATTATATTCAACGTCGAAATATTCAAACTTTAAAGAAGTAAAAAACTGTCTTGTGAGGTGGCAGAAGTGTTGGATCTCTCCCTCCTTTTTTGTTGATAGGCAAACGATTGCATGTCATGGAGTTTATGGATGGGGGAGATGATGTAAATTTTCGACTTTCTAAATTAAATAATGATAATCCATTGCGATTAAAAGTTGATTTTGTAGGAAAGAAGTAAACTGCTCCACTCGCGACTTGTTTTTCAATTCTAGACCTTCGAAATATTTTATTTTATTAAGTATGTACATTATTATTTCCAGTCTTACCTACCTACGGCCGTTAGCTGGTCCTAGTAAGGTACAATGAACCGGTTCCAATTATCAGAATTGGTGACCACTCGAGGACAGTACCGCCGCATGTCATGATAATTTTTCGGGTTGGGCGTTGGTGAACCCCACTCCACTGCGGGGTCTGTGTGCGAAATCATCGTGTAATGGGCCGCCACTCAGGTAGGGATGTCCCAAAAGTATCGATACTTTTCGAAAAAAGTATCGATACATATCGATACTTTTTTTTCCTGATAGGGTAGGGTGGGGTAAGTCCCCGCACGTTCGAATGTTTTCCATTTATAAACACCTACTAGGTCAATATCCCTCAACCAACTCATTGGGATACTAGTTTGGGACCTTGGCTATAATGCCTGACAATTTTCATCACTATGTCATCAGTATTATGGAAGAACTGAACGTTTTTTAAAAATTTGTGTCTGCGGGGCTTTGCCCCACAGGAAGGGGTAAGTCCCCGCAGTCATGGGGCAAATCCCCGCAGTGCGGGGGTTTGCCCCATTCTGGGGAAAGGCATTAATTTCAGTCAGAAAGCCAATATATTTATTCAAATATGCTCATCTATTCAGTCAAAACATCACATTTTTTACAAGATAAAAACTTTTTGAAGTTCACATGCCTTAATAACAGTAAGCAACTCATTTTTTTAAACAATTAACAAAGGGTCACAGTCAAATAGTTTATAGCATTTGCTGGTAATAAATTTCCCACACATCTTCAATGCACAATGAAAAGTCAATTGTAGAATATTCGAAAAATCACAAAACATTGAATTAAATGCAACACAACTAAAATTTGAGACAAGAAAAAAGTTAAAATTTAACGATCATTTAATGATCGTCCAGGAGAATACATTTTTCTGATTTTTTTTTCCTAAAATTAACACATTGTTTGTTTAGTAACAAAGTAAGCAGGTATCGCGTTTAAAAAAAGTACAACAAACTGCAGGATTCCAATAACTCCCAAAATGCTGGTTAGATACTTGTACCTTTAGTTTCTGGAATTATAAAATGAAAGAAGATAGTGGGGAACAGAATAAAAACAAGTTACATACAAATAGGTAGTGGTACCTGACATATAAGTCAATTCTGTGCATGGTTAACTGCATGAAGGTACCTAAATTTATCATCGCCATCTTCCAAATAAAAACGAAGGGGCAAGTCCCCGCACAAATTTTGTGCGGGATCTTGCCCCACAAAGAGTGCGGGGCTTTGCCCCAATTTGCCATTTTGACTAAAATCGACCTCAGACAAGTAAAAATATGGTTACCAAGAGCGTTGTCACGGGGTTTTGACGGGAAGAAGCACCTTTTTCTGACGCAACACAACAGACACGAATATCAACGATTACGGAAACATATCATTGAAGTAAATAATCATAAATATTACATCAGAGCGGAGGAAAACAAACTTACCTCATTTTGTCTGTCACCACGCTGATCCGCACTACAGGAAATTCCACACAGAACTCGCGACATGGCAATTGGCTTACCATCCAACGGACATAGTCATAACTTGCACAGTAACACAGAAAACCCTTGTGCGGGGACTTCCCCCGTGCGGGACCTTACCCCACCTTACCCGTACATATCGTAGTATCGATACTTTTTTTCCAGTATCGGAGACGATACTTTTTTACCTGTCACACTAGACCAAAATGCTATCTATTTTTTATCTCTCACATTAGATGAAAGTCTCGAATTTTAGTAGGTACCTCTTTCTCTACGTAGATTGTTGGGAGATCAACCACTTCAACAAACTAAACAAAGATGATGTACTACCACCTCCAGCTCTCTTCCTAGATGATGGAGGACAGCAGGTTATCATAATATGATTATGGTCTGGTCAGAGAGGCAGTCCGGAACCAAACCGGAACTGAAAAGGGGAGGGGATGGAGGTGAATGGGTTCCTCCAAACTCCTTCGGGCTCCTCCAAGCCCCTCCGAACCGTTCAGAACAGCCTCTCTGAACAGACCGTAATCATATTATGATAACCTGCTGTCCTCAAAATCATATTACGATGACCTGCTGTCCTCCATCATCTAGAAAGGACCACCAAAATGTTAACCCAACCAAGTGCAATACGAAAACAAGTTCCTAAACAAAAAAATGAGTGATTCATTGTTTTGTTCATTCTGTATTAATTATCCTCGCGATGGAGAGATCTCACACTGTTAGAGAGAAACATAAAAGGCATTTTCACACATTTTTGTAAAAGTATCAAAAAGTATCGATAGGTACTTCAAAATATCGATATTTTTTTAAAGTATCGTATCGATACTTTCTAGATGTATCGATACGATATTATATCGATACTTTTGAAGTATCGGACATCCCTACACTCAGGTCAGCGGTTCTTACAGCGTCCACCCACTCCATGGATAAATCAGCTGACGAATCCGACACATCGGCCGATAAGCCGAAAAAGGGGCTTCCATACAACCCGCAGAGCATGGAGGAAGATGCGACCAGGGGCCGGGTAGGTGGCAGCACCGGACGGAGGGGGACGAGGCACTAACAGAGTGGGGGAGCACACGGGGAGGGGCGAACGACCGTTGCGACGCCACCCCACAGCGTCAGTCGTGTCTTGATCGAGCACTCACCAACAACCTTTGCAAAATTAGAGCCCACACACCCCATGATACTGTGATCCGAAGCTGTGTGATCCGGAACAGTGATCGAGAACAAAGTGATAGAGATTGTGAAAGAGAACTTTGCTGTGAACATTAGAGCCCACCAACGAACATTTGATAACCCCGGCACTCGACCCCGTTATACCAAGGCATCTGGATCACGATACGCCCTACCAGTTGAGCTTGGAACGAAGGACTCGAGGACCTCTGCATTCCAACGGACCACCATACGACGCCACGCTTCTACCCCGTCTATACCGGTAAAAAGATTGTAAATCTTTTATTTCTTTCTCTAGTAAAATCGCATTGTATATAGAAACTCCTCCTAGGTATTGTTCCTTTTTCTAGTATTAGTAGTTGTGAAAGCTGCAAACATATATTTTCTCTATCAGCGCCATTGTTTGGAGGTACCCCGTCTGGGCCCTCGGCAGTAAAGGGTATCTTATTCCCTCATTCTTTCAATATTTCCACAGATCTCTTAGGAGTAGAAGTAACATACTCATTTTGACGTTTATTAAGAATTTTATTGTACGAAGTACACTTTTATTTGAGAAATACTTTACCATTCTGTCTAAACTAAAAATAGACAATTCTCGTTCGGTAATTTAAACCTTGTAGTTTATATTCTGACTTACCTGATCAATTTCCTGGTGCCTGGTAAAACAAAGGCAGATATAACTAGGAAATAGAATCAACTTACCTTATTCGAGTCTTGCTGAACTGCGTAGATCCATCGGGGGTTATTCTAGGGATATCCTACTTACCTGAAGAAGTCCAATTCTTGAAGAGTACCTGAAACAAAAGATAGATAATTAACATTGAAAGAAAGCAATAACTAGGTTCAATAATTTCACAAACTAAGGGGAATATACTTACCTCACGAAGGTCTAGGTGAAACGGGAGACCATTTTTCGGTGATTCCAAGGAACACCTAGTCAACGACTCCGACGCCACACCCAGCCGACGAGAACCATAGATCTTCACCACGGTAAGTGGATCCAACTATCCTAGTCATAAAGCGCAGGGACAAGTAATCGTTAGATTTTCATAAAATTCCAATCCATCGGCCACGTAGGAAAATCTGACTATTACAAATGGTGGCAGCGGTGGGATTTAGGTAAGCTTCGGTTACCACGAACCCTCAGTTCACCTTGCGCTTGACTAGTGAGAAACTGCCCAGGAGATTGATCAGAGTTATTTGCTTGATTGTTTGTTTAATTGAAATTGTCTAACTTGTACACAAAGGAAACACGATCGTAAAATATTGTTTTTCTGTAAAAGCAAGAAATACGGCCGTGGAAATAAAACCACTCTGGAGAGAGGAACAGAGTGTGAGAGCGAGCGAGCGAGATCAGGTTGTTCCGGTATCATTTCCACGTGGTGGGTTTTGGGTCGGTCATCACGTTCCGGATCCTCACCACCTTGAGCGTTCCAGACGGTTTTCTGTTGGCTCTGAGTGTTCTGGACATTTTGTCGAGAAACAAGTCTCGGACGGGTCATTAGGTTTAGGGATAACGATCCGAAACTGTTCTGAAAAGAACTGTTCCGTGTCCGAAACACCAGCCTTCGTTCCCGAGTCAGAACACAGGCAGGAGTAGCAGTTCCGAGACAAGTGATTCCGAAACGATAACACGTTCCGGAGTCACTGTTCCCGAGTCAAGGGAACGTTTCGGAGTAACCGCCCACAAATTCGAATCCTGAAACACCGGTGTCGAAACAAGTGGTTTCGAAGCGATAACACGTTCCGAACCACTGTTCCCGAATCAAGGGAACGTTTCGTAACAGCTGTTCTCGAAACGCGAACGAGCGTTGAACACTCGTTCCCGAATCAGAACCAAAACCCCGAACAACGACATTGATTTGAAACCCACTGTTCCGAATCAGGAGATCGTTGTGGAACCTTGTTCCATACGCAAGCATCCGAATCAACTGTGACAAAAGTGCAAATTCTCTTGTTAGTTTATACTTTCAACGTATTTCCGTGACCAAACTGACCTCGCGATTATTCAAGATGAGCGACGATGAGGGTGCCACGTCCGTTTCACAAGAAATGATGGAGGCTGTAACCGCCGCTATGGCAGAAATGGGCAACTTCTTCGCCTCGCAGAAGAAAACCCCCGAAGTCTGAGGAACCAGGAGCTGGATTGCCGCGTTCACTTTTTCTTGAGGTGGACATCTGGAACCCCGATGAAGCTGGAAGCGTTTCCGCCCGACAGTTTTTCTCGGAAGTGGACCAAGCGACAGTCACACTGACTCAGGAACAAAGAGTACAGTTCTTGAGGGCTCGACTGAAGGGAGGGGTGAAACGATTTTTGCCCGAAGCTACCGGCGATTACCCATACGACCGTCTGAAAAACAAGATCCTTCGTTGGTACGGAAGAGAGAATCCCGAACAGGCCAACATCAAACTATGGACCACGAAGAGGCAGGCGGGAGAACCACTCCGAAAATACGCCGAGCGACTACTAGCGCTAGCCTCCTGCGCGGTGGAGGCAGAAGAAACCATTCCCGCGGACCAGAGATCCGAATGGATCCAACAAAAGGCTCTGCGAGCTTTCGTTCGTGGGGTGGAAAAGGACATTAGCTTGTTCCTCTGAGGAGGAACCATAGACACACTGGAGGAGGCGGTCGAAAGAGCTGAGGAGTGGGAGGAGACTGACCAGGAGAACCGCGAGCCGGAGCTGCGATGGGACGTAGCCGGAATCACGAATCAAGAGCCCAGAAAGTGCTACGGGTGCGGGGAAGTCGGGCACTTCGCGGCCAAATGCTCAAATCGACACAGCCCGAATGGAAACCGGACGCCGTCGCAAGGCACGACATACGGGGGAGGACCCTCGCAGAGGTCACCATTTTGGCGACCCTCATCCCCGAAACCACGTCACCCTTGCTATTTTTGCGGGGAGTTGAGTCATTTCCCAGCCAGTTGCCCTCAAGGAATGGCGGACGGCGATTTCTGCGATTTCTGCGGCGCTAGGGAACACAGTGAGGCTGAATGCCTCAGGAGAAAAAGGGTGTTGGCAAACGCACCCTACCGAACGAAGACTTCCGCGCCAGCTGCGGCCATCCTTCCACCAACACAGAATGACCCAGAGGAGGAGATAAGAGGCGACGAATTGGTGGCTTTCCAGACGACCGTGGCCTTCGTGACTAGACCAATGATCTCCGTGCCTGTGAAGCTGGAGAATACAAGTCGACGAATGGTACTGGACACGGGTGCCGCTGTGTCAGCCCTGTCCGAACCCATTCCTGGAGTGGACCTCCAACCGACTACGGCCGAGTTGTGGGGAGCGGATGGCCAGCTGCTACCGCTCCGTGGGGTCCAGAGGGCTACTGTGTCAATTGGACCGGTCAAAGCCACCCACGATTTCTATGTTTTCAGCCGATCGGACTCAGGCCTAAACTTATTGGGATTGGATTTGCTGCGTAAGTTCCCAATTAGTATCCGAACGGATACTGGCGCAGTCGAAATGAGCCATCCTGGAACCGGCGAAATCCTGGTTGTAGGAGCACTGATCCGAGATCCCAATACCTTACAAAATTTGGAAAAGCTATCAACTGGACTACGGGCAGAGAGAGCAGAGGATGCGCTTCGACGAAATCCAGGGAACCCCACTGTCAGGATTCCAGGAGAGCGCAGACCCGGGGATCCCTCCGGGGACGAGTACCCTTTGACCACGAATGACCGGGAGTGCCTCCCAGTCAGGGACTTGAAAAAGGCCGAAATCCCAAATGAGCCACAGCAGCCGATATACGAACGGGTCGAGCGTCGGGAGGAGCCGCAACCGAGAGACCTCGGGGAGAGTTTGGAGGAGGAGGATCACTCATCCAGTGAACCGGGAAGAGATGGACGCGTGCTCCCGGTTTCTTGTGAGATCGACTCCGGGAAGGCAACGCCGGTCGCGGGAGATCCCTGCCGCGTACCTTGCGTTCCGCCGGACCGCGTGAAGGAACCGTTTCGTGAAACGAACTTGGCTGACAACGATCACGACATGGGGGATTCAGTGGGACGGGTGATGCAGTATCACTCGAGACCAATGGAGCCCGTTTCCACTCAGGAGGGGACGGGTGGGGCCGCCGCAGTGGGACCAATAGACAGGATTGTCGACAACTCAGCCTCCATCGGGGAAGACGCCCCAGAAACGAGGGCTGCCAACCGTGAGGATTGGTCAACCATGGAGGACGAGGGAATCTCACTCAAACCGTGCCCATACCCGGTACGGGATCAGTCAAGGGAGCAACCATTGGATGAAGGCGCTCGAGAGGACGACTGGACTGAAGAGCAAGAGGCGTACCCTGTATCCTCTAACCCAGAATACGATTGGCGTCGACGAAGAAGGGCAGAGCCCGCCCGGCCGCATTGTGGAAGGAATTAGGAGCCAAAGGAAGGAGACCACACCTGTAAATAAAAGAATTGTTGTGTTGAATTAATGTTGCAAAGTAGTTTAATATTGTTCAAAAAAAAAAATATACTGTAATAAGAAAGTTGTAATAAAAAAAAAAAATTTATAGATATAAAAATTAATAAATAAAGAAACTTACTTGACGAAGAAGCGATGGTTGGTTTTCCGATACCTGTGACCCAAAGTGAGACGGGAGCCCCGGGGAGACTTAACCGGATCGGACTAGGAAAGGGACAGGGTTGTCTGGGTGTGATTGGCCGTCTCTAGTCCACAGAATCCATTTCATAAATGGACAATCTGAGGGAAGAAACGGGGAAGGGAGCCTGGAACAACCTGAAAGCAAGAGAGAGAGAGAGAGAGTAAAGAGAAAGAAATAGTCCACGAGTGGCAAACCAAGTGGTGACCACGGCCATATTTTTTGTTGCAGGAGGAGTAGTAGGAGTGGGATTGCCATGGCCTCACCACAGCCAGTAGGAAACACCGTGGGGGTAGCGACGAGCGCAGAGGAACAACGGGGGCGAACGTTGGAAACAATAGCCATTATAGGGGGCACAGCGGACTTATTCGAGGAGATGCCGGAACAATTGGCTATCATCACTGGATGCATGGCACAGCTAGCGGAGGGCTTACGCACCAACATTTCCAGAATGGACCAGATCAACCGGGCGCTAGCCAGGGATGTGGCAACGTTGCGATACCAGACTCGGGCGCGGCAGGATCATTCCGAGACGGACAGTGATTATGGGGGGCCATGTGACCCAGACACCTCATGCCGGTCAGACATACAGGTGCGACCTGTGACTGCCACGCCAGAACCACCGGAGTCGGCACACAAAATAGGAGACGAGCCGGTGGATCGAGATGAACAGCACCCTGAGAGGGCGGTCCCACCATACCCGCCGCTCTCGCCAGCGCCCCCGCCGACACTTCGGGGGTCCGTACCAGAATTGAAGTTGTGTGCCTGCTCTATCTGCAACTGGAACCGGCTGGTGGCAAGATGCAAAAAGCACCAGATGGGTCAGCCTGATCATCCAATCCCTGGCGAGCTCGGGGAACACGAGAGGATGAGACCCACGGATTGTACCAGGTGTGAGAGGTGGAGATGCGAGAGAGCGTTGCCGGAGTCTCGCCCAGATGTACCATTGCCGTTGCCACCCGTTACCACCGAAGGCAGAAGAAAAGCCGATGAGGGCATCGGCCTCCACGGAAGGGAAGAGTGTAATGGGCCGCCACTCAGGTCAGCGGTTCTTACAGCGTCCACCCACTCCATGGATAAATCAGCTGACGAATCCGACACATCGGCCGATAAGCCGAAAAAGGGGCTTCCATACAACCCTCAGAGCATGGAGGAAGATGCGACCAGGGGCCAGGTAGGTGGCAGCACCGGACGGAGGGGGACGAGGCACTAACAGAGTGGGGGAGCACACGGGGAGGGGCGAACGACCGTTGCGACGCCACCCCACAGCGTCAGTCGTGTCTTGATCGAGCACTCACCAACAACCTTTGCAAAATTAGAGCCCACACACCCCATGATACTGTGATCCGAAGCTGTGTGATCCGGAACAGTGATCGAGAACAAAGTGATAGAGATTGTGAAAGAGAACTTTGCTGTGAACATTAGAGCCCACCAACGAACATTTGATAACCCCGGCACTCGACCCCGTTATACCAAGGCATCTGGATCACGATACGCCCTACCAGTTGAGCTTGGAACGAAGGACTCGAGGACCTCTGCATTCCAACGGACCACCATACGACGCCACGCTTCTACCCCGTCTATACCGGTAAAAAGATTGTAAATCTTTTATTTCTTTCTCTAGTAAAATCGCATTGTATATAGAAACTCCTCCTAGGTATTGTTCCTTTTTCTAGTAGGTATTAGTAGTTGTGAAAGCTGCAAACATATATTTTCTCTATCAGCGCCATTGTTTGGAGGTACCCCGTCTGGGCCCTCGGCAGTAAAGGGTATCTTATTCCCTCATTCTTTCAATATTTCCACAGATCTCTTAGGAGTAGAAGTAACATACTCATTTTGACGTTTATTAAGAATTTTATTGTACGAAGTACACTTTTATTTGAGAAATACTTTACCATTCTGTCTAAACTAAAAATAGACAATTCTCGTTCGGTAATTTAAACCTTGTAGTTTATATTCTGACTTACCTGATCAATTTCCTGGTGCCTGGTAAAACAAAGGCAGATATAACTAGGAAAATAGAATCAACTTACCTTATTCGAGTCTTGCTGAACTGCGTAGATCCATCGGGGGTTATTCTAGGGATATCCTACTTACCTGAAGAAGTCCAATTCTTGAAGAGTACCTGAAACAAAAGATAGATAATTAACATTGAAAGAAAGCAATAACTAGGTTCAATAATTTCACAAACTAAGGGGAATATACTTACCTCACGAAGGTCTAGGTGAAACGGGAGACCATTTTTCGGTGATTCCAAGGAACACCTAGTCAACGACTCCGACGCCACACCCAGCCGACGAGAACCATAGATCTTCACCACGGTAAGTGGATCCAACTATCCTAGTCATAAAGCGCAGGGACAAGTAATCGTTAGATTTTCATAAAATTCCAATCCATCGGCCACGTAGGAAAATCTGACTATTACAATCGAACCAATTCTGATCTGTCAGCTGATGACTTCCGCGACACTAGGAATGGGAATGACAGTTTGACGAAAATTCAACCTGAGATGGTTGTTTTTTGGGGATTTCTTTGGTTTTACTTACTTTTTGGTTCATAATTTTCATTTATAACCTTTGGAATCGACAAAAAAAATTGTTAACCCCCATCAAATTCTGTTGGTTCAGGTGTAAATGTAGCCACGTACGAGGGTATTTTCAAAAGTATCTCTAATTGAAAAAAAGATTAAATTCAAAAAATGGTAAATTTTCCATTGTTAACAAGTTGACTATTTTCCCACATAGTCCCCAAGGACTTCCAAACATTTGTTGGTACCTGGTTTTCAGTTTATAATCCCCTCTTCATACCTCTCCCCCGCCATTCCAGCCAACCAAGTTTCGACCTCCTGCGTGAGCACAATAAATAAGGCAAGATATTGTAATGTTCTCAAGAAAGTTCGATGGGCGATTCAAAACAGACTGAGAGGCATGTTGACAAAAACCGTATTCTTGTTTCACGACAACTCGCCCCCACGCCGCCCTTGAAACCCAAGCTTTGTTGGAACAATTAATAGAGAGTTCCTAGTTCTGGCGCGCCGGAACCGGATCGTCCACCATGTTTGTAATACGTCGCGCCGGATTGCCTCCTTGTGACGTATTCGACCGTAACAATACGGCGCCGTATTGGATACGGCGTGTTCTTATCACAATCCGGCGCCGGATTGAGAGCATGGAAGAAGTAAATCTTCCATGTTGAGAGTGTGTGTGTAATACGTCACGCCGTATCAAAAACCACTAGGAACTCTCTATTATCTACGTACCGTACTGGAGAATCCGTCGTAACCAGCAAGTCGAGTACAGGAGGCTTTCGATGTAAGGACATCATCTTCAGGCCGTTGAGGGAGTACCAACTAATACTACTGCCTACTATAACATGGTCAGTAGGTGCACGAGAAAGAAAAGCTGTGTTCTTTGCAGATGAGTGACTTATGCAGGAAATGAGGAATTTCACCGAATTCTGTTAGCATTTTTCCTGAATAGTCAATGGTGTGGGATAGATGAAAATCGGGTTGATTTCGGTAAATAAGTCTCCTGTTATTTTTGGGAGACAATAAAAATTTATGATTTCAAAAAATAACCGGGAAACAGAGCTTTTCAACGTGAAGCGGGAACGCTCGCTGATTGGCTGTTCGGATCGCCGTCTCCTCCCAGTATTGCCAGTTGGTATGACGAAATCGTATTATCTAAGAGGAAAATTATCAAACAAAAACGAGGGAAACCTAATTTTCCCCATCTCAATTCAATTCTTTTCTTCAGTTTTTCAATTTTGAACTTTATTAGTTTTGTGGAATGTTGCATCTGAGGACTATAGATTTCACGATCTCAGCGCTTCAAGCGGCCGTAAATGAACTATTCCAGCTTGACGTCATCCTCCCAGTTTTTTTAAACGTTCATATTTTCTACACTGTTTTGTTTATTCGTGAATTAGGAAGTACGGGCTGAAAGTTCGCCGTAGGGGGTTTTCGAGGTGCTTAATCCGAATTTGGGGTCAAAAATAGGAAATTCCTCATTATTGTGTAGTAGTTTGTAGCTTCTACTATTGGGCGGTTGACATCTTTCTCTGAGAGTTCCACCCTACTCCCTTGAAAACTACAGCAAGTTTTATAAACCAATTCAAATTAAATAAATGTACCATTGATCAATGCAATTTCATACAACTTTAAACGGGAAAAAATGATCAAAATAGGGTTTCCTAGAACGACTTTGGAACATAACCGAACAATTCCTAACCTCCTGAAGGTGGGTTCACAAGCGTCCATCTCTGCGACTTTTTCCTAGGGTCTGTTAGGAGAGGCAGTCCGGGACTGAAAAGGGGAGGGGATAGAGGCGAATGGACCCCTCCAAACCTTTCAGGACTGCCTCTCCGAACAGACCCCTAGATTCCGGTTGGGTGTTCACAGGTGCCGGTTTCCAGCAGGATATTATAGCGAGAAAACCGACCACCCTCTCTCCAACCAAATATATAATTTTTCGGATTTGGACATTCTCTCCCAAAAGTACCTCTCCAACAATTTCCCCCTCTCTCTGACTCTTTCTGGCCAATCAGTGGGCAGAAAAGCGAGTTTGAATCACAGAGTCAAACGCTTGTGAACCCTGCTTGAGCCTCTCAGATATAATTGTGGTTGCAGGAATTTCAGAAAAACAATTTACACTTCACATTTTATTCCAGTTAACGGTACACACTTACAATATATACATCTAGAATTTTCATCACTGTACAGTTATCGAAATAAAGCCTTTTTCGTAGTAAGTGATACAATTATAAAATATCCTTGCGAAAAGTAGGATAGTAGATTTTGTAAAACTTAGAACCGGTTCCCTGCAAGTTGCAGTTCAGTAACAACAGGTAAAATTACATTCGAAATAGGTATCTACTTGAAATGTTTCCAAATTGTATTATACTAACTTAGAATTTATACACTGATTTCCCCAATTAAAAACATAACACGAATCACAAACACGTTTGATGTGTTTGAAAGCCTGACAATTCGATAGCATCAGCTGAAATAAAAGTTGACTAAAATAGACACAGAGATTTCTTAAAACTGAAGAGAAACAAAATCTTACACTGTTTTTGCAATTAATAAGCAGTTCAGTGCTCGTTGGAAGGACAACACCAATATTATATCCATGCCAGATCACCATCATCGCTATACAAAACAATTACACTGCATCACGTAGAATCTAGGTATTTAGGAAACTGGTCAATTCGCCAATTATGTATTTCTTACATTAAGAAGAGCAAAAGCTAAGACGGATTCGTGGGATGGTAATATAACCAGAAGAGTTGAAAGGATGAAGCAAGTGGTCAGGGGATAACATCAAAATGTATAGATTCTCGCTCATATCCATCACATACCTATAACACATAGGTATACGATTTGCAAAATTATTTGACATTTCGACGGCTTGAACAGGTAGTACTTCGCAAGGAAACTTGGTCGAGTAAAATTATATTTGCGATAGTTCACGATTGCGAATTTCCATATTAAGTTTTAGACTGTAAACAAAGGAAGAGACCTACTTACACAAGAATCACTACGAATGTTCAGCTTCAAGTGTTGTTAAAAACAAAGAAATGGCAGTAGTCTATGAATTGTCCATTCGGAAAATAATAGCGAGAATTTAATACCACTCGACCTTCCTCAGATGTGGAACGCAGATTTCTCCATATATTAAAGGAAATAAAAAGGTACGGAAAAGGTACATATTCCATCCATTCAATGTCGGCTATACGAATTATTTTGAACCCACCATAACATCATACGAACACCTAGAAAATTTTATACGATAATGGGTAGACATTCAGAGGGACAAAGTTTCTTTGATTAGTTTCTTCATAGTTGACCCAACAGAGGAAGTTGTAGGGCCGGATGTGGTGAAGGATAGCTGAAAACAAAGGAGAAATTTGTAAAAGACCGAATAAGTTAATTTTAAAGATGAACATTCTCGTAACAACTGCAGTGTCCCAGGCCAGATCAATCGAAATGACGTGAGTCGTCTCTTGAGCCACTTGGTATATGGGGCCATACGCACGTTTTGGTTTATTATTATCAATAATAAACCTGTGGAATCGACCAAGAAAAAAAAAATTAACCCCCCTCATCATACTAACCTTGAACAGATAGGGCTGTATGTCAGGGTATGTGGTATCAAAGATCAAATCCAGTTCGGATTGATTGGGCATCTTTGGAACATAATCGTGTCTGTTCATGACTTCGGCCACATACAAGATCTTTTCAGTAAGCAGTTCACCGACCTTCTCTCGACACAGTTGCCTTTCTGAAAGCAAGAAATCATAAGTGAATAAACAGTTTTGGAACGTATAATAATAAGAGCTGAAAATCATGCAAAAACCTTTTATATAAACAAAACGACAGTAAAGTCGTTCCAACCGATCTCGGGACTTGCTCGGAACAGATTGTTCTGTATTCCAACCCCTTCGGGGAACTTGCTCCAAACCAGTCCGGAGCAGCCCCAACCTGCACCCAACTCCAGGGGTCTGTTCAGAGAGGAAAATAACTACTATTTGGTTTTAAGGAGAGCCGATCCAAACAGGATTTCGCTACCCCCTCCATCTGCAAGCAGATAGATGAACCCCGAAAACCCTAAGAGGGTGATTGAGGGAGTGGAAGGAACTCACCACCCAGGAGCCCCAGGGGAGCTAGTCATAACTATCAGCTCCTCTAGGTACCTGTTTGTATTACCCCCCCCCCCCACTGTTTGTTAAGAAAGGCAGTCCGGAACTAGTTCGGAACCGAACCGTAACTGAAAAGGGGAGGGGATAGAGGCGAATGGACTCCTCTGGACTCCTGCAAACCCCTCAGGACTGCCTCTCCGAACAGACCACAGTAGGAGTAGGTAGTCCCAGACAGGAACTTTCTTCAATAAATAACCTGCCTCATTCGGGATTTCAACTGTCAACTTCTCTTTGTCACTTGCATCTCCTCTCTTCTAACATGTCATGTCACTGATATTTGATTCATGTTTAAGCAGTTCGGATGAGGAGAGCCCATCCGATGGGTTTGAAGAAGATTTGGCAGGTTTTGTGGATAGAGTTAGAGCCAAAAATTCCGTGTTTTTTAAAGAAACTGTTCCCTTGTATGATCAGGCGAATTTTATTGGTCACTTCCCTTTAGCAGTACCTACTATGGTTCATCAAACTTCCCGAAAAAAAATGTTGAATAATAGTTCTATACCTAACTCCGATATTTTGTATAAAATTTGGAACCAAAAGTTACTTCTAAACATTACAATAAATTGTTTCTAGAACCTGTTTATGCAAAAATTAATTCCAATACTTATAGTTGATACTATTATAATAAATAAGTTTTCAATAATTTATACCAAGCAGAAACTTATTGTTTATTAAATTTTTTTCACAGGTCATGAATTTGTTCCGAAAACCAATCGTAGCTTAAATAAAATGAACCAACCATACAAAAGTAGAGCATCTCGAAGAAATTTCTCTCTGATCTAAAGAAATGAAAGATCATGGATATGTATCTTAACATATCTTTTCTAATTACCAATGGGAGAAATTTAGTAGTAAAGAACCAGTAGGTTCTACTGCTTGCTGACCTTCCCATTTTCAATGTCATGAATTTAGTTTATAATGGCGGTAAGTCAAATTCCATTTCATCTTCGTGGATTAATCAGCAAAGAAATTACCTTTAGACCTCACTCCGCTGATTCGTTTCTGAATGACCCAAAAGGCATCTTAAGGGATTTCTTTTTCCTAAAAGTATTTTTAAAAACCTCAATGTTGGCAAACAATTTACGTCTTATATTTACACCTCGATTTTCCCTGTAAAACAAAATTGACTGCTTTATGAATTTCCTCACAATTCGGAGAGATGAAGAAGAAAATATCTGATGCGAAACAAACAAGATTTGACAAAAAAAAAACGATTCATGGTCCTTCTGTTGAAAAAAATGCTGAATTTTCAAATTGTCATATACCTAGGTACTGTGAAGGAAAAATCAAGGTGTTGAAAGAGGAGAAGTAAATTGGGAATTTTGAGTCGTAAAACCTCATTATAATCGAAATTGAAACAGAAACGGTAGTAGGAATAAAAACAGTAGTGCATGAAGGATGTACTCGGGTGGGTTATAGGCGCTGCCAGATTATCTGCTTCAAAAATGTTGTCCTGCCCCAAAAAACCTTCATTCCAACCGGTAGCTGCTCCGAACTTGTTCAGAGCTAGTTCTAGTCGCGCATGCTCGGGACTGCCGGGTGGTTGGAAAATACCAGGCTTATAAGAGGAAATGAGAATTTCCCTCCAAACTCAGCGGGTTTGATAAACAGCAGATAACGAGCCCTCTGCTTCTTTGTAGTTCTCGAAAATAGCATTTATATTGTAGTAATAATAACGTTTGGTTGGAACAGTATTACACGCCTTACACAAGTTTCTTGACCTTGGACGGTAGGAACAGAAAATACTACAAGATTGTATTATATATTATGATGTTACGAAATATTTCGTAATGCTAGTTTTGCAAAAATTAGAGTAAATAGGTGACGACTACCTACGTCGTTCATTGTGTTACCCTTGGCCACAGAATCAACAATTAATAAACACAAAAAGAAAAAACGATTCAATCAGTTTCTAGAGTATCGGTAATTTTGGTAAGTTAAAAGCGATTAAAAAGCTATACCTTCCACCAGATACAGTAACAGCGAAATGGTGAAACTTTTACTAGTGCTAACTCTCTGCTATTCCAACTAACTCACCATGTTCATTGTTAAGTTTAATCAACTCCAGCCTCAAATTCCATACTTCCCAGGGAATACATTCTGTATGGAATGGCCATCGAGTTTTCTTTTTCTGGAAGAATTCCAAAGATATTTGGCCACATCCAGGACCGTCATTTCCTCTGAGGGCTTCTGAGAAACCGGATATTTCACGTTTCAGAGTACGATCTAAATTGTACGATGAGCAGCACACCTGTTGAATAAAAGTTTGATCAGAGAAAAAAATGGGGTCGTAGTAATTCGTGGTTTACAAGTTTTTAGGTTAACGCTTCCCCCGCAGGAGTACCAATAGGGTGTGCGCCTGGGTAGGAAAAACTGTTTATTGTTATTTTTAATCTAAGGTAGACCTCATTCTGAGAATTTTGGTTCCAACCGCGACCTTCTAGCGTGTGTAAATCTTTTCCTATGAATTTTTAGAGTTTCGACCGTTTATGACGTCACAGTGGGCTGGGGGGTCCCACACAGGCGAGAGGGGCGCGTGACGTCATAAACGGTCGAAACTGAAAAACGCTGCAAATTATTACACAATGGTTTATTATTTTTCTATATAGATCACTCGTCTACAAAATCACCAACCATTCAATATGAAGAAAAAAAAAAAAATCAAAATCACCAACCATTGATCGCATTTTGGTCAGCTCTAATTTGAACGGAGATTAGGCCTCTTTTGCGATTCACACTCGTGTTTTGATTTATATATATATATATTTCAATATAAACCCTTAAATTTTCGTAGAGAGCGAACGGTTTGACCTACAGAGCTCCGCGTGGTCTCAAAAAATTCTAAAAATTCTATAGAATCTTAAATTGAAAGAAAAACAATACCTTTATATCAAAAGGTATTATAAAGGTATTATAAAGTTAGGGCGTTTTCAAAATTTCAAAATTGATTTTGGAACCCTTAGAACTGACCTACATCAACCAAAAGCTTCGGGGCACAACTAGACCCCAAATGGAGCCTACATACCAAATTTCATCAAAATCGGTCAATGCTAAGTGGCAAAAGTGCCGCGTACGGCGTACGGACGGCCAAATTTTTATTCGATTTTTGGATTCTACGTACCTTGAAACGTAAACCATCAAATTTTGAGGGTGTGTTATAATTTTTTTTTTCTTGGTCGATTCCAAAGGTTCATTATTGAAAATAATAAACCAAAATCATAGGAACAGATCTACTCACTCTAGAAGGTCGCGGTTGGTGCCAAAATTCTCAGGATGTAGTCTACTTTCGATTCAAAATCTAAAAACAATCAATGCGCACCCCCCATTCCAACAAAGCAGTATTTCTAAAGATGTTTGAAGCTATTCAATAATTGATGTTCATGAAGAAACGTTAAGGGTAAGAAAATTGTATATAACTGGTGAAAATGAAGGCAAACCAAACTAACTTAAGTGGGACTACAATTGTGTGGAATACCGGAGATTTCTTTACCCAAAGATCGCAAATATTGAACAACTGCATTCCCATTTCAAATAAATACGATGACTGAGCCTTAGCAGTGAGGTTCTGACATCGTCGAAGCCCAGTTATCCAACTGATTTGAATTGGGCACAGAGACAACCCAAAACTTAGCTTAGAAGACCGTGTTTTTTCTCAATAGTCGCTCAGGATAACTGTGGAGACATCAACAATGTTGGAACATAGTTGGAAACACTCAAAGATTTCTGAAGAAAATCAGAGTGTTGATGGTACAACACTGTTCGAATTTTTTGTAGTCTATAGAAATACCAGAAATCAACATAACAAAGACTTAGTATGAATACCAAAGTATGCAGTAGTTATTCCCAAGATAGGACCTTGAAACTGCGGTTTGAAGTATTATGCTTCCACGTTGATATAAACTACATGCTGCTGGAGGCCATTACAGTACATCGAATTATACCACAAGTTCATACTATAATCCTCTTATACAGAGCTCCTCGG
Source organism: Apolygus lucorum (assembly GCA_009739505.2). Classification (NCBI taxonomy): domain Eukaryota; kingdom Metazoa; phylum Arthropoda; class Insecta; order Hemiptera; family Miridae; genus Apolygus; species Apolygus lucorum. The sequence continues at coordinate 73,426,447 of CM019167.2, read as the reverse complement.
CACAGCGGATTTATCGTGCACTTCATGTGGTTGATTATAATGATATTTATATTTTGGCAATAAATTAATAAGACAAATGACGATTTCTAACTATACAACACAATGTACTGTATCTAAAAACAGTCCACAGGTAGTTCCGGTCGTACATAATTATGACATCCAGTATCGACTGTACTGTAGTCACATAATAACAAATTCAATGCTAATATCCTACCAAAAATGTGAAAATATCCATCAATGATGCTCGACTTGTGGCCTAAACTACGCTAATAAAATGGGTATAATTTTAAGCTTTCTACTTTTCTTGATAATTTACACTACCAATAAATAACAATATATGCCATTAAATTTACAAATGAAGCTCTGATAATAGAGAGTTCCTAGGAGATGCCGACTCTAAAAATACGAACGAATTGTAGTACCTACTGTGTCTGGAGCGACCTAAGTTAACCAGAAATGGCGGCGATACAGACTCTAGCTTACCAAAACTCTCATCTGCACCTTCAAGTCACGTTCTCGTGATTTTAACTGTTCGGTCAGATATAAGTGATCTTGCGTAGGCAAATTGACTCTCGAAAAAAAATGTAATTGCCGTAACGTTATTCAGAATGTCTGATTTGGGCAACTTTTTCTTGCTACATTCGAGTAGCCTTCCGACGACAGAAGAACTTTTATTAGTTTTTGAGTTATTTGGAGCAGACGAGGGCTGTGCCTCGGTACATTGTGCAGGGTACATGGAACTGTCAGTTTAGATGCAATTACAGGGAACGAAATCATTTGTTTGTTTCGTTTCCACAAATAACATCTATATGTTGGCTTCAACAGCAAGTAGAAGGATCAGGAGTTGAGAGTGGGAGGGTGGGGGATTTGCGGAGCTACACTTTAGACGTCCGATAAATTTCACAATAAACGCGCATTCAACTATTTTTGGTCGTCATTAGTTCATAGAAACTGAACACTACCACAAATGAGGAATTTCACCGATTTCTGTTTGCATTTTTCCTGAATAGTTAATGGTGTGGGATAGATGAAAATCGGGCTGATTTCGGAAAATAAGTCTCCTGTTATTTTTGGGAGACAATCAAAATTTTTAATTTCAAAACTAACTGGGAAAACAGACGTGCAGCGGGAATGCTCGCTGATTGGGCTGTTCGGATCGCCGTCTCCTCCCAGTGTTGCCCATTGGGACGACGAAATCGTGTTTTCTAAGAGAAAAGTTATCAAACAAAAACAGAGGAAACCTAATTTTCCCCATCTCGCTTTTTCTATTTTTTTCTTCAGTTTTTCGATTTTGAACTTTACTGTTTCCATGAAATTTTGCATCTGGGGACTAAGGATTTCTCGATCTCAGCGCTTCAAGCGGCCATAAATGAACTATTCCAGCATGACGTCATTTTCCCGGTTTTTTAAACATTCGTATTTTCTACACTGTTTTGTTTATTCGTAAATTAGGAAGTTCGGGCTGAAAGTTTGCCTTAGGAGTTTTTTAGAGGTGCTGAATCCGATTTTGGGGTCAAAAATAGGAAATTCCGACATGGTGAAATTCCTCATTGTTGAAAAAACGTCATGAACTTTCACCAAGTAGGTAATTAATTATCCTCATTAGGCGAATGGTTGGTCCCAAAGAAATGATGAAAGATGATCCCAAAAATTTCTTGAAAATCCAACTTCGAAAACATTTATTTAAAAAAAGGTAGGGCGTTTTGGTAACGTTTCTACCCCATTTTGGTTTATTATTTTCAATAATGAACCTTTGGAATCGACCAAAAAAAAAAAATTTCAACACCCCCTCAAAATTTGATGGTTTACGTGTCAAGGTACGTAGAATCCAAAAATCGAATAAAAATTTGGCTGTCCGCCCGCTGTACGCGGCACTTTCCCCACTTAGCACTGACCGATTTTGATGAAATTTGGTATGTAGGCTCCATCTGGGGTCTAGTTGTACCCCGAAGATTTTGGTTGATGTAGGTCACTTCTAAGGTTTCCATAATCAATTTTGAAATTTTGAAAACGCCCTAACTCAAAAAATTTTGATATAAAGGTATTGTTTTTCCTTCAATTTAAGATTCTATAGAATTTTTAGAATTTTTTGAAACCACCCGGAGCTCTGTAGGACAAACCTTTCGCTCACTACGAGAATTTAAAGTTTGGACGTTGTCCGCCCGCCGTACGCGGCACTTTTCCCACTTAGCACTGACCGATTTTGATGAAATTTGGTATGTAGGCTCCATCTGGGGTCTAGTTGTACCCCGAAGATTTTGGTTGATGTAGGTCACTTCTAAGGGTTCCAAAATCAATTTTGAAATTTTGAAAACGCCCTAACTCAAAAAATTTCGATATAAAGGTATTGTTTTTCCTTCAATTTAAGATTCTATAGAATTTTTAGAATTTTTTGAAACCACCCGGAGCTCTGTAGGACAAACCGTTCGCTCACTACGAGAATTTAAAGTTTGGACGTACGATAAATAAGAAACACGAGTGTGAATCGGGTTAAAGCTGACCGAAATGCGATCGATGTTTTTCTTCATGTTGGATGGTTGGTGGCTCTGCAGACGAGTGATCTATATAAAAATAATAAACCGTTGTGTAATAATTTGCAGCGTTTTTTACTTCTTAGGATTGACTGACAATAAACAAAACCTTCAGGGTACAATGGGGAATTTGCCTCACATTTTTCAATTTTTTATTAGAAGGATGGTTCACTAATATGGGAGAAAACCATAGTGTGCTGCTCGAAAAACTATCCAAACAATTTAGAGAAATTAAGGAAGACGGAAATTTTAAATGTGGCTGTAATCTGTATGGGGGCAGCCATGTTGTGACGTATCCACCTTCCTAACCAATCTGCTCGGTGGTACCCTGCTCTTTGGGATGATCCGCAAGAAGTTCACGTAGACAAAGAATAAACGTGAGACTGTGAAGGATAAATATTAGCAGAAGCGCAACAAGTTAAAAAAAATGTCAGATAGTCATTGAAGTGGTGAAGTGTAGGGAGAGAAAATAAGAATAGGAAAACTCCAACAGTGACTACACAGCAACACCACAGTTATCTAACAAGAGAAGACAGACAGACATTGTTCATTCAAGTCTGAAGACAGACAGTCGTGATTCAAGTAAAGCTCAAGTAAAACCTCATTATAAGGAGGAAGATAAAGCAGTATTTTATGAAAGGGTATGCGAATGATGACTCTACAGAAAATATAAAATAACATAGTATTATACGTTCATGTGCTGAACGTATAACAGCGATAGAGAAGGCAACAACCCAGTTTCATTGTTGTGAAAATGTAAATTTTTGACTTACTATTTAATTTCTTATTGCTTACATTCTTGGACTCAGGTAAGCATCAGCCAAGACGTTTAGTTGTCACGTTTTTGAGCGAAGAGTAAATAGTTTTGAAGTCAGTCAGTTTTTGCGTCATTCTCTCGAGGGTCCAAACTGATAAACGAAAAAAAGTTACGGTTGTTTTTCTGATGATTTCTACTTACAGCCAAGTCGTTCCTACCGAACTTTATCTTCGTCATTCGCGTTCGTAGAAAAATCGTTCACCATTCGTTGGAAAGCCCTACATTTACGCATAAATGATATACTGCCAAAACCGTTGTACTTACGGAAGAAACTGAGATATACCCCTGAGTTAAAAAAACTGTCAACAACATTCGAAAGCAGATTGGGTAGGTAGCGGGAAAAAGTGAAGACATGAGTTGCAGACTCGTATGCAAGCGTTAATTAAAGGCTTCTTGAAACTTTACAGTGAACATTATCTTTTCCAAACCAATCAACTAATAAATTATGGTAAATACTGGTGTAAACTATAATATGGTAACAACTCGGACCGCACTACGAGAAAGGGCCACACGAAAAAGAACACTGATAACGTGATAACTATGACCGTAAAAGTAACGTGCGGTTTTAGCGCCAACACAACAAAAAGAAAAACAGCCAAAATTATGCATCAAAATTTTCAATTTAAACGATTAATTCAAACATAAAAAGCCTGAAAAATATATTTCAAAGTTTTTTTAATCATCACCATAATTTTGCAACTATATTTCAATGTTTCTGACTTGAATTGTCCTCGATTTCAGTGATCTCAACGCACTCTATCGTGAGATTCTCGTTTAGGGATGACGTAAGAGGAGTGGCCCACCAACACTAAAAAGCACGGTACTTCTTTATTGAAATACAGCTAAACTAAATGGAATTTCGAACTGAAAACTGGTCCATATACGTTTTTAAGTGCGCTAAATTCGAATCTGAAGTCAAAAACACGAAATTCCGACCCATGCAACTACCCCATTCTATGTGCGACGATCCAGTCAAATGACCACTCAAATAACGAAACTAACATGATATAAAAACTAAATAAGAGAGGATGAAGACTAATAATGCTTGATAAACTAATTAGTAGAATTGGATTGTAAAAAGAATGAGTAAAATTGCTTCTTTTGGTCACTTGCACATCCGGGTTTTTTCTCTTCCCCAGTCGGGCGCTTCTGTGTTCGATCACGTAAGCTAAAGTTTCATTTGCATTTTCAGAGGTAGCGCTACCTCAGAGGGGCACAGCTCCTTCTATGAAGTCAGGTTGATCAGACAATCCGTTATGTTGCAACCCCATGCCCCCATGAACAGATTGCCGCTTCTTTTAAAATTTGCATGTTCCTTAAATTCTCTAAATTTTTTGGATGCTTTTTCAAGCAGCACACTATGGTTTTCTTCCATATCAGTGAACCCCCTTTCGAAAATAAAAATAAAAAATGTGAGGCAAATTCCCCATTCGTTGTTTCCAATTTTTAGTCCTGGTTACAATAATGTTATAATCTTGGAAGGTTACCTACTTCACGATACCACCTCCAAGATACGATTCATCCGTATTGAGATAAGAGCGGTGTTGATACGACAAATCAATTGGTGGTATCTACAATATGATCGGTGGTACCTACTGCGCATGTGCAGAATGCTATAAAGTGTGGTACCTCAATGTCCGTATCGCAGAACTCTTTATTAGAGATTTACATCGGGCCAAGATACGTAAAAAACGCGAGACTCACGTCGAAAACGCAAGCCTCTAACTCTTTATTTCCTCTGGGGATGTAGTGTTGTAGACGAGCAGGTAATTGAGTAGGAAGCAGATAAGTAAAACTTACGTAGGTGAAATCAATGAAGTCGCAGTCAACATCTTCATAACCAACGGTGCCAACAGAGTAGCTGCCTTCTTGTTTGTAACAAAACTTGCCAAGGGATCTATGAAACAGTACTGTGTGAAAGATACTGGCAACGGCTTCATCGACTTGGTGACCTTCTACTTCCTGAAACAAAAACGATACTAATTGAAGGCGGACGAAGTTGAGAAAATCGTCAGAGTGATGGGTATGAACAAAATCCTTAGGAATGAAAATATGAGGACTATAGAACCCAGAAGATTCTGTTTTCCGCATAGGAGTTCCATCAACGTTGAACACACGGATGCGAACTCCATGAGATAGGCCTATGGTATTCTAATATTGTTTCAACACTAGGCATATTTGGTTTATTCCAACAGATGTACATACTGTTGGACCGGAGTTCAACTGCTCTGATGGAACGCTTTATACCACCCAGTTATTTAATTAACAAACTGAAGCTCGTGTTACTCTTGAATTTCAGATAAATCGATTTATCGGATTCGCTTCTTGAAGATGATGCAGAAATCGTTGTTATGGGAGAGGGCAGTGGTTTTTAACACTTTCTACAGTTGATTTCAATTGTACCTGTTACATTTGTTTACATGGAAAGTTTCGTTTCCAATGAAATGATAGTTGTATGAGTATCTTCACACATTCAAATATAAGTATAGTACCTGGCACGATGCACTCCATCCATGCCTCTGATAATTGACTCCGTTCGTGAAATATCAGATCAGTGGGTGATGGAAGATTGTTAACTCGAACTGGGGAAGTCGTCTCCGTGTTGATGGGAGACCAAATTACATTTGACAGTGCCACGTCAATAACTTTGTTGCACAACTTAGGTACAGTACTGGGATCGAGCAGAAATTGTCCATATTTTGGTAATGACAGGTAGCAGTAGTGTTAACAGGTTAACAGTTGTCCAATGGGACAGGCTCAATTGGAACTTACGTCAGTATACATTGTATCCCATAAGACAACTACTTAAGGAATACTGAGGAGGCCGTCAAGTCCAAATAGATCTTGCGATCTACACATCAAGTATTTATACATAACCCGCCAGTCAAAGTTACGACTCATAGATAAAGAAATAACTTCACCACCATCATTTCAAGTGCCACTTAAGTACTGATACAAACGTAGGCCTTAGTTATAATACAGTACAAGCAGGCCCATAACATATATCACGCCAAGATAGGAAAGTCTCCTTCCAACAACTTCAGGTACCTCTACGGCAGGTGTCGAATGATTCGACTCGAATCTCTCTCCAAATAACTACTTCCCTGTAAATCCTCAGGAAGACACAATTTATGGTCATGTCCGTCTCTACTGAGTATCGGATCCATCACAGTCGATTATTCTCAACTATTCTTACGAGTAACAAGAAAGTTGCATCTACAACATAAATAATGACTTACCAGTTCAAAAGTTTGTGATCGGGCATTCATGTTTTGACGTCTCACCCATGAGTTTGAGCAGAATGGAACTCATGACTACAACTGGGTAACTATAGCCGTAGAAAACCGCGTTTTGGATGATCGAGAGGAATGAAATTGTTTTCACCGTTTTAACACTAAAATCGTCGTCATTTTCACGATGCGGAGGAGCTCACCGAGGGTAAAGCTGCTGGACTAGTATAGGATAATTGCACGTCGCCCCGCGAGTTCCTTAAACTTACAAAAAACCTATAAGCTAACGGAAAAGGGGAAATAAAAATTAGGAGGGAGCCATGATAAAGGATAATCAAAGGAAGAAAAGATTATAGATGAAATTACTGTGTACAGTTGACACTGCACACATCAACTATCCGACCTACAAGGTTGCCAGTTAACTGAAGTAAACAAAAGCAGGGCTACCTTCTTTTCCAACGGAAATAATTCATCACTCGATGGACATTGAATTAAATTGACACTAATCTGATTCAAGAGACTGATATGATTTTGATTCAACAAATAATAATTGAATTGCTCAACGAAAATTATGCGTAATGGTGAGGTCTGTGGAGCAAGATACACTACGAAACCATATCCTTACACTTATGTCATGGATGTGATTTTGCTTTCGAGTCTACCAAGGTAGCGGAAGCTTTGTTTTCACTTTTCAAGGATGAAAAAAAAAGTTCTCCAAAATCAAAATTTTCACTCGCGTTTTGCGTTTTAGACCTTTCTGAACAATTTTGGTTCCATGTCTGTCCGTCTGTCTTGTAACGGGCATAGCTATACGAAGTTATTTCCGATTTCTATTAAATTTTCAGGGATTGTGCGGGTGTGAGTGTAGACGGTCCCCTATGAAAATCATCATCCCCGGCCTGATAGAAGCGATTGCGCATGCGCAAACGTGAACTCCTTGTAACGGCCATAACTTCTACATTTTCCATCCAATTTCAAGGAAATTTTCAGGGATTGTGCGGGTTGGTGTGTAGACGGTCCCCTTTTACAATCATCCGATCAGTGAATACACGGCTTGATCCAGGTCAAAAGGAAAGAAGAGAAGACAGACAGACAGAAAATCATCATCCCCGACTGATAGTAGTCACTGCGCATGCACAAACGTCAATTTCCTATGGGTTAGTCTTTGGCAGGCTTATGGCGGGGAGGCTGCAACAATTAGATCGAGAAGTTTGCTCTGCTGTGCGCTCTTGGCTGAAGATCCCACCTGGTGTCCCAAGTGCCTACATTCATGCACCGGTCAAATCCGGTGGGCTTGGCATTGCGTCTCTCTCGGCATGTATCCCTTCACTGCGCCGCTGGCGCCTGCTAGCCCTTCAGGGGTCGAGCTGGGAGGTCGCCCGTGCGGCTGCTGAACTTGATTTGGTCAGACAGCAGTTAGCATGGTGCGATCGAGCAACACCATCTGCTCCAAAACCCAGTTCGTCTGCTGAGTTCGCTGCTGCGCTGCATGAATCGGTGGATGGTAAAGAACTCCGACAAGCCTTGTCTCATCCCAATGGGTAGATCGGGACTTCAGAGGGCATTGGGGCCCGCGACTACCGACACTTCCACGCCATCCGCGTGGCATCTTTGCCAACTGCGGTGCGGTGTTCGAGAAGTAGTCGCGGGACAACCTTACCCCTTTGCCGTGCCTGTCGGAGTGGAAATGAACACCTGTATCATGTGGTGCAGCAGTGTCCACGAACACATGGGGGCGCATCCTGCGTCATGATGTGGTCGCCAAGCAGACAGCAGGCGCTTTGTCATCTAGCGGCTGGGATGTTGAGAGAGAGAGAGGTTGTATCGCATGCCAAGTGACCAGGGTAAGAAGCCCGACATTGTTGCCGTCAAGCCCGACCAGTCTTGCATTATCCTGGATGTCCAAGTTGTCAATGGCAGCTTGGACATGGAGCAGACTTGGCGGGCCAAGATAAGGAAATATGACACAAATGATTTACGGCAAGCAGTGTCGGAGCTAAAAGGATTGGCACCCAACAACATTAGGGTGATGGCTGCAATCTTGTCATGGCCCGGTGTGTGGTGCGGGAAAAGCGCCACGGAGTTGAACGAGTTGGGCATCTCAGTAGGCGTACTCCGTGGTATCACAACCCGTGTCCTGCTCGGCTCATATTTGAACTGGTGGTCGTTTTATAGAGGCACTTCCCTTCATACCTCTCTCCCACCCCCACCTTCCTCATCTTCCCTTATCCCTAGGGCCGGCGTCGGGTGAGTCCTGGGCGTCCCCCCCATTATATTTGATTTATTTATTTTTTATTTTTATTTATGGCGTGCCCCCTCCGTCACCAAAGACAATTTGTCTTTGAGGGGAGTTAAATTTAAAAAAAAAAAATAAATAAAGGCCAAAATTTCCACATTTTCTACCCGATTTCGATGAAATTTTCAGGGATTATGCGGATTAGGTTGTAGATGGTCTCCAATGAAGATCATCACCCCGGACTGACAGTAGCCGCTGCGAATGAGCATACGTGAATTCCTTGTAACAGCCATAACTTCCACATTTTCCATCCGATTTTGATGAAATTTTCAGAGATGTTACAGATCAGTATTTAGATGATCCCCCATGAAAATCATCACCTTCGGACTGATAGTAGCCACTGCGCATGCGCAAACGTAAAATCCTTTTAACGGAGACAACACTTACTCTTTTCATCCGAATTGGATGAAATTTTCTAGGATTGTCCAGATTGGCGTGTAGATGGTCCCCTATGAGGGTATTAAAAGGTACTTAGAGATTAGTGTTTTGAGATTAACTACTATACATCGGATCATCTTTACAATCGGGTTATGGATACGAGGATTTTTTTTATTTTTCGTATTCTACGTTACCTTGAAACGTAAACCAACAAATTTTGAGGGGAGTTAAAATTTGTTTTTTCTTGGTCGATTCCAAAGATTCTTTATTGAAAATAATAAACTAAAACGTGTGTTTTCCGGCATAATCGTGTAAACTCTGCCCAGGCCTCAATTTCTAATCGATTTGCATTGTTTTCTTTTGTTTCTCGGCTCAGATAACTTACGAGTTGCTCTCATTGCACCATAGTATCGAAATTAGCATGGGGTGCCTACTACTAGCATAGGTAGGTACTAATTGTTCCCAAGCTTTGAAATTGAGGGAAAATTCTCAAAATATCTCGTGATTTTCATCAATTATTCTTTGTGCCACCATGGAATAAATCAGTGGTGCCACCATGGTGCCAGGACACCAGAAACCGCGTATTTCGTGGGTGTTGGTCTGTTTTACCTTGAATACGGTTGCGATCTTCTACGGACTGCCCACCAAAACAAACAGATGAAAGTTTGCACCGTTTTGAAGACTATAGATTTGAAAATGCTGTTCAAATTCGTGCTCGCATGACGCTGGAAATACTAACTAAATTACATTTAGTGAAACAGTTTTGTTCGGTAGAAAGGTGAAAAGAAATGTATCTTAACTAGGTACTCATTTAAATTGAATTATCCAATGGGACGTTCCCTGGAATGCATGCATTACTAAAAACGCTGCTAATTATTACACAATGGTTTATTTATTTTTCTATATAGATCACTCGTCTGCAGAGCCACCAACCATCCAACATGAAGAAAAACATCGATCGCATTTCGGTCAGCTATAATTTGAACGGAGATTAGGCCTATTTTGCGATTCACACTCGTGTTTCTGATTTAAAGTACGTCCAAACTTTAAATTCTCGTAGTGAGCGAACGGTTTGTCCTACAGAGCTCCGGGCGGTTTCAAAAAATTCTATAGAATCTTAAATTGAAGGAAAAACAATACCTTTATATCGAAATTTTTTGAGTTAGGGTGTTTTCAAAATTTCAAAATTGATTTTGGAACTCTTAGAAGTGACCTACATCAACCAAAATCTTCGGGGTACAACTAGACCCCAGATGGAGCCTACATACCAAATTTCATCAAAATCGGTCAGTGCTAAGTGGGGAAAGTGCCGCGTACGGCGGGCGGACGGCCAAATTTTTATTCGATTTTTGGATTCTACGTACCTTGAAACGTAAACCATCAAATTTTGAGGGGTGTTGAAATTTTTTTTTCTTGGTCGATTCCAAAGGTTCATTATTGAAAATAATAAACCAAAAAGTAGGTTTTTTGGGGAAGAAGGAGTTATCATGAAAGAATTTACATGACGCCTGAAGATTCAATTCGCATTCCATACAAGTTATACGTTCTTAGCATCGTCCATCCCGAAGGCGCTTTTTAGTGAAGCACCTTGCGCATGCGGAGAGATGCTTGGGGAAGGGTATCCAAGTTAGAATTAATTATTAGCCGTAGATAAGTACCTGATTATTTAACCCTAATTTATACTAATGTATCTATAGATCTTGTTGTAAGATGTACTGGGATAGATAGAGCCTCAACGGATCAACCAATGTTCACAAAGTTTGATAGTTTTTTCAGTATTTAGATACTACAGAAGAGAATTACCAACCTATTTCAAACAACTTTCACACGGTTCTCCAAAATCACATTTTCCACTCGTGTTTTACGTTTCAGGCCTTCCTGAACAATTTTGGTTCCGTGTCTGTCAGTCTGTCATGAAATCCTTTTAACGGGAAAAACAATACGAAGTTATTGTCCGATTTCGATAAAATTTTCAGGGATGGTTCAGATTGTTTTGTAAATAAATACCTAAGAAAATCATTCCCCTAAACTGTTGTAGCTGCTGCAATTGTGAATTCCTTGTAACAGTCATAACTTCTTCATTTCCATCCGATTTTTATTAAATTTTTCACAGATTGAGCGGGTTGGCGTGTAGATGGTGCAAGATACTTAAGAGATTGCTGTTTCTGTATTAACTACTATGCATCGGATCATCTTACACAATCGGGCTATGGATACGAGGAAGCCATGTGCCACACCCACTTGGCCGAATTTTTTGGTTAAAATGGACAGTGACGCTGCTTTGTTAACTGGTGCAGCCTGTTTGTTATTGTCAAAAAAAAGTAGGTCTTCGTGGATTTAAATGGGCGGAATAATAGTTAGTAATTTGAACGATGATGGAGAAATGGATGTCTCCGAGAAATGACAAACCAAGAACGTTCATACTTGTCATCAGCACTTTGAATCACACACAATGGTTTGCAATTAGTATTGAAGAGAATTACAAGTTACCAAATTATTACACAATTATACAATTTAAAGAACAATAAAGAATACATACTTACTATAGAAGCTTCAGACGTGGGTAGTTATTTTTCGGTAATCCTAAGAAGGATACCTAGTCAACAACACCGACGCCGCGCTCTGCCGACTGGTTACTGCTACTCACTAATCAAGGTAAGTGCACTAAGTGCACTTAGAATCCAAGTCTTGGATACTCCTAGTTCCTTAAGCGCAAGGATAAGTAATTGGTGGGTTTTCAATAATCAAATCCATCGGCCACAGTAGGAAAACCTACCCATTACACTGTTTGACGCACGAATATCCTAAATTTTTGGATCTGCTTGCTTTGCAGGATGCAATTGCGAAAGAAGGCTGTATTCTCGGAAGACAAGCACGCTTCTCCGGATGCGTCACGTGAGCTACATTGGAAAGAACTCGTCAAAACGATCGCTAATTGAAGGAATGGGTGTCGATACCCATCTTGGAGGTGGACAAGAATCAGGAACTCTATTTTTGGGAGAATGACCCTCGTAGAATATGAAGAGGAAAGGCAACTCCAAGGGCCAGCATGAAGGGCATTACCCACATAATGGTGGAGTGCCGTCCCGAACTGTGTGTATATCGAGAGACGGGGAGATCGAATTAGTAGCAGTCGAGAGAAGGGAAGAAGAAGACGAAGAGAGGAACAAAGGAGGGCAGAGAAAGAAGAGGAAGAGAGAGGACGGGAGAGCGAGGGAGACGGGAGATGCTATTATCTTGGCGGCTCTCTTCAAAGGAACCCTCTCCGAACCAACGGCTTTAGCCATGTGCGCTCACGGTCTCTTTGAAGCTCCCGCCGCCTTCTACCACCCATCCTTCTTTTCCTAATTCACTCCATTTAATTTTTAACCCGCCTCATTTTTATACGGGAGGCTTCCTCAGCCGCTTCCCGCACTGAAAACTTCTTTTTTTCCCACAAAAAGACCAGAAATTCTGTATTAAGGAGACAAGCAGCGAGCGAGGATCTCAAGGTCTTGTGCAGCAACTCTGAGTCTACAGAATGGCTCGTTCTGACCTCATTCCGAGGGAGTACGACTTTACGGTCTGCTCTTCCACTGGGAGCGTGTTCGAGCGAAAGGCAACCAGCATGCTGTCAATGAAAAGAGCAGCTAGCGACACATATGTGACCGTCCATGGGAAAAGGGACCTTAAGTTAGATTTTGTGAAAATGGAGTTATTGGTATTTTCGAATAGTAGAAGAGTAGCTGAACACGATGGTGTTTTCAAAAATTTTCTACGATTTTTTTTCAAAAAGTTATGAGTTTTCGAAGTTTGAGTTTCGAAAAACACAGTTTCGAGAAATCAAGCCTCAAAGTTTACCAACATTTTTCAAGTGTTCAAATGTGAATATTCGCCGTTCTAACAGGAATTTTGAGTCAATTTTTTTTTCATCCATTAGGTACTCATTCACAACCAATACCTGAACATTTTCTACGATTTTTTTTCAAAAAGTTATGAGTTTTCGAAGTTTGAGTTTCGAAAAACACAGTTTCGAGAAATCAAGCCTCAAAGTTTACCAACATTTTTCAAGTGTTCAAATGTGAATATTCGCCGTTCTAACAGGAATTTTGTGTCAATTTTTTTTTCATCCATTAGGTACTCATTCACAACCAATATCTGAACATTTTCTACGATTTTTTTTCAAAAAGTTATGAGTTTTCGAAGTTTGAGTTTCGAAAAACACAGTTTTGAGAAAACAAGCCTCAAAGTTTACCAACATTATTCAAGTATTCAAATGTGAATATTCGCCGTTCTAACAGGAATTTTGAGCCATTTTTTTTTTTCATCCATTAGGTACTCATTCACAACCAATATCTGAACATTTTTGGGCCATTAGTCTTGCGACCGGTTGGCAGTGACGCAGGTTCATCCCCACTTACTTACCTCTTCCTAGCAGAAATTTCGTACCTATCAGTTTATTTCTCTCAAGTTCTAAATTAAACAAGCAAAAATCGTTATCTGGCCAAATCATAGAAAAACAAGAGATAATATCTCTTGGAAACTGTTGGAAACACTGCTTTGGGAAAAGGGACCTTAAGTTATCCCCTCCTCCGCTCCATATGAATTATGGAGCGGGGGGGGGGTGGTTAACTTAAGGTCCCTTTTGTTGAGATTGACCTTCTCTCGATTTTTTACATTTTTCGATTATTTAATCGATATAACCTTGCAAACGGCCTGTATCTCCATAAAGAGGGATAGTTGCTGCATCAGAATCGATCAAACCTGAACATTCTGCCATTTTAACTTAAGGTCCCTTTTCCCATGGACGGTCACATATGAAGGGTTCGGGGTCAAAATGTCAGCCCTTGTTTTCAAAAATTAGAATTGACTGACATCAACCAAAAGCTTCGGGGCACAACTAGACCCTAAATGGAGCCCATATATCAAATTTCAACTAAGGAATGTGCCGCGGATGGACAGCAAATTTTGTATTCGATTTTTGGATTCTACATACCTTGGAACGTAAACCAACAAGTTTTTAGAGGTGTTAAATTTTTTTCTCGGTAGATTCCAAAGGTTCATTATTGAAAATAACGAAAAATATCTGCAAAGTGGGTGTGGCACATAGCTTCCTAGTATCCACAACCCGATTGTATAGACGATCCGATGCGAAGTAATTAATCTTAAAACATCAATCTCTAAGTACTTTCCACTACCCTCATTGGAGACAATCTACACGCTAATCTGAACAATCCTGAGAAATTTCGTCGAAATCGGATGGAAAATGTAGAAGTAATGGCTGTGGCAAGGATTTCATGATAGACACACAGACAGACACGGAAACAAAAAGGTTCAGAAAGGTCTGAAACGTAAAACGCGAGCGGAAATTTCGATTTTGGAGATCTTTTTCTTTCAACCTAGAAAAGTGAAAACAAAGCTTTCGCTACCTTGGTAGACTCGGAAGCAAAATGGTTTCTGTCTGTCCACGTCCGCGGCACTTTCCTTAAGGCCCCTTTACACTAGCAATTTTTTTCGGCAATAATTGCGTGCGAGAAAAATTGCTCGAGTTTCATGTTGCTAGTGTAAACATGTACGCAACACAGTGCAATTATTTTTCGTCTTGAAGAAGTTGTAGGCAATAATTGCAGGGTGTTGCGCAACATTTTTAGCTCCAAACGAAGATTGAACTGTATTGCAAATCAAGTCTGAGGGGGTTGGAAAATAATTGCACCTCGAGCACCCGGGCGTGTTGCGGGCTAGCATCTCCTGGCGTTTCCACCCTCATGGTGGTCCATGTGGTCTCATGGACGCTCATTCTAAATTTCGTGTCAGCCTTCATGGTTCGGGGTCCCACTAGACCAACCAAAATTTCAAAGTCCATTTTGGACATACGGGCAAAATTCAAAAATAGTTCACCGTCAAACAAAAGTTCCGAGGTTATCGCGAGAGTAGGTACAATCTCTTCTGCTGAGATACTCGCGTTGCCAAGTTCTCCTTTTCTTCCTCCCCTGCATGGTGCTTGCGGCGACGATGACAACGGCAGCAGCGATGATTTCCGCTTCCATCATGTTGACGAACTGGTGTTGCTAGTGTAAACGAAATAACTGAACAATTTTTATTGCTCAATTTTATTGTACAACACAACGCAATTATTGCGTCACCTCCTGTTGATGCAACACGAGAACGCAATTATTGTCATGTGTTGCCAACAACTTTTCTAGTGCAATTTTTTTGGAGTTGGGCAATTATTGTCGAAAAAAATTGCTAGTGTAAAGGGGCCTTTAGTTACCATTGACCGATTTGGATGAAATTTGGTATGTGGACCTCATTTGGGGTCTAGTTGTGCTCCGAAGCTTCAGGTTAATGTAAGTCACTTCTAGGGGGTGGTAAAAAGGGATTTTCAAAATGTCCTAGCTCAAAAACTTTTGATATAAATGTGTTGTTTTTTCATCAATTTAAAATATTATTGAATTTTTAGAATCGAATGAGACCACCAAGAACCGTGAAGGACCAACCGTTCGCTCCCTATGACAACTTAAGGGTTGGTCGTACAATAAATCAGAAACACGAATAGCAAAAGAGGCCTAATCTCCGTTAAAATTTTGCTGACCAAAATGCGATCGCGGTTCGTTTTTTCGAGTTGTACCCAGTTTTGCGTCCTTAGCAACCAGTAACCAAATTTCATAATGAAGGCACCCAAAACTCCTTATTTCTTCAAATTAAACTTGATTTTGAAGTGATAATAAGGTAGGTTCTGACAATGGCTAAGATGTGTTCTTTGCAGATGAGTGATCTATACAGAAAAATAATAAACCTTTGTGAAATGATTTTCAGCGTTTTTTGGTTTATTATTAATAACGAACCTTTGGAATCGAGCAAGAAACAATTTTTAAACCTTCTTAAAAATTCAAGATAAACAGAAAAAGGCCGCGAGGCTGAAGTGCACTAAATTAGGGAACGTCCCATTGGAAAAGCAAGCGTCCAATTGGTTAGGCCAATTTAAACCAGTTGGTAAGCGATACAACTGTTTCACTCGATGTAATTTATTTAGAATTTCAGGCAAAAATAGTTATCACCCTCCACCTTATCCACCATGACATTTCTAGCGGCATGGAAGCATCGAATTTGAAGAGCTTTTGAAAATCCACTATCTACGACACCCAACATGCGAATTCGAGTCGCCTAAGGACGCCCAAGTCTTGCTGTGGGACGTCCTAAAAACCTGTGGAATCGCCACTTCTATGATCTTTCCCTCGCCACGCCTCTCTAACTTTGCTTTAATGAGAATATCGGATTCCGTTGACGTGAAAAATTATCATGTGGGTAAAAATGGTTCCGTTTTAGGCGTGTGTGCTGATAGAAAGGAAGGATGAAGCCTTTGTCTTCCGAGAAACCTTTGAAGAAAATAGTTTTTGGTAGAAGATTCGATTTGGGTTTTTTTTTCGCATTTCCTTGGGTCAGTCGGAGGGCACCGTGAAAACCTCTGCAGTAAAAACATCCTATCTTCAGGTAGCAGCACCGTCAGAGCGAAATTGTCACCACCTGCCCTCCTATTGTGATCACATCAATAATCAAGCAGGTAGATGCACCTACCCCCACACGGCATCTCTTCTTCTTTACATACAGCTTCCGAGTCTATCATGGTTCAAGCATTGTTTCGTATTTGCAAAAGAGAAGCATATTGTTTAGTAATGCGAATTCGAGTTCAACCCTCCCCCCCCCATTCTATAGTGCCAGTCTGGCATCACTGCGGTATTACATCTTTCATCTGTTAGTTTTGGTAGGTAGTCCGAATAAGATAACATCCGCATTCAAGGTGAAATACCCAAAACCCACGAAATACGCGGTTTCTGGTGTCCTGGCGCCATGGTGGTGCCTTGATTTGATCCACGGTGGCACAATTCATGAGAATCCAGAAGTATATTTATTATCTGTATCATGGGCATGAGTTTGAAGGAAAAACGTGTGCCAAGTGGGTGTGGCACATAGCTTCCTCGTATCCGTGACTCGATAATTTAGGGATACGGTTTGACGACAAATTATGAAAATCTTGTCCATTCTGAGAGAAAAAATTCAAGTCTGCCATTCTGAATCGGTTGCTTTCAAAAATGGCGGCCTTGTGAAATGTTCTTAAATCGCGAAAAATCATTATATCTCCGGAATGGATGAAAACTCCGTGTATGATAGATTAGGTCCAATCATGGATGTTTTCATCAGTCTGCCACTTTTCAACGGCTGTTAACGCTTGGTAGACTCAATTTTAAAAATTGTAAACATTTTGTGTAAATGTTTGGGACGTCCCAAATTTTTACAGCTGGATTTTAAAACCCCTTAAAGGTTAAAATGTATGTATTTTGGGAAAGTTGCAATTTTGGCATGTGGTACTAACGCTCAAGTAAAAACTTTGTAACACAGTCTGCCATCGGTATTTCGTTGCTTTCTAGCGGCAGACTGGACTGAAACGTGAAAAAACTGGATTTACCTACTTCAATATTTTTGTGGTAACGATTCATTTCCTCCAAGACTATTCAAATTTCCGTTCGAATACTAACTACTGTGCTTGGAAACAACTGAACTAGGTATCTTCAAGATCTCTCTTCAATATTAATTTGTTTTGGTGGGGGGGACTTACAGTTTATTTCCGAGAATTGTTGAAATTGTCCCATTTCTTTCTTCTCAAATAAAAAGTAAAATACCTCACTTGATAGACAGCATTTTTTTAAAAATTTTTCCTATTTTTGTACGTGGTTTGATAGTATATGTACCCATTATACGGAGGGTGGCAGAAGTGAGTGACCAGTGCATTTTTCCAATATTGAGGTTTTAATCCTTCGGATAACACATCAGCCAAAATATCGTAAATCCGTAAGTTGTGGGTACCCAAAAGAGATCAAGCACACACTGGGGACTCCAATAGTTCAACCCACTATTTAGTTGGTTCACTCGGCTGGCTAATTTTTGGAACCAAGTGGAACCCAAGTAATATCCAAGTGAAAATTTCAGATTTTTGTTTATTAAGAATAATAATGAACCTTTGGAATAGAGCAAGAAAAAATTATAAAGACGTGGAACATGTTTTAGTAAAATTTAGTGCAGAACCTTTAGTCGTAGGTAGTTATATCAATAGAAATACTTGAAGTCTATCAATAAATACCTACTTGATCATTAATCACAAAATGAAGCCTACTTCGTCTCTAGGGAAAAACGCTGCGAATTATTTCACAAGGTTTGTTATTTTTCCGTACAGAACACTCATCTGCAAAGAACACAGCTTTGCCATTGTCACTAAAGGTACTACCTACTACTCCTCGTACCTGCTACTCATACCTACTTCAAATTCAAGTTTATTCGGAAGAAATAAAAGCTTCACAGTCGATTCGAAGAAATAGGGAGTTTCCTATGAGAAATTTGAATGGTTGCTAAGGACGCAAGACTGAATGCAACTCGAAGAAACGAACAACGATCGCATTTAGATCAGAAAAAATGTGAACGGAGATTAGGCCTCTTTGGTGATTCATACTCGTGTTTCTGATTTATCGGAAGTCCGACCCTTAAGTCCTCATTGGGAGCGAACGGTTTGTTTTACAGAGGTCTCAAAAATTTCTAAAAAATCAATACTATTTAAAATTGGTGAAAAAACAATACCTTTATTTCGAGAGTTTTCGAGTTAGGGCACTCTTGAAAATTTTAACCCTCTTTTTTCACTCCTTAGAAGTGACTGACATCAACCAACAGCTTGGGGCCCAACTAGACCCCAAATGGAGCCTACATACCAAATTTCATCAAAATCGGTCATTATTTAATTCGCTCATTAATTCATGCTGCATGAATGGACTCTTTTATTTTCACCGATTTGAAATAGTATTGAATTTTCAGAAACGATTGAGACCTCCCGGAGCTCTTTAGGACAAACTGTTCGCTCCCTACGAGAACAAGGGTTTTACAGCGATAACAAATAATCACTAGTGAGAATCATCAAGGAGGTCTAATCTCCTTTCAAATTTTATCAGACCAAATGCGATCGCCGCTCGTTTTTTGGACGTCCCACAATAAGACTTGGGCGTCCTTATGCGATTGATCTGGAGTGAAGTTGGACAACACTCAACAGAAAAAAATTAAAAAAATAACCACACACTAATCCGTTTTAGACCATTCTGAATCCAAATTCGCGAAAAAACCATAGGTGAATGTCTATGTGTGTGCACCGATTTTCGTGGTTCTTTTTTTGTTCGACGCGGAAACTATCTAGTTATGCACTTCGTCGCCGGAATTTCGTATTCTGCCTTTTAAGGGTGGAAAGGGGAGGTTAATGATTAAAAAAACGTGCGTTTGCATAATCTTGTAAACTCTGCCCAGGCCTCAATTTCCAACCGATTTGCGTGTTTCTTTTTTTGATCGACTCAAAAATCGCCCAAATTGCACACTATTTCACCAGAGTATCAAAGTTAGCAAGGGGAGGGGGCGAGTAGGGGGATAATATTCACATAATATCCGATTTGTCTATATTTCGGTTTCTTTACTGCCTACTAATTGTACCCAAGCTTCGAAATTGAGGATATTCTCATTAGGTATACCTCTGGATTTTCATTAATTATTCTTTGTGTAACCGTGAAACAAATCAGTAGTGTCACCATTGCCCCAGGGCACGAGAAACGGTGTGGGTGTTTTATCGCTTACCAACTGGTTTAAATTGAACAACATCCAATGGGACGTCCCCTGGGATGCATGCATTACTCAACATATGTTTTCGTCTCTTCAACGTCCATATGGGAAAATCCTGCGTACAAAATTTAAGACAAACCTTTTTAATATTTCTAAATTTGAATAAATCAAGGAATTAAAAAAAAACGTCTGCCAAGTGGGTGTGGCACATAGCTTCCTCGTATCCATAACCCGATTGTATAGATGATCCGATGCATAGTAGTTAATCTCAAAACATCAAAACAAGTTAATCTGTAACATCCCTGAAAATTTCATTGAAATCGTACGGAAAATGTAGAAGTTATGGCCGTTACAAGGAATTCACGTTTGCGCATGCGCAGTGGCTACTATCAGTCCGAAGGTGGTGATTTTCATAGGGGACCATCTACAACCTAATCCGCATAATCCCTGAAAATTTCATCGAAATCGGGTAGAAAAAGTGGAAGTTATGGCTGTTACAAGGAAATTCACGTTTGCGCATGCGCAGTGGCTACTATCAATCCGAAGGTGATGATTTTCATAGGGGACCATCTAAATACTAATCTGTAACATTCCTGAAAATTTCATTGAAATCAGATGGAAAATGTGAAAGTTATGGCCGTTACAAGGAATTCACGTTTGCGCATGCGCAGTCGCTTCTATCAGTCCGGGGATGATGATTTTCATAGGGGACCTTTTACACACCAACCCGCACAATCCCTGAAAATTTTATTGAAATCGGACAATAACTTCGTATAGTTATGCGCGTTACAAGGAAATCATGACAAACAGACACACAGACACGGAACCAAAATTGTTCAGAAAGGTCTAAAACGCAAAACGCGAGTGAAAATTTTTATTTTGGAGAACTTTTTTTTTCGTCCTTGAAAAGTGAAAACAAAGCTTCCGCTACCTTGGTAGACTCGGAAGCAATATATCAGGTTGTAAAATTTTGTGGTTTACTAATGTTTGATTTATGAAATGACACAAACGGGAGAGGATCACCAAGAAAACTCTTCGACTTCTTTACCAATGATTGGAAGAAGTGGCGTAGATTGGGATCAACCATCCACCCAGCGAGACACAACACAGACGTGAAGATAAGTAGATCGGAGTTGTCCACTTGATCCCCCACCACCGGCCAGCGACCATCGTAACTTCACATTTCCTCGAGTCGAGAAAACGTCTCTTGGAGAGACCCTCGACGCGATAATGTAGTGGAGGAGACGAGTGTCGCCACTCCAAGTCGTTTGGAGAGAACAAAAACCGTCCTCTCGAGGTGCGCAACACTCGTGGTCTTGATTATGTTGAGGGAAGTGTAAACATGGAGGACGGGAGTCGAGAGAAGATCTGGTGATGCTGCCTTTCGAAATCGCCGCGAATATTCCAACTAGGGCTGGAACTTCTCATAGTTTCGCCCGTTACAAGGATTTCGCAGGGGCGGATCCAGAATTTTTTCCCGGGTGGGGGGGGGGGGGGTCACCGGGTAGAACGCTACAAATTATTACACCACCAAGGTTTATTTTTTTTTGTATAGATCATTCGTCTGCAAAGAACACGGCTTTGCCATTGTCACTACCTACCAACTACCTTCTTCATAATCAAGTTTATTTGAAAGAAATAAACGCTTCACACTCGGTTCGAGAAAATAGGTTCCTTCGTAAGAACATTAAATGTTCTAATCAAATTTTGATTGCTGGTTGCTAAGGAACCCAAACTGAATACAACTCGAACAACAATCGCATTTTGGTGCTAAAATTTGAACAAAGATTAGACCTCTTTTGCGATTCACACTCGCGATTCTGATTTATCGTGAGCAACCCTAGTACTCGTAGGGAGTGAACGTTTTGTCCTGCAGAGCTCCGCGTGGTCTCTAAAAATTCAATACTGTTCCATTTGGTGAAAAAACTATAGGTACCTTTATTTCGAGAATTTTCGAGCTAGGGCACTCTTGGAAATTTCAACCCTTAGAAGTGACTGACGACAACCAAAAGCTTGAGCCCAAACGGAGCGCATACGCCAAATTTCATCAAAATCTGTCCATTGTAGGCAAGCAAAGTGGAATGAATGGCGGACGGAGGGAAAAATGTTTATTCGATTTTTGGATTCTAAGGTACCTTGAAACGTAAACCAATCAATTTTGAGGAGGGGGGGGGGGGTTAAAAATGTTTTCTTGGTAGATTCCAAAGGTTCATTATTGGAAATAACAAACCAAAACAACAACAAAAAAAAAACGTCTGCCAAGTGGGTGTGGCACATAGCTTCCTCGTATCCATAACCCGATTATATAGATGATCCGATGCATAGTTGTTAATCTCAAAACACCAATCTCTAAGTACCTTCCACTACCCTCATAGGGGACCATCTACACGCTAATCTGGACAAACCTGGAAAAATTTCATCAAATTCGGATGAAAAATTAAGTGAGTAGATGTATGTGATTGGATCAAAAAAATATTTAGCCTCGGCTGGGATTCGAACCCGCGACCCTTGGGGGACAGTTGAAGTTACGGCTGCTAAAAGTAATTCATGTTTGCGCAAGCGCAGTCGCTTCTATCAGTCCGGGGATGATGATTTTCATAGGGGACTATCTAAATACTAGTCTGTAACATCTCTGGAAATTTCATTGAAATCAGATGGAAAATGTAGAAGTTATGGCCGTTACACGGAAATTCACGTTTGCGCATGCGCAGTGGCTACTATCAGTCCGAAGGTGATGATTTTCATAGGGGACCATTTAAATACTAATCTGTAACATTCCTGAAAATTTCATCGAAATCGGATGGAAAATGTAGAAGTTATGGTCGTTACAAGGAATTCACGTTTGCGCATGCGCAGTCGCTTCTATCTGTCCGGGGATGATGATTTTCATAGGGGACCGTCTACACACCAACCCGCACAATCCCTGAAAATTTCATCGAAATCGGACAATAACTTCGTATAGTTATGCGCGTTACAAGGAATTCATGACAGACACACAGACACACAGACAGACAGACAGACAGACACGGAACCAAAATTGTTCAGAAAGGTCTAAAACGCAAAACGCGAGTGGAAATTTTGATTTTGGAGAACTTTTTTTTTCGTCCTTGAAAAGTGAAAACAAAGCTTCCGCTACCTTGGTAGACTCGGAAGCAATATATATTAACCCAACGAACAATACCAATAGAATTTTTAACAGACTGACAAAACCACGTCGCCGTTCATTCCTCCTTGTGGGTTAATATTTCCCTAAATTGTAGGGACAAAAACTTTAAAAGTTGAAGCTAAATTTGAAATTTTCAAGGTTTTTAGAAATTCATTAGTGCATGGGGCTACGGATTTGAAAAATTGAACAATAATTGCCAGAGAAAAATGGGGAAAAACCGTTTATTCAGTTACGATTTTCCTATTTTTCTCTAGAAATTATTGTTCAATTTTGATGATTCCAGCGGCAAACTTTTAGCTTTTCAATTCCCTAGACTGCTGCACTAACGAATTTCAAAAATCCTTGAAAATTTCAAATTTAAGTACAACTTTTCAAGTTTGAGCGACTTCAATTTATGGAAATACTCGGAAAACCCGGCAAGATGAACGAATGAAGACCGACTGAGACCCATTAAACTACTAGCTTACTAATAATGTATTTGTTTATAAAATTCATTGTTATTGTAAAAAAATCTGTTTATTATTAATAAGCTGATAACTGCATTTATTTCAAATTTTCTTTTAAAAAATTGACCTAATGTGTTTTCAAACAAAGTGGTGCTTTTTATGGCAGCGTAGCCAACTTCAGAGTTTCCAAATTCAAAACATTGAAACCACAACAATATATTGTTGATCTCAGTGAAAACAAGATCGTTTTTGTACTGAATTTTGCAGAAAGGAAAACGAAACAAAAACAATCGTCGCTATTATTCATACATTTTATTTCGAATGTTTTTAGTTTTAGCAATAAGATAAGTTGACTTCTGTCATTTGACACCTCATTTCTTTTTAGTTTTTGATTTCCCAAAATCAAATGTTTTGATCGTTTGGTTTTTTTTCAGGTTTGTGAACAATTCGTTCAGCTCTGCTTTTTGAAATGCAGGCTGATTCTGGGGGGGGTTCATGACCCCCGTGACCACCCCCCTGGATCCGCGCCTGGGATTTCGGACACACAGACCGGCTGGCAGACAGTCGAATACGAAGATTGTTCAGTAAGGACTCAAACGTAAAACACTAGTGGACATTTTGGAGAACACTTTTCCTTGCGAGTTTACCAAGATTGGGGAAGTTTCACTTACCTCTCAAGGTTAAAAAATGGTCTACAAACATATTGTTTAGTAATGCATGCATTCCAGGGGACGTCCCATTGGATAAGCTTTAGATCAGTTTAACCAGTTGGTAAGCTATAAAACTGTTTCACTCGATGTAATTTACTTATCACTTTAGGCAAGGAATAGTGATCCCCCCTCCCATCACCATTATCCACCATAACATTTCTAGCGGCGTGGGAGCCTCGAATCTGAAGAGCATTTTAAAATCCGTGATCTACGATACCCAATATGCGATTTCGAGTTCACCCCCCCCCCTCCCCATCACCACCACCAATGGTGCCAGTCTGGCACCAAAGCAGAAATACGTCGTAACATTGAACTTTCATCTATTAGGTTTAGTAGGCAGTCCGTCGAAGTTCACAGCTGTATTCAAGGTGAAACACGATAAAAACCCACGAAATATGTGGTTTATGGTGTCCTGGCGCGATGGTGGCACCACTATTAGTTCCATGGTGGCACAGAGAATAATTAATGAAAATCCGGAGGTATAATGAGAATTTTTCCTCAATTTCAAAGGTTGGGTAAAATTAGTAAGCAGTAACGGAACCAAAATTTTGAAAAATCGGATATTTCGTGAATATAATCCCCCTACTCGCCCCCTCCCCTTGCAAATTTCGGTACTCTGGTGAAATCATGTACAACTCGGAAGTTATTTGAGTCAAACAAAAAAAGAAACACACAAATCGGTTGGAAATTGAGGCCTGGACAGAGTTTACAAGATTATGCACGCAAACGCACGTTTTTTAAGCATTAACCCCCCCTTTCCCCCCTCAAAAAGCAAAATTCGAAATTCCAACGCCGTAGTGCACAAGTAGATAGTTTTTCGCGTCGATGAAAAAACGAACCACGAAAATCGGTTGAGAACTAAGGCCTGGGTAGACGACACAAGATTATGCCCAAAACGCACGTTTTTGAGCATTCACCCCCCCTTTCCCCCCTTAAAAGGCAAAATTCGAAATTCCGGCGACGTAGTGCACAACTAGATAGTTTTCCGCGTCGAACAAAAAAAGAACCACGAAAATCGGTTGAGAACTAAGGGCTGTGCAGACGACACAAGATTTTGTCACACACACACACACATACACACACACACACATACACACACACACACACACACAGACATACACATATGGTTTTTTTCGCGGATTTGAATTCAGAATGGTCTAAAACGGATTACTGTGTGGTTATTTTTTTTTTCTGTTGAGTGTTGTCCAACTTCACTCCAGATCGATCGCATAAGGACGCCCAAGTCTTACTGTGGGACGTCCTAAAAAATGGCGTTTTACGTTTCAGGCCTTCCTGAACAAAGTTCCAAAAATCCTTGGGACGGGCAAAACTATTCGAATTATTTTCCAATTTGGATGAAATTTTCAGGGATTGTGCGGGTTGGGTTGTAGATGGTCCCCGATGAAAATCATGGCTTCCAGATTGATAGTAGCTTCTTCAGGAAAGGACTTGCGTCCCCTCAATCTTCGGAGGGGCTCTTATGGCCATTTTAGGTAGGTTCTTGTCTTCTTTACTTCAAAAATCAATTCACGGAATTTTTTTAAATCGCTACAATTTTAAATTAATAAAAAGTCTGACAAGTGAGTGTGGCACATAGCTTCCTCGCATCCATGACCCGATTGTATAGAAGATCCGATCCATAGTAGCTAATCTCAAGACATCAATCTCTAAGTTACTTGCACTATCGCTAATCCGTAGAATTCCTGAAAAACCCCATCAAAATCGAAATAAAAATGTGGAAGTTATGGCTGTTACTAGGATTTTACGTTTGCGCATGCGCAGAGGCTACTATCAGTTTGGGAGCCTTGATTTTCATAGGGGACTATCTATACTCATAATCCCTGAAAATTTCATGGAAATCGGACAGTAACTTTGTATCGTTTTGCTCGTTACAAGAATTTCATGACAGACACACACAGACAGACATGAAGACAAAATTGTTCAGGAAGGTCTGAAACGTAAGTTGCAAGCGGAAATTTTGATCTTGGAGAAAAATGTTTTTGAACCTTGAAAGTGAAAAGAATGCTTGTGCAATCTTGGTTGACTCGGAAACAACAAAACCTACCTGTAAGTAAATTGGAAGATTTCGAGCTAGCGCGTTCTGAATATGGTTCCCTACACTTTTTACCCCTTAGAAATTACTGACATCAACGCTATGGCTTCGGGGCACTATTAGACCCCAATTGGTGCCGACAATCCAAATTTCATCACAATTAGTCCACGGAAACTGGACAAAGTGGCCATCGGAATGAAAAGGAAAAGGGGATACAATTTTCTTCACTTGCTAGAAAGGAAAACTGAATTTACTTACCGTGGGCAGGATTGATGACTCGCAACTCCCAAATCTTACACCAACAAAACGTTGACTCATGGCTGGGATGTTATCACCAGGATCGTAGTTTCGCCTATTTCACTTCTGCTTTGGTGGACCTTCTCACTATGGTAAACTCGGTTTTCTTGTGGGATTTAAGGTCCAAGCTAGCAACTAGCCGGAGTAGAGGTACAACTAGAGGTACAACCGGCCCGAGAGACACTACTTTCCCCCACTCGCTACTAGGTACCATGAAGAGCGATTCTTTGGTGTACGTGTGAATTAAATTCCCTTTCTATCCGTATATGAAGGTAAACAACCTAAACATGTTTATTATAAGACCTGTTTATATAAATCAATATTGGGTACTTTTGACGAGGCAATTTGTAGGGAGAAAAAAAAACAAAAAAAAAACGCTGCAAATTATTTTACAAAGGTTTATTATTTTCCTGTATAGATCATTCGTCTGCAAAGAACAAAGCTTTGCCATTGTCACTATTTATTGCTTCCGAGTCCACCAAGGTAGCTGAAGCTTTGTTTTCACTTTTCAAGGTTGAAAAAAAAAATGTTCTCCACAATCAACATTTCCACTCGTTTCAGACCTCCGTTTTTCAGAATTTTTTTTTCAACCTTGAAAAGAAAACAGAGCTTCCGCTACCTTGGTGGACTCGGAAGCTATAAGAGTCTCCGTTGACATACTGGCTTTGCACCTATCCAATTCAAGATCCGCCCTTCCGAGCTTCTCCACCATGTCGCCGCCACTTCTAGGATATTTCTATTAATACCCAGGTAGGTGTTATGTTTGTTGATACCTTCGTCTTCGAATATCGTGGTTCTCGTACTGTACCTACAATGAATGTCCCAGCACCAAAAGTGATGAAGATTACCCAAATGGGCAAACCCCCTCCTTCCATTCCCTTACGTGGCCTGAATGTACAATCACCATTTGTGGTGACTGACATTCACAGGTAATAATCATGTACTTACTGTATTTACATCTGTTGTGTGTGTGTGCATATTACTGTGTTAAAGAAATCTACAGCTGGACCAGCTGAGCCCAATGGTCATACTGCACAATGGGAAACTAGATGAAGCTCCTTGTTGATGGACATCTCTTGAGGTGTAGATAACCAGTGGTGAAGATCCCAGGAAATGGAGATCAGAATTATCCTTGTTAAACATGCTATAACTTCTATAGGTTTCATTCGATTTTGATGGGATTTTCAAGGGATGCTTGGTCGAGATTCTGGATAGTTTCCTTATGAATGTCACCATCGTCGGATCCTCAAAGTTGGAGGGTAGTTGTTCTCGTTTGATTCATTAATTCCAATAATAAATCTGCCTCCAAAATAACACATTTAGATCAGCTGTTCAAAATTACGACGTTCGAACTTTTTAATAAATCTTTTTTCGTTACGATTCTGAATTGGAAAACTTGGCTTGGTAATTTCTTAGATTTACATTTGCTGTAGTTATCTTTATTCTCTTTTAATCGACAACAGTAGTTTTGGTAGTTCAAATTCGGTGTTCTCATGACACTGATATGTAATGGTGGCCGTAGGAGTGATGAAATATGGGGGGGGGTTCTCACGGCGCCAGAAACCTTAAAATCACCACATAAAAATCCGTTTCACAAAATCCTGAATCCGAAGCTCACAAAACGCGTCCAGTTCACATTAAAATACCTTCGACGAATGCGAGTTGTCGCAGCGTGGATTTCTCGGACACATAAAACTCTAACAATGAAACTACCGATGTCCCCCCAACTGAATCGCTGAAGTCGGAAAGGGTTGAGTCGCCCTTTTTCGCGTTTATGTTCTCACTTTCCTGGTTCCACCTACAAGGCGAGAAAAGGAGTTTATTGCTGGCGACGTGAAACAGATTTAGGAGTTTATTGTGGGTCTGATCGACTTCTCAACCTCCGTTCAGAAGAGTAACGTCAATAAAATGTTCAAGCCTTGCATCCTTTCATCTTTCAGGGCGTCCTTTTGCAATTGATCTGAGGTGGAGCAGGACAACAGATCATTCGTATCAGATCATCTTGAATCCAAATTCGCGCAAAATTCCGTGGATCTATGTTTGTACACTCCGCACTGGCTTCTACGTACAACCAATTTACGCGGCTTTTATTATCATTTTGGTTTATTATTTTCAATAATAAGCCTTTGGAATCGAGTAAGAATAAAAAAGTTTAACCCCCCCCCCTCAAAATTTGATGGTTTACGTTTCAAGGTACGTAGAATCTAAAAACCGAATAAAAAATTTTCCTTCCGTCCGCCGTACGCGGCACTTTTCTTAGCAGCCCTGTAGGTCGATTCTCTAACTCGTTATGGGATAATAGCGACAACGAAGTGTCGTTATGATAACAATAACGATTAATAGCGACGATCGCGATTCTGCAGACGCGAAATAGCGACAACTGTCGCTCAGTCGTCGGTATTTCGGCCGAAAAGTGTCGTTACCATCTCGACGGCTCGAAACCCCCCGGTATGGATTACGACAACCGTCTTTATGAAAAAGTAGCTTAAAACGCTCTTTAATTGCTAACCTATTCGAAGTCATATTTCAGTTTCCGAGTTGCTCTGTTCATTTCCGTATTGTGGGTTATTAGTTTTGTTAATCAAATCATTTTGAGAATAAAATTTATACATTCGTACATAATTTCTGGTGAATATTTAAAAAATAATATCCGACCCTCATAATGAGCAGTTTATTCGCCGTTTTAATTTGTGTCTTACTTGATTTTTTTCTACAATTGTATTAAACAAAAATCGTAGTATTTATATTATTTCAAGCTGTTAATTCGTATAGAAATTCATGCACTCTATTGATCATAGTAAAGGGAGTATTTTCAATGGAATTGAGTTTTTGACAAACTATCAACAGCATTTTTTATAATATAAATGTTGATATTATAAACATTGAATGATGATAAAAATAATTATACTGTCATTTTCGGAAATTGGTAGGTAAGTAGGTACATAAAATTAAAATAGTTAGCTTATAAAATAGGTAGATTCTATTTGAATTTTTAACTATTTTATTAAATGTGTGTCAGCATAAAAACTTCCTAAAATGAAGAAAACCCCTAAAATTGATAATTTTTTGCTAAAATAATTGTGATGATAATGCTCTTTTTCATACCAACTTACCTGCTATTACCTGAGAAAATATTTACCACGAATTTACGATTGTTTATATCCGTAATCGACGTCGACGGTAGGAGAGAATATGACGTGGTAGATGAAAATCGTAACATAAAATTGAATCAAAGAAATATGAATGTGAAGGTAGATAAATAAATTACGTCATGAATCTTACGTTTTATTGAATAAAATAATATGTTCATTCAGTCTTATAACATACATGAAACTTTACATGAGTAAAACAGCGATTCATAAATTTTGAAGTGATATTAGTTTTTTTTACCCTTGAGAGTGAAATACATCTATTTTGTTCTGAAAAGACGCCGAGAACTCCGAAATTTTCGTGAGTAGGGGTTAGGTACTTGTTTCCCGGAATCTGTAACAATAATGTATACCGCACACAATTAGGCAGTTAGCTATGGACTTCTCACTCAAAGTAGTTGAAGGTACCAATAAGTATGAATGTGTGAGTATGAATAAACGATAAATAACAAGACGATTCTTACCTTGTAGTAAGATGGACAGGCAGTTGATTATTCGAAGCATCGTGGACGGACGAAATTCATACCAATGTGACTGATGAATCCGATTTATGAAAAGTAATTCTTTCCATTTATCATTATTCCATGATACAAAAGCACGAATCACGAGAAAAACTCCGTTTTTATGCGTCATTCCTTTGTATATTCATCACGGCAAAAAATATGAATCCGACATTTTGCAAACTGCAGTGATCTTCTACCCGTGATAACAATTGGAAACTATTATCAATACGTCTTCCCATTGGCTAAAAATCAAGCGTTGCTACCTTTCGCTCGCTCTAGACCGAAATATTGTCGGATCACATAGCGACGTCGTTATTTTGAAATGCAACGACCAAACTTCGCTATGCCCGATTAGAGAATTCCAATGTCGTTATCGACCTGTCGTTGCACGGGAGGGATACCGAATCCGACGCGATAACGTCAACCAAATAGCGAGTTACAGAATCGACCTGCTGGACCGATTTGGTTCAAATTTGGTATATGGGCTCCATTTGGGGTCTTCCTAGTTGTGTCCCAAGCTGTTGGTTGATGTCAGTCACTTCTAAGGAGTGAAAATTAAGGGTTGAAATTTTCAAGAGTGCCCTAGTTCGAAAACTCTCGAAATAAACTATATCGTTTTTTCACCCATTTTAAATAGTATTGAATTTTTAAAAATTTTTGAGACCACCCGGAGCTCTGTAGTACAAACCGTTCGGTCCCTACGAGTACTTTGGTTGGTCTTACGATAAATCAGAATCATGAGTGTGAATCGCAAAAGAGGTCTAATCTCCGTTCAAATTTCATCTGACTAAAATGCGATCGCTGTTCATTTCTTCGATTTGTATACAGGGTGTCTACAAAACAGTTGTAAGGAATTCAAGGGGTCGATTCTACAACTAATTTCCAACAAAAAGTGTCTCCTAGAAATTTTTTTTAAAACGCCTCTTTAACCGACTTTTTTCACTTTCAAGTTTTTTTTTGTGTTTTCGACCTTACACCATTAAAACGGTCATAACTCTCTTAAATTACACTCAAAAATTAAAAATAAGGATACCGTTGGAAAGAGCGTCAAATTTCCTATCTCCCTGATACCAAATAACAAATTTTCAGTTCAATTACACGGGGAATAAAGCAACCTAAAAAGTGAACTCAGTAAATTTTCGAAAAATTCCCGTTTTTTAACGCCTAAAATCTCCAAATATTACCAGGTAAAGTTCTGTTGCCGGAAAGCCTAAAAACTGCGCCAGAATCTCAGCTTTCCAACGGTATAATCAAAACATATTTTACAACCGAATTTAGGGGAGAACTTTGAGTTTGAACGCGGAAAAACGTGCATTTTTTCAACGAAATCGGCGCTCTGGCCTCCTGTTTCCGGAGGCCTCGCGGTCTACTGCGGCGCCGACCCACCCACTCTCATCGTCCGACCCCTAAGATCGACTAGGCGGAGCGCCGATTTCGTTGAAAAAATGGACGTTTTTCCGCGTTCAAACACAAAATTCTCCCCTAAAGTCGGTTGTAAAATATGTTTTGATTATACCGTTGGAAAGCTGAGATTCTGGCGCAGTTTTTAGGCTTTCCGGCAACAGAACTTTACCAGTTAATATTTGAAGATTTTAGGCGTTGAAAAACGGGAATTTTTCGAAAATTTACTAAGTTCACTTTTTAGGTTGCTTCATTCCTCGTGTAATTGAACTGAAAATTTGTTATTTGGTATCAGGGAGATAGGAAATTTGACGCTCTTTCCAACGGTATCCTTATTTTTAATTTTTGAGTGTAATTTAAGAGAGTTATGACCGTTTTAATGGTGTAAGGTCGAAAACACGAAAAAAAACTTGAAAGTGAAAAAAGTCGGTTAAAGAGGCGTTTTAAAAAAAATTTCTAGGAGACACTTTTTGTTGGAAATTAGTTGTAGAATCGACCCCTTGAATTCCTTACAACTGTTTTGTAGACACCCTGTATAGTTTTGCCTTCTGCGTAACCAGTAATGAAATTTCCATATGAAGCTTTATATTTATCGAATCGAGTGTGAAGCGTTTAGTTCTTTCTAATAAACTTGATTGTGATGGTGTGAAGGCAGTATGGTGTGGTAGGTAGTACCTACCGATAGTTGGTAGGTAAAAACGCTGCAAATCATTGCCCAAAGGTTTATTATTTTCTGTATAGATCACCCTTCTGTATAGATCACTGGTTCTCCATCAATAGCACCTACCACCATCTGTATTCTCTCTTGACCTTCCCTCTCAAATTTTAGCTTCCTGCGTTCGAAAGGATTGAAAATGGCTACGGAGCTCACTCAGCTGATCAGTGCTCTTCCAGGCGTCTCCAGCATTCGAGAAGATCTTCTTCACTCTTCAGATCACTGATCAGCTGAGTGAGCTCCGAAGCCATTTTCAATCCTTTTGAACGCAGGAAGCTAAAATTTGAGAGGGAAGGTCAAGGGAGAATACAGATGGTGGTAGGTGCTATTGATGGAGAACCAGTAATCTATACAAAGGGTGATCTATACAGAAAATAATGAACCTTTGGGCAATGATTTGCAGTGTTTTTTGGATCTAGTTGTGCACTACGTCGCCAGAATTTTGGAATTTGCATTTTATGGGTGGGTTGATGCTGGACTTATTCTGACAAAATCTTCTTTCATACTTATTGTTGAGGGGAGCCAGTAGTAGGTTCTTTGTTTGATGTCGACGTTGAATAATACTGGTAAGTAGTTGTATTTTTTCGAGTTTCGGTCAAGGAAGAGTGATTTTTTCTCCCATTGTTTCGGAGGATTATTCATTCATTTTGAAGGGGGGTAGTAGGTTTGACCGAGTGACATGAATGTTCAGAATGACCGTCCGCTCTCCACTACGTCTAAGCTTCAATTTCATGTACATAAATAATTTTGGTAGGTTTTTGACTAGTCCAACGTAAATGGAGGTGGAGAGAATGACCAAGCTAGTCTTCAGTATTTTTCTTTATTGATATGACGTTTCTGTCCTAGATCAGGACACTAATCATGTGGCAGGCTTGGCAGACTTTCTGGTTTATCATTTTTAATAATGAACCTTTGGAATCGACCACAAACTCACACCCCCTTAACTTACACCCCCCAGTTTGTTTACAATTCAAGGCACGTATGAAATTAGGTATATTTTTAGGGTTTTTCCAAGTTATTACCGGCTTAAAGTGGACACAAAACCCTTTCCCATGGAATTCAACGAGCGATTTTGTTAAAATTTGAGCTTGAGGAGGTATCAGTCGGTCGCCGTTCGTTTTTAGTATTTAGCCAAATCGAAAGGGCAAAACGTTAAAAAGTTGTACTTAAATTGGAAATTTTAAAGGATTTTAGAAATTCATTAGTGCACGGACCTAGGGAATTGAGAAACTGAAATATTGCCGCTGGAATCATCAGATGGAACAATAATTGCCAAAGAAATAAGGGAAAAACTTGAATAAACGGGTTTTTTCATGTTTTTTCCTTATTTCTTTGGCAATTATTGTTCCATCTGATGATTCCGGCGGCAATATTTCAGTTTCTCAATTCCCTAGGTCCGTGCACTAATGAATTTCTAAAATCCTTTAAAATTTCCAAGTACAACTTTTTATGTTTTTGCACCTTCGATTTGGCTAAATACTAAAAACGAACGGCGACCGACTGATGCCCCCTTAATGAGCAATTTCACCATGTCGGAATTTCCTATTTTTGACCCCAAAATCGGATTCAGCACCTCTAAAAACCTCCTAAGAAAATGACGTCATGCTGGAATAGTTCATTTATGGCCGCTTGAAGCGCTGAGATCGAGAAATCCATAGTCCCCAGATGCAAAATTTCATGAAACAGTAAAGTTCGAAATCGAAAAACTGAAGAAAAAAATAGAAAAAGCGAGATGGGGAAAATTAGGTTTCCTCTGTTTTTGTTTGATAACTTTTCTCTTAGAAAACACGATTTCGTCGTCCCAATGGGCAACACTGGGAGGAGACGGCGATCCGAACAGCCCAATCAGCGAGCATTCCCGCTGCACGTCTGTTTTCCCGGTTAGTTTTGAAATTAAAAATTTTGATTGTCTCCCAAAAATAACAGGAGACTTATTTTCCGAAATCAGCCCGATTTTCATCTATCCCACACCATTAACTATTCAGGAAAAATGCAAACAGAAATCGGTGAAATTCCTCATTGTGTAACAAAGAGTTTTCCAAAGTCTAATTTTGCACCAGTAGTTGACAGGGGGAAAAACGATTTCTTCAGTAGTCGACAGTCATGGTTTATGATTTGAGCATCAGCATCAAACAAGGTTCTTAAAGTCACTTTATTTTGATTATAATCAATCAGAGTAAAACCAACGGAAAATATTACATTCAGGTACTTACTTGAAGCATTATTTCTTCGGCAAATCACCGCTCTCTTCCAGTATAAGAATAATAATATTCACTGTTAAATTACTGTTAAATTACTAAATCACTGTTAAATAAATATTCAATGTTAAAAACATATTGTTTAGTAATGCATGCATTCCAGGGGACGTCCCATTGGATAAGCATTAGATCAGTTTAACCAGTTGGTAAGCTATAAAACTGTTTCACTCGATGTAATTTATTTATTACTTTAGGCAAGAAATACTGACCCCCCCCCCCCCACCATTATCCACCTTAACATTTCTGGCGGCGTGGGAGCCTCGAATCTGAAGAGCATTTTAAAATCCATGATCTACGATACTCAACATGCGAATTCGAGTTCAACCCCCCCCCCCCCCCCCACACCACCACCCAACGCCAACAATGGTGCCAGTCCGGCACCAAAGCGGAAATACGTCGTAACATTGAACTTTCATCTGTTAGTTTTGGTTTGCAGTCCGTCAAAGTTCTCATCCGTATTCAAGGTGAAACACAAAAAAAAACACGAAATAAGCGGTTTATGGCACCATGGCACCATGTCCTCGCACCATTGTGGCACCACTATTAGTTCCATGGTGGAACAGAGAGTAATTCATGAAAATCCGGAGGTATAATGAGAATTTTTCCTCAATTTCAAAGCTTGGGTACAATTAGTAAGCAGTAAAGGAACCGAAATATTGAAAAATCGGATTTTTTGTGAATACTATCCCCCACTCGCCCCCTCCCCTTGCGAATTTTGGTACTCTGGTAAAATCATGTACAACTCGGAAGTTATTTGAGTCAAACAAAAAAAGAAACACGCAAATCGGTTGGAAATTGAGGCCTGGGCAGAGTTTACAAGATTATGCACGCAAACACACGTTTTTTAATCATTAACCCCCCCTTCCCCCCTCTTAAAATGCAAAATCCAAAATTCCGGCGCCGTAGTGCACAACTAGATAGTATTTTGCGTCAAACGAAAAAAGAACCACGAAAATCGTTTGAGAACTAAGGCCTGGGCAGAGTACACAAGATTATGCCCAAAAACGCACGTTTTTCGAGCATTAACCCCCCCTTTCCTCCCCTTAAAAGGCAAAATTCGAAATTCCGGCGAAGTAGTGCACAACTAGATACTTTTCCGCGACGAACAAAAAAAGAACCAGGAAAATCGGTTGAGAACTAAGGCCTGTGCAGAGTACACAAGATTTTGTTACACACACACATACACACACACATACACACATACACACACACACACACACACACACACAGACATACACCTATGGTTTTTTTTCGCGGATTTGGATTCAGAATGGTCTAAAACGGATTACTGTGTGGTTATTTTTTTTTTCTGTTGAGTGTTGTCCTCCTTCACCCCAGATCGATCGCATAAGGACGCCCAAGTCTTACTGTGGGACGTCCTAAAAAGCTGCGAATTGTTACACAATGGTTTATTATTTTTCTATATACATCACTTGTCTGCAAAGCCACCAACCGTCCAACATGAAGAAAAACATCGATCGCATTTCGGTCAGCTATAATTTGAACGGAGATTAGGCCTCTTTTGCGATTCACACTCGTGTTTCTGATTTATCGTACGTCCAACCCTTAAATTCTTGTAGGGAGCGAACGGTTTGTCCTACAGAGCTCCGCGTGGTCTAAAAAAATTCTAAAAATTCTATAGAATCCTAAATTGAAAGAAAAACAATACCTTTATATCGAAATTTTTTGAGTTAGGGCATTTTCGAAATTTCAAAATTGATTTTGGAACCCTAAGAAGTAACCTACATCAACCAAAATCTTCGGGGCACAACTAGACCCCAAATGGAGCCTACATACCAAATTTCATCAAAATCGGTCAATGCTAAGTGGCAAAAGTGCCGCGTACGGCGTACGGACGGCCAAATTTTGGTTTATTATTTTCAATAATGAACCTTTGGAATCGACCAAGAAAAAAAAAAATTTAACACCCCCCTCAAAATTTGATGGTTTACGTTTCAAGGTACGTAGAATCCAAAAATCGAATAAAAATTTGGCCGTCCGTCCGCCGTCCGCCGTCCGCGGCACTTTTGCCACTTAGCATTGACCGATTTTGATGAAATCTGGTATGTAGGCTCCATTTGGGGTCTAGTTGTGCCCCGAAGCTTTTGGTTGATGTAGGTCACTTCTAAGGGTTCCAAAATAAATTTTGAAATTTTGAAAACGCCCTAACTCAAAAAATTTCGGTATAAAGGTATTGTTTTTCCTTCAATTTGAGATTTTATAGAATTTTTAGAATTTTTTGAGACCACGCGGAGCTCTGTAGGACAAACCGTTCGCTCCCTACGAAAATTTAAGTGTTCATATTGAAATATATATATATATAAATCAAAACACGAGTGTGAATCGCAAAAGAGGCCTAATCTCCGTTCAAATTAGAGCTGACCAAAATGCGATCGATGGTTGGTGATTTTGATTTTTTTTTTTTTCTTCTCTTCATAATATGAAGAGATCCAATATTATTGGATGGTTGGTGATTTTGTAGACGAGTGATCTATATAGAAAAATAATAAACCATTGTGTAATAATTTGCAGCGTTTTATTCGATTTTTGGATTCTATGTACCTTGAAACGTAAACCATCAAATTTTGAGGGGGGTTAAAAAATTTTTTTTCTTGGTCGATTCCAAAGGTTCATTATTGAAAATAATAAACCAAAATAACAATAAACAGTTTTTCCTACCAATGCGCACACCCCATTCCATCGAATTGGGTTGGAAAATGAAGAAATTATGGCTGTAACGAGGAAATGCACATTTGCGCATGCGCAGAGGCTACCATCAGCCCGGGGGTAATGATTTTCATAGGGGACCATCTTCACGCCAACCCGCAAAATCCCTGAAATTTTCATCGAAATCGGATAATAACTTCGAACAGTTTTGCTTGTTTCCTTACAGTCCTGAAAAAATGTAAGTCCTTGGAAAATATGAACCCAGAGAAGTCGGCCACCAATTGAACCGGTAGTCGTCACTCCCCTGTCGACTACGCGCCGGTAGTCGACATGTCTAGAAAACAGTCAACGAATGGAAGCATTTTCGACATAAGCAAGCCAAAAACCCTAGAGAAAACAGAAACTCGCGAATAATTAAAATATTTTGGCAGCTCAAAGGTGAAAAATGTCGAAAATTCGCCCGCCTCTCGTGCTGCACTTTGCTGATCATCGACTGGCGGTATTGAAATGTCAAAAAAGGAGGGTTTTTGTGGGGTCTGACGGCTGCGGTTTTCTGACCCCCTCCGACGGCCTTTTGTCCCGCCGCGTTCTCTTTTCTTCATTCCCTTTTCTTCTCCTCTTCATTCTCTTTTCCTCTCCTTCCTTCTTCGTCGCCTCCGTCCCCCCTCCGAGTCCCTCACGTGCGAGCCCCCCTCTTCCCCACCACCGTCATTCCCCCTCCACCCGAGTCCCTCCTTCGCCTCGCAACACCAAACAATTCAGTCCTCCTCCGGTTCTCCTCCGCCTCTCACGGGTTCTGATCGCCTCCGTCGCTCATTGCGGTTCCCCGCGTGTCCATCTCAACCCCACAACAACATTCATTACCGCTCCATCACCACCGATTGTATTCACTTCCCCAAGTGCTGTGACGTCACCAGTTGCTCCCTCGTGTGATGTAAACATAGGAAATGGCATTGTTTCTAGTTAGATGGTGGAAAACCAAGTTCCTCAGTGGATATAAACAGTTCACAGGTAAGCCAGATCTTCCTTCTACTTCTGATATCACGAGTCTTCTCGCGCCTGTCAGTACCAACCCGCCACTATCAGCTGGTGATTCACCACCGCGTAGGTACTCAAGTCGCCGCTGGTTGCAAGTCGTCACCCTAGATGTCGCCAGGCCACTCACTCACCTGTTGCTCTCCGCTCATCAGCTGCTAGTAAACAAGATTCCCCCCTCAGAATTCTATCTGTACAGTAAATTCCCTCCTAGAACAAGTTTGGGATAGTTCACTCCCTTGGCCCCAGCCTTGTTTTCTCAAGTCAACTCACCAAGTCGCTATTCATTTCCGTGACGCCACTTATTTATCATTTTTGATTTAATTATTATTTACTTTGAGGTGAAACAAGGTTTTTTTTTATTGGCGGTGGTGAAACCCCAGTGGTGGAGGAGGGGGGTGGAGGTACTCGGCTTCCTCCGGGGGGGGGGGGGGGGGCTCTGGAGTCCTTTCTCTCCACTCTCTCTCACACAGACACACATCTTCTTCTTCCTCTTCTCGCACGTTGCGGACACTTCCTCTCCTTCACCTGCTAATTAGTTTTCCCGCGGGAATCACACTTCGGATTTCCTCATCCCCCCCCCCCCCCAATTATGAGTGGTTTTAGCGAATTTCGGAAGACATTGAAACTGCAGTAGCAGCCTCAAAGTATTTTGAAGGAAAATTTTGAAAATCGTCTCCATTAGGACGTTTTTAAAACGATTAAATTCGTATTCAAAATTCGGACAAAAAATATTCATTCAACTTCAAGATAACCCCGCCGCAGGTTTCATCTCTTGCTGTTGTTGCCAACAGCAATTTTCATACAACAGAATGTCACCATCAGCACTTCGAACTCAATCCGTTGCCAAAACATAATTTTTCAAAATTTGAAAGAAAAAGAAATCCACGTTTTACTTCATAAAACAGAAATTTCTCCTCCTATAAACACATTTTCTCAACTGAAGAGTTTTCTTTCCAACGGGCTTCTAAAAATTTAGAAAATTCTCTGGGAAATTGAGAAAAACAAATTTCATGGCAAAGGAAATTTTCTAGGGTTCCCATTTTCCAAATAGTTTCTCCATAGAACAGTCGATTGCGAGATCAAATTTAGAAATTTTGGCATTCGTTTTGAGGGAGACAAGGCCAATTCGAATTTGGGTATTAGCCCTTCTGATAAAAAACAATGGATACCTATGAGCCATTTAACAAAAAATAAAAACGAACTTTTGGATGTTTGAAGAAAATCTCTTTTTCATTTTATTTTTTATTCATTATTAAAGATTTAAAAGCAAAACGTTGAAAAATAGGTCACTACAGTTACTGTTACTTTTTGGTAACTCTTGGCTGTTGTTTCCCTCTATCGGTTAGGCACTCGAATTATAAACAGGAAATATTAGTTTCGGCCCTCCTGCTGTGACTCACCAGGAAATGATGGATTAGAGCCAATTTGAAAAAAAAGTGTTAATTAAAAACAAAGGGGTGGTTATGAGCCGTTTTGTCGGCAAACCCGATTTTTAGGGGGATACTTACCGTTTCGGAAGGAATGAAACTCGTGAGGCGGCCTCATCCCCAAGATTCAGAACCCGCAAAAAATGGATATAGGGTAAAACCACCAATAGTCGGCACTGTTAAGCCCGATCTTCAACTTCAAAACGCAGTTATAAATCAGTTTTGAGTGCTAATCCATTATTTTTTTTTCTTTACGTAGATAAACATCTGTACTTCATTTTAAAAAATACTAGGAAACTTCATAACAACTTTTGAATCGAGTTGTTAGGCAATTCTACACAAACAACAGATTTCCTAGTAGCCGGCACCCATTTTGCCATCAATCGGCACGGCTTTTAACCAATAGTGGGCACCAGTCCACTATTGATGGGCACTGCTCACTACTAATAGTTGGCACCTGCCAACTACCAATTCAACGCTGCCATACTAATAGTTGGAACAGGTTTAGATTCTGGTGAGGGATAGAAAAAAACGTAAAATGGTAACGAAAGGTAAAATAACGTTTTTATTTTAATCAGCCTTTAAGGTTAACTGTGAGTTACCGAGGTACCGACCTACTGTGCAGTGAAATACCAGGTTTTCCTCGACAAAATTTGGTGTTGAACACTCTAATTATTTTGACATATCACATAAATTAAGTCCCAAACGATAGAGGTGAACGGATGAGACAAGAAATATCACAAAAGTTTGAATAGGTATAAAAGGAAATCAAACGTTGGTTTCAAACTAGGTATAAAGTTAAAATTTAATATTTTATATTAAATACCAAGTGGGTGTGGCACATAGCTTCCTCGTATCCATAACCCGATTATATAGATGATCCGATGCATAGTAGTTAATCTCAAAACACCAATCTCTAAGTTTCTTACACTACCATCATAGGGGACCATCTACACGCTAATCTGGACAATCCTAGAAAATTTCATAAAATTCGGATGAAAAATGTAAGTTTATGGCTGTTACAAGGAATTCACGTTCGCGCATGCGCATCGGCTACTATCAGTCCGGGGATGATGATTTTCATAGGGGACTATCTACAACCTAATCCACATAATCCCTGAAAATTTCATCGAAATCGGGTAGAAAATGTGGAAGTTATGGCCGTTACAAGGAAATTCACGTTTGCGCATGCGCAGTGGCTACTATCAGTCTGAAGGTGATGATTTTCATAGGGGACCATCTAAATACTAGTCTGTAACATTCCTGAAAATTTTATTGAAATCGGATGGAAAATGTATAAGTTAAGGCCGTTACAAGGAATTCACGTTTGTGTATGCGCAGTCGCTTCTATCAGTCCGGGGCTTCTGTAAATTTTAAGGCCTTGATTTCCATAGGGGACCGTCTACACACCAACCCAATCCCTGAAAATTTCATAGAAATCGGACAATAACTTCGTATAGTTATGCCCGTTACAAGGAATTCATGACAGACAGACACGGAACCCATATTGTTCAGAAAGGTCTAAAACGCAAAACGCGAGTGAAAATTTTGATTTTGGAGATCTTTTTTTTCATCTTTGAAAAGTGAAAACAAAACTTCCGCTACCTTGGTAGACTCGGAAGCAATTTAAGTCTCAAAATAGGTACCCTCCCCCCTTCACCCCATCAGGTAGTAGGTAGGTACCCCCCACCCTCCCCTACTCATCTCAGCAAAAAATACCTAGCGATCACCTCCAGTGTTAATAACGGGCACTGCCGACTATTGAATACTGGGCATGCTGATTATTGGGTTCTACCAATAGTCGGCATGCCAGTTATTGAATGATCGGCACTGCCCATTATTAGTTTTATGGTGTGCCGAAATCTGGGTAGAGCTACGGAATAACAATTTAAACTTTAGAAATTATGTTTGGTTACGAAAATTGATCAATTCAGATCAAAAGACTTCATGATGACAAATGCAAGCCGAAATCCAATAGTGGGCACCCCAAGCCAATTATTGAAATTGAGGTTAATTTTTATCCAGAACTGGGCACATCTGCGATCCCCAATATAATTAGATAAAACGTATCAAAAAATAATGCAAATGAAAGCTTGAAAGCTGGAGAATGCAACAGAATCGGAAAAAAGTACGAAAGAATCAATTACCAGCGAGCAGTACCCAAATCAGCACTGTCAGTCCTTAAGAAAAAAATAGCGGGAGGTCTGTTACGAGGACGCGCAATGGGTACTGTCAAAAAATGTTTTTCCATCTGATTTTACTCCTGCTCACGGCCCACAAACAAGCTGACGAGCTTGGTATTCAGTTGTAGCCCGTGAAAATATTTTTTTAAGCCTCCTAGGTCACTCCCAAGTCTTATTCTTGACCAGAATGTGTTAAGAGTGCCGACTATTAGGGGGGGTGCTGGTTATTGGTGGTTTTACCCTACCTAAGCCCGTTTGAAAGAGATTTTTTCAACTATCGACCGCATTTTCGAAATCAGCTTCCATTTGCTGAAAGTAGCTGAATTGGCCCTCGAACTTCGCTCAAAACGTTGGTGAAAACGCCCCTAAGAAGTACAAAAGCAGCTCGTGAAAATGACAATTTCAAAAAACGTAAGGTTTCGGAAAACTTGGAAGTTTTACCTCATTTCCTAAATAAATCCTGCGAGTTTAAAGAAAAAGAAGAGAAAACCTACAGAGTTTAATCAGCTTTCCAATGGTGCACCCAGTTTTGCGATTCTGTTCAAATTTGATAGAGTTATTGCGTCTAGAAAGTAGAAAAAACGTGATCTTCCTACATTTCGGAGGCCATTCAATCAATGATTATTATCGTCACTTTTATAGCGGAGGTGAAGTATTCATGTTTCCCAGAGTGTTTTTCAAGAGCGACTGACCGGTGAAGAAACGGAGAGGTTTTTGAGTGATCTGGCGGCTCTTGGGCGTGTTTTTCAAAATTGGGATCTTCCATTTCAGGACTGTATTTGGTTGAAGCTGTGTTTCGCAAAGGCTGCGCCGTATAAATTTGGTGATAACTTGAGTCGCCGCTAAGACTCAATTTGTTACGAGAATGATCAAAATCTATGATAAAATGTAATCCGATTGTGCAGTACCTCTGAAAATGTTCCATATTTCCTTAAAATATGGGTTTTGTTGATTTTTCTTTCTCTTATTTTTTTCCTGAAACAGGATTTCTTAATTTTTGGATTTTGAGGAAACCCACGATGGCTGCAGGTGTGATGAAGGTTCCAAGTTGAAGCTGATTTAATTTCCTTCAGAATCCTCCCTCTTCGCTTTTTTCCCAAAAATGGGTGGTTTTGGGAGTGAAAGGCTCAAAATACGACCTTATGTCGGAAATTTCACTTTTGGGGGAAAAATATGTATTTTTGAATTTATTGCTGTATTTCCGTGAGCCTGCAGAGCTCATGTTGGTCTGAAACTGCTGGGTATAAATTATGGAAATCATCATAGTTTGGAAGTTGTAATTGAAAATATGAAAGAAGTGCAACAATTTCACGGTTTTCAGGGGCTTTTCAATATGTCAGTAGCACTGGGGTTGCCAATTTGGGGATGAACTACCCTTAAGGGGCTTAAAAGAAAATAGAAAAATCGAAGATACCCCCGCGATTGCGATGATAACTGTAAACATTGACTGGGCTGCATCCTTAGCTGGGCTTTCTTATTGTTCGTTCTTATTGGTGGCCGTTGATCCTCTCCAGTCTCTACGTAATAGTCTATTCCTAAGAACTAGTTTTAGATACCTTTATAACGCGCCGCTGATTGTCTCTCCTTTAGAAACTGCGAGCTCATGAGCGGGGTCCTGCTCCAGGACTGAAACGTCTGCCAAGTGGGTGAGGCACATAGCTTCCTCGTATCCATAAACCGTATAGGTGATCCGAGTAAAGTAAAGTAAATAACCATTTCTGGTTGGATTTTCGTCCGACTTCCATCCCTGGCGTCGCGGTCGTC
The DNA here is from genome assembly GCA_009739505.2 of Apolygus lucorum. NCBI lineage: Eukaryota > Metazoa > Arthropoda > Insecta > Hemiptera > Miridae > Apolygus > Apolygus lucorum. The sequence goes on along the minus strand of CM019167.2, from coordinate 73,382,795 downwards.
ATCAGCTGTACTGTTCGCAGATGGAAAGAATGCGGCTGGCCAATTTTTCAAAGGGTATACCTGCTAACATAGACGACTACCTGTTCCAAAACCTTAGGTAGTCAGGCTGGGGAAAGGGCCAAGCCTCCGTATCTCAGACCTTTGTAATTTGGGCATTGACCAACTCGAGTCGTAACGAGTTACTACGTCAAAAACACGAAAAAAAATTGAAATTGAAAAAAAAATTGGAAAAACAAGGGGGATCTCAGTCGGTCGCCGTTCTTTCCTCGTTCCGGGTCAGTATTTCGCGAAATTGAACGGGCAAAACCTTAGAAAGTTGTACCTAAATTTGAAATTTTAAAGGATTTTAGAAATGTATTGATGCACAGCCCTTGGGAATTGAAAAACTGAAATATTGCCGCTGGAGTCACAACAACAATTGCCAACAATCTTTCAGTTTTTCAATTCCCAAGGCCCATGCACGAATGAATTTCTGAAATCCTCGAAATTTTCAAATTTAGCTACATTTTATGGAAAAAACAACTGAATTTACGGGTTTTCCCATTTATTTCTGGCAATTATAGTACGATTTTCATGATTCCAGCGGCAATATGTCAGTTTTTCAGCTTCGATACATTTTCTTACTTAAATTAGTTGTACGATCGATCCTTGAAGTTTGGTCGATCTCAATACTAGACATCCTGTATAGAATTGGGAACCACTGCCTTAAAGGACGTGAACGGTCTGTAATATATAAATCCATCCTCTTCATCATTGGTCGGTAGTCAACAAACCTCGGTCTCATTATTTCCTGGCTTGAGTGGCAGGTAGAAGAAGGAGGATGTTTTCGGGACTGTAATACACAAGGACACCTCACTAAGCCATCCGCATTCTTTCCATCTGCAAACATTACATAGTCATACGATACATAGTCGATAATCTCAAAACACGCCAGCCCTGAAACTTTCATCGAAATACGGCTCTTCGCGTACTTTTGCCCGTTACCTACAAGGATCTACAAGGATTTGCGCGGGTTGTGGTAAAAATACTTGTGTTAATGTATGAGTACTTTGAAGTTTCCATCCAGAGGCTGGGTCCTATTCATACGGTATCTACAGATGAACATGAAAGAAAGTGGTATAAAACGATGCCAAAACACAATGAAAGGTCTCTATATTGAGTTTATTACTATAGGTCTACCACAGAAACTTTGCATCCGAGTGGCGCCCCCTAGGTGGCGGATCCGCGAACTATAACGATCGAGTCAACCTTCCATGGTGAAACCTTGACAAGGAAATTGGAGCCGTAAGAAATTTGATGTTCGTGTAGTGCCACGAAATTTCAATTTCGGAAATGCATGAATTTCAAGCTGCAGTAGGAGGGAAATCAAGTCCCTTTTTAGAGGAGAAATTCCCGAAACATTATCGTAGGCGCGGGAATCTGCTTGATGATAAGAGAATTAGTTCTACGTTCTCCAGAAGAATGCGCCTAAGGGATGCAAAATTTCTGTGGCAGACCTATACTCACTATATCGCCCGAATATTGGGATTAGACATAACTTCACACGTACTAGATTCATTTACAGGGGTCACTCCGGACGACGAATCCCTAGGATTTAGCTTTAAAAATCCAATTTGTTCCCCGAATGTTTATCATAACAGAGGAGAGATTGAAATTGTTGGTCAGCACTGAACAGCTCCAAGGGGTGCAATGTCCGCAAAATTGGTTCCAAAAACGTGTTTTCGACGATTGTGCTGGAAATTACTGTCACGCATTATAATATGTCGACGATGTCTCTTGAGCGTATATTTATTATGTCGTCGAACATATATGGGCAAATTGAGATCGCGATGCGAACTTTCGTCACGAGCCGAATGGCGACCTTAAGTTGCTTCCTACACTACCAAGGTAGCGAAATGTTGTTTTCACTTTTCTAGATTGGAAAAAAGTTCTCCAAAATTAAAATTTCCTCTCGCATTTTACGTTTCACACCTTCCTGAACAATTTTGGTTCCGGGTCTGTCTGTCATGAAATCCTAGTCATAACTTCTACATTTTCCAAAAATATCAAGAGAATGTGCGGGTTGACGGGTAGAGTCCCCTATGAAAGTAGTGCGAGAGAGAGTGCCTTTAGAGGTTGATGTTTTGAGCTAAGCTACTATGCATCGGATCATCTATACAATCGTGTTATGGATACGAGGAAGCTATGAGCCACACCCACTTGGCAGACTTTTATTTAAATGATAGGGACTGAAATATGAAAATCGTACGTGAGAAGATCAGTTTCTTCAGTTTGCATTGAGAAGAGATTCAAAGAGAGTCCATCTCCTGCAGGAACCAAACCTGCCAGATGTAGTGATGAGCGCTGATGAGGGAGTAGCTCTTTCAGGAACTATAAAGTCGTAATTACAGTTAGTTGAAGACTGAATATATTTGGTAATCATAAGAACACGTTTTAGAGTATGATTGACAACGCAAAAACACTATACTGTAGTGACTCTACAGGAACCGTCTCTTTCATTGAAGCGTTCAAATCCAGCTTTAAATCTAGATTGTTAGGTTTCATAATTCGATATTATAGTTCCTATTTTACCTTTTAGTTGAACCTTTTTCATTTTGAATTTAACCTGTTTGCTTCAGAGTCTACCAAGGTAGCGGGAGCTTTGTTTTCACTTTTCAAGGTAGAAAAAAAGTTACTTATTAGTTATCAATAATAAACAATCCATGTTATTGTTATTTTTTATAACTGCTCATTTACAAGTTTTCCATACCTCTCTGCCCAGTTTTCATGGAGTCAACTTTCTACGCAACACAACTTGTCCTATGAGGCTCAAAATATCAGGTGTTGGAATAAATAATACTCTTGAAAATGATTCATGGTCTTCTGTCAGGTTGTCTTATGCCTAGACATCGAACATTATTGAAATTTTGATGAAAATGAATGATTTTATAGGTTTTTCGCCTCTCTAGAAACGTCGCTCCAAACTTCATACATGTTGTGGCGACAGCGTCGATATGGTATATTTGGAATCGGAGTGAAAATAGCTGTAGGACTGCCCAATAAAAAAATGAAACTTTCGTGGTTCAAAAATTGACAGCTCGGAGGGGTCCAGAAATTAGATTTTTTGGGTCTGCCTGAAATTGCAGTATCAATGGATTGGTCCTTGTAAGATGACTATTTATGAAGTTTTGTATCGGATTAGGCTGAAAATTTATGTAGTTCATACAAATCGACTGTCGGAGTTTCAAGAAACTTCTATAATAGTTTTGATAGGATGACTCTGTGGGGATATGGTCTAAAGTAAAGTACTAAGTGAGATGTTCCCTTATGAAGTAAACAAATTGTCGTGGTTCAAAACTAAGAGTGTGTGGGAATATGTCTTCGAGTACACTTATTGAAGTTGGCCAAAAATCAAGCCAGTTTTCATGGTCGGAGTGGTTGGGAAGAGAGGAAATTCGGTTGAGGCTGCTGGCTGGAAGGTGAAGTGCGGAGAAGAAGGAAGGATCGTGTGAAGAGGAGGGAGAAGGGAGACTGCGATGAAGGCGGGAGAACAGTCAGTCGGCGAAGAGTCCTTTGAGGTCCCGAAAGAGAGGGAAGGATTATGATGCAGGACTCATTACAGGACCTCCTCGGTCTCTCCTCCTCCCCTGTAATCTCATTGATATCGGGTGATTCTTTTATTTGAGTGGCTTCAGAACAAACAAAAATGTGTCTCACAATTCAGTATTGATTTCAAAATCTCTCACACTCGTATCTAAAAATAATAATGTACAATGATGAAGTTGGGATAATTTTGTAGAAACGCGAATGCGGTACGTAGTATTTATTTCTATGAATCTTAGAAGGAAGGAGTTCAAGGATATTTTATACGCTTACATGGTATGCTTGGGCGTTAAGAACAACAACATTAAATTTAAAACAATTATATTCCTTATTAATTTTTATTTAATTATTATTAAATACTTATTACTCGTTCAGAGAGACCGCGCGCAGCATTGGACTCTGAATTATGTAATTGAAATAGTGCTTCTTATATTATGGCTCGAAAATCAGGCATTCGAAAAAAAGCACACCAGTTCCTCGTTTTCCTGCAATAATTCGCCTAAATTCAGGAAATAAGCACAACCCTTGAAAGAGAACCTGATTTTATTTTTGGAGGCCATTCTTATCTGCGCGATGATATTCTTGACTTGATTTTCTGGAGGCCAGGTGGCTTTATCTGCACCCAGTCAATTTATCTGCGCGAGCTCTCGACGAGGGCTGCGACATCGATGGAAAACATCCATGTTTAAATACATGGATATTTTAAAAACCCACCATCGATGTTTTCAAAACATCAACATCGTTGTCGCAGCCCTAATTTCGGCCTAATGAATGATTTGTGGGGTAGTTCTGCTGTTGTCTGCCTCCAAGCCAAGATCGATTAGATCAAGCGATTCCATCGTCGTGAGAAGTTCGTGGACTTTTGGAAACCAATTATAGTTGGACCTATTTCTGGAGTGGGAGTGGATATCAGACAAAGGCAGAAGGCTGATGTTGTCTTGCTGGTGATGTCTTTCACCCACTTTGAATAATCTATGGTAGGTATTTGATCACTTTTTCATATGCTATCACTCTGGTCATAGGGAAGTTAGTTTCTATTCTTAAAATACGTGGACATATTCCACTCACACGTACAGTCATACTTCACTCACCTAAAGACATACTTCCCTCACACTCAGTAACACTTTAGACTAGGTAATTTACCTAGTAATTTGTGTCCCAAACCCTGAACATGCGGCTAGCCTTTCAGTTAAATTTGCTTCAGAAATTCTGATTATGAACTTTTAGGTACCCCCAGGTTGATTAGAAAACTCAACAAAAATATAACTAAAAGCAAGCACAATAGAAAACCACCCACAAGTACATACTGAGTACTTATTGAGTAAACAAAAATACTCTCAGGACTATTGTGGAAACTATATACATTCTAATAACTGGATCTGGACGTCACACCAGCCTGTATTCTACTGTCCCCTAATGCTCCACACCCTATCTAGCTTACATATGATAGCTTTGAGGAAGTATGTGACCTGTTGACAGGACTTGCTTACCTGAGTAATAATGCAATTCAGTTATGGAAAATGCCTAAACCTACCTACTGCAAGTACCTCATCAACCTACCATCTTATGTACATATGTACTTATGTACCATACTTATGTGTACTTAAAAAAAATTACTTACCCAGAACAGTGTAATTCCACTTCATGGACCAATAGAAGTACTGTAGGATTGAAAACCTACAATATCCGATCACCAATGTAAATGCAAACCCTAAGCAAGTGTCCTGACGATGCCAATGGCGAAAGCTAGCTCGACATGAATGTATAAATGAAAACTGAGGATCAGCCGCATTTTCCCTCCCCTCGCCATAAATCTTGTCTAACAAAGAAAGGCAGCACATAATGAATAGTAATACTTTAATCACATACATTCCTCACACACAGTTGTACTTCCCTCACACACAGACATACTTCACATCTACCTCTATTTCACACCCACAGATGGAACATTCCTACTTACTCTCAAGACACTACCAGCTCAAAACTCACCTTCAGTCTCGTCTCTAGTTCCTTACCACCCGAATTTGCTGCTGGCTCAATCATCTGCGGCCGCTTTCTTCAATAAGATCTGCCGTTACTGTATCGAGTAGAGCATCCATCGTGGAACCTGTACTTGCACACTCTGCTTCTTCTCTAACCCCTGAGTCCCTCAGCCCTGTTAGGAATCGCAGCCTCAGCATTCTCAGTGCTGAAGAGGGCTTCAGAAACCAGAATGCTCGCCGCGTCTGATCACTGCATGTTGTCAGGGCTGTTGGTGAACCCTTTGTCCGGGAACGGCCGGCTGGACGACACGAGATTTTCCTTCGAGAAGGTGCCTAAACGGGTAATCCCCGCTGGAGGATGGCCGCGGGGAGAGGGGGCTCAGAGGTATTAGTTCAGGGCCTCAACCGAGGCTGTTCCGCCTTTGAAGTGCCGCCGACCCGCTCGTCCGGCTCCATCTTCAGCATTCCCGACCGCATCTTATTATCATTCTATTATTATTTACCTACTCTATAGCTTCCCCTGTGCCGCCAGAGGTGAGCGAGATTATAAAAACAATATACGATAAAACGTTCGTATCTCCCCGAGAAGGATGCGACCTCACCTCGTTCTCGCAGCCCCCTTCAAGTTGACACCCGCCTTTCATGTCTCCGGGAAGCACCGAATACTCACAAATATTTTCATCTGGAGAATGTATCTTTTTTCCATGTCTATTAGATCTCGTGGGCCTCAAATAATCCCTTGAAATTACTATACGGAAGCACTTCTCCCTCGCAGACCCCAAATGAAGATTTTCGTCAAAACGCGATTCAGACCGAAATGAAAACGTCGGTTTTCCACTAATGAAGTACATCAGTATTAATTGTTATACTATCTTAATACCAGATTCGAGAGTTGAGGTAAGTGTGTTTTGATATACCGGTGGGGGGGGGGGGATTCTCTCCAGTCCCCCATGCGTGGACTTCGTGTTGACATTTTTCTTATTTGTAGGAGCCAATAGGCAATACAAAGGTCAGAAACAATATAAACGAATAAATAAAAATAGGAACATATATACATGTAAAAAAAAACTCGCGAGGTATGTCGAAAAAATCGCGGACACTATAATGTACCTTGTCGATAATAGTTTTCTTCAGTCGCTTCAAGAACGCTCCACATCTCAAATCGCGGACATACTGAGGCGGATGATTATAGACTTGTCCCACAGGTCACGGGGTTACCGTGCAGTGACGCATCAAGACGGACCGTCGGTATACATGAAGATTCAACCTGCTTACTTGAACTCTTCCTGTATGCTGTATACTGGCTACCCTATCTCTGCATAATGATTTATAGTCTCACGTGAGACCGCAGGGAAAGAACTCGCCATGTCCCGCTTCGTCAACTTTTCAGGAAATCATTTTTTCCAGCCAAAACGCAATATTTTGACGTGATAACGTCTTATAAATTGGTTTACCGGGAGACACTTCAAGAAACTGCGTTACGCTCCGCTCGCGGAGGGGGTGCAGCTCGGCGCTCCCTAAAGGCGGGCGGCCCCTCCCCTTCCCCGGGCGCTCACAAAAGCGGGAGCGCCCCGCCCCCCTTCCCTGGCACTCACTCCCCCCCCCACCCATGGGAAATACCTACTACCTACGGGAAATACCTACTCTGTGCAACTTGACAAAGAATTTTATTTTATCCTTCTTCCTACTATACGAATGAATATTAACATTAAAATTATTTTACCACTCAAAGTCGTTGTCACGTAAAACTTTCGCCCGTATACCGACTTCACAGGCAACAACACAGGGTTTTTTTTCAAGGGCTATCTGTAAAGAGGAAGGACGCACCATGTCGGTGTACTGCGGGTTTCTATAAAGTATCGGACATCGGATTCCTCTCTTCATCAACCGTCAGCCGTTTAGTGACCAGTTTCAATATTGTACAAAAATGTGTTTTTGGTTTATTATTTTCAATACTGAACCTTTGAAATAGACCAAGAAAAAATTGTTTAACCCCCTCAAAATTTGTTGGTTTACGTTTCAAGGTACGTAGAATCCAAAAATCGAATAAAAATTTGCCCGTCCGTCCGCCGTACGCGGCATTTCCTCAGTTACCATGAACCGATTTTGATGAAATTTGGTGTATGGGCTCCATATAAGGTCTAGTTGTGCCCCGAAGCTTTTGGTTGATGTCAATCGCTTCTAAGGGTTGAAAAATTAGGGCTGAATTTTTCAAAAAACCCATAGCTCAAGAACTTTTGATATAAATGTATTGTTTTTTCTTCAATTTAAAATAGTATTGAATTTTTAGAATGGATTGAGACCACCCAGAACTCTGTAGGACTAACAGTTCGCTCCCTATGAGCACTTAAGGGTTGGACTTGCGATAAATCAGAAACACGAGTGTTAATCGCAAAAGAGGCCTAATCTCCATTCAAATTTTAGCTGACCAAAATGCGATCGCTGTTCGCTTCTCCGAGTTGTCCTCAGTTTTGCGTCCTTAGCAACTCAGTAATCAAATTTCCTAGTGAAGGCTCCCACAACTCCCTAATTCTTCGAATTGAGTGTGAAGAGTTTATTTCGTCAAAATATGGCGAGTGATCTACACAGAAAAATAATAACCGTTGTGTAATCATTTGCAGCGTTTTTTCTTCTAAATTCTATTTACAAAGAAGTTTCTTCAAATGCTAAGTTGGAGAGAATCCAGAAATTTCTCACTGTTCTTGTAAAATAGGAGTAATTTTATGTAAAGAACATATTGTTTAGTAATGCATGCATTCCAGGGGACGTCCCATTGGATAAGCATTAGATCAGTTTAACCAGTTGTTAAGTGATAAAACTGTTTCACTCGATGTAATTTATTTATTACTTTAGGGAAGAAATACTACCCCCCCCCCCCCACCATTATCCACCTTAACATTTCTAGCGGCATGGGAGCCTCGAATCTGAAGAGCATTTTAAGATCCATGATCTACGATACCCAACATGCGAATTCGAGTTCCCCCCCCCCCACCACATCCCAGCCTGGCACCAAAGCGGAAATACGTCGTAACTTTCATCTGTTGGTTTTGGTAGGCAGTCAGTCGAAGTTCACATCCGTATTCAAGGTGAACCACAAAAAAAAAAAAAAAAACACGAAATAAGCGGTTTATGGCATCATGGCACCATGTCCTGGCACCATGGTGGCACCACTATTAGTTCCATGGTGGTACAGAGAATAATTCATGAAAATCCGGAGGTATAATGAGAATTTTTCCTCAATTTCAAAGCTTGGGTACAATGAGTAAGCAGTAAAGGAACCGAAATAATGAAAAATCGGATATTTTGTGAATATTATCCGCCCACTCACCCCCTTCCCTTGCGAATTTTGGTACTCTGGTAAAATCATGTACAACTTGGAAGTTATTTGAGTCAAACAAAAAAAGAAACACGCAAATCGGTTGGAAATTGAGGCCTGGGCAAAGTTTATAAGATTATACACGCAAACGCACGTTTTTTAAGCATTAACCCCCCTTTCCCCCTCTTAAAAAGCAAAATCCAAAATTCCGGCGCCGTAGTGCACAACTAGATAGTATTCCGCGTCAAACGAAAAAAGAACCACGAAAATCGTTTGAGAACTAAGGCCTGGGCAGAGTACACAAGATTATGCCAAAAAACGCACGTTTTTCGAGCATTAACCCCCCCTTTCCTCCCCTTAAAAGGCAAAATTCGAAATTCCGGCGACGTAGTGCACAACTAGATAGTTTTTCCGCGACGAACAAAAAAAGAATCAGGAAAATCGGTTGAGAACTAAGGCCTGTGCAGAGTACACAAGATTTTGTCACACACACACACACACACACACACATACACACACACACACAGACATACACCTATGGTTTTTTTTCGCGGATTTGGATTCAGAATGGTCTAAAACGGATTACTGTGTGGTTATTTTTTTTTTCTGTTGAGTGTTGTCCAACTTCACCCCAGATCGATCGCATAAGGACGCCCAAGTCTTACTGTGGGACGTCCTAAAAAATCAAGGACATTAATTTGGAGAAAACTAGTTTATTAATTTTTAAAATTCAAGAAATATGTTTTTATAAAAAAAAAAAAAATAATAAAGAAAACCCACTGCCTTCCTCCACATAACCTTGAACTTGAAGTTTTACTTCAGTCTTGGGGGACCTTTCAGGGTTCTATGGTGTGATATTGCAGCTGCACCTCAACGATCTCCTCACAAGTACATAATGCACTCGTCGTGGAACACTGCAACGTTAATTTTTGGTCATTGACCGACTTCATGCGCGGCGAAGCCGCGCCGAAGGAAGGAGGTATACAGTTCGGTGTGTCATGGGACGACGATTTTTTTTTTTTTTTTTTTTTTTTTTTTTTTTTTTTCTGTATGTTTGTACCACTAGCAGTTTCTTATTCGGCCACCAATCTGCCTGATTCTTTTCGAAAAGTGTTCTACAAGTATCCATAGTGGTCCCGTTTCAATCAGATTTCATTTTGCTTTGTTAAAAGTATCGAAATTTTGTGAAAATAGTTCAAAAAACGTGGTTTTCGGGAAGATTGTTCCGCATCC